>JAINUW010000807.1:0-472709 GCA_020205615.1 Panax quinquefolius
ATAATTCATCATACACAAGATACTATGATGATCTCAAGTCCAAGGATCACTTGTACTACTATCACTATAGGAATTCATATTGACAGACAAGTAAAATCCATTAGGTATTCATTAGCGAGCCATGTTTAGTGAACTTATTCTCTAATAAGCACCTACATACTTGCTTTAGTGTCTCCACACAAATGATCATGAGATCAATCATCCTCATTAATGAGCAAGCAACGTATGTACCAATCTATCCGGATTCACTAATCCCCAATTTAGTAATCCAACGATTGGGAACTATTTTAGTTTTAAGCTTTCTAAGAATTTAGATCTCATTAGAATGATCATCATCATTATTCTAAAAGCATTGCTTAAAACTATGGGTTTATCACATATTATAAAACAGCATCATGTAGATAATTAAAAACCTTTAATAAATGAATACTTTTTATTAATAAATGAATAAGATTGTTACAAAGTATATGCTTTATCATCAAACATGATTGGCTTGTGTGCATACTACTTTCAATCTCCCACTTGCACTAAAGTCAATCACCATGGTATCTCATACCCTTCTTCTCTAAGTGACGATTATCTTGTTGTTGGATAAGCTTTAGTTAATGGATATGCAATGTTGTTCTTGAGAGTACACTATCTCTATAGTGATTTTCTATCTTTCAATGATTCTTATAATCAAATGAAAGTGCCACAACACATGTTTAGATCCAAGATGAGACTTAGGAACTATTCCTAGTTCTGTAATGAACTTTTCATCCAAACAATCAACTTGCAGCTTCATTTATAGCTATTTACTTTGTCTTTATCACTAAACCAACAACTCTTTGTTGTTTGGAACCTTTCCAATTCACTGCACCACCGATCAAGGTAACACCTTACCTTAAAGTGGATTTTCTGTCGTCTTGGTCTACCTAAAAAAATCTTCAGTCTGTTAAGCCCTCTAGTTTTAATTTAAACCCACCATTATATTATAATCACATCCTTAGTGCCGGTTAAGTACTTTAAGATATTTTTCACTGTCTTACAGTGATCTTCTCCAGAATATGACCGATCAACATCAGGTCTCATACATTTCATTGCATACATGATAGTTACTCATGCGATCTCTCTTTTTGGAGTCTATAGGGACTATTAAGGGAGATACACTCCAGGGCTCATCAACATGAGACATCCCATAGAGTTTGACATGCTAAACGACTTTAGCATCAAATGAATATACGTTCCTTGGGTTAAGTCGAGCATCCTCTTGAATCTATCTATATAGATTTGTATCCCCAATTAAGATACTCTTCCCAAATCATTCATGGAGGAATGTTTAGACAACTTTATCTTTACTGATTGTAGCATTGGTATGTCATTCCTTATCCGTAGTATATCAACATATAATACTAGGAATGTCACGACGCTCCCACTGACCCTTTTGTACACACTAGGTTCATTCTTGTTTTTTGATAAAATCAAACTCTTTTGATTGTCTCATCAAAAAAAATATGTTCCATATTTGAGAAGCTTGCTTCAATCCATTTCTCTGAGTGTCTACAACTCTTACCTCATCGTATGTAACTGGATCATCATCTTCTATGATGTGTACCTCATCATCATTATCTATGATGAATCCATACCTCTTAGGTATCTTCTTAGATTATTCCATTTAAAATTGATTTGTGGTACAATAGGTCTATCTACAGTTTCCTCTTATTTAACTTATAGTGTTTTGTGGTTCTTGAACTCTTCAAGATCTATTATCTTCCCACTAGTTCCTTCAATGATAAACACCTTTATCTTAAAAGGCAGCGTGTTTCGCAACAAAACACCTTTTGCTAAGTAGGATTATAGAGCATATACCCTAAACTTATTTTAGGATGTCCCACAAATTGTACTTGTCAAATCTTATCCCAAACTTATCCTTTGAAACCTTTTTCACATAAGTTGGACAACCCCTTATCTTAACATACTTAAGATTAGGAATCCTCCCTGTCCATAACATTTATGGAGTCTTGGGGCCGGATTTTGAGGTTACCTTTTTCGTAGATATGCAGGCATTTCTAGGGCATGACCCCAGAGGGATACTGGAATGTTGGTAAAATCATTATGGATGCACCATGTCCAACAAGGTACGATTTTTTCCTTTCAGATACACCAATCAATTATTGCGTATCAGGAGGCGTCCATTATGAAAAAACCATTTGAGATGATCGAGAAACTCATTGCACAAGTATTTCTTCCTTGATCCGATCAAAGAATCCTAATACATTGCCAATTTGTTTCATTTCTGAATTTTTTGAACCTTTCAAATAATTCACACTTGTATTTCAGCAAATACACACATTCAACTTTTTGAATGATCATCTCCTTTTCTTATACTAGTTTGTTCAATTTACAAAATAATTTTTCACGTAAGTTAAGTATACAAAATCCATTAAGTAATATTCCAGTTCTATACAAAACATTATTATTATTATAAATAGAACAACAATTGTTCTTAAATATAATATCAAATTTCATTGTCCAACAACCAAATGAAAATAATGTTTCTAACGAGAACTAGAATACAATAACAACTTATTGACTTAATAGGTTTGCCCGTAGGCAATGCTAAACAATAAGTTCATATGACTAATGTAGCAACTTTTGCTTCATTTCCCACACATAGGATTACTTATCTTTGTTTAGCTTTCTACTTCTGCTTGGTCCCTTCATAAATCTATATTTATGATAACCAAAGTCGGTATCCAATACCCAAGTAGAACCTTGACTTAAAGAAAAATTTATTTTAAATCATGAACAAATTTGTATTTGTAACCGAAACTTCACTAAGCTTCTTTTGGTTAGCCTCTGCAAGATGCTTCTTGCATTTTCTTTCCAGTGTCCAGGCTTATTGCAGTGGAAGCAAACTCCTTTGCTATCCGTATCAGCTCTGTTCTTATTATCCTTTATTTTTGTCTTTCCATTTACTTTCTTAGAATCATTCTTTTTTTCAGAAGATCCTTTGGCCCCTACTAGTAAGACTTGGTCTTTCTTGGTGAAAAGTGACTCATCATTTTCAATATGTTAAGCAAATCAATGAGGCTAATATCTAGCTTGTTTATATGAAAAATTTCACAACAATTGTGAAAGGAGTCCTGGAGTGAGTGCAAGATCAAATCTTGGCTCAACTCTCCATCCATGACAAAAACCCGTTGTCCTAATTGATCAATCAAATTGATTATATTAAGGACTTTTATCTATACTGTAGTGTCATCGGTCATTCTAGATTGAAAGAGCTCCTTAGATATCTGATATCTATTAGTCTTACTTTTCTCACCATCAACTACTTGATGTGCAGGAATATAGTAAGAGCATCCATAGTTTCATGCCTGGCCAAGCTCGTTACTTTCATGGATGCGAGCATGATGCATTGAGCCAACTGTGCATCATCTTGCCACTTTCTAAAAGTAGCAATCTTTCCTCGGAGGCATTATCTGCAACCATTGCAGGGATAGGTTTATTAAAGACATAAGATAGTTTTCTAGCCATGAGAACTATTCTCAAATTCCTTAACCAATCCATTTAATTTGGTCCGGTTAATTTAGATTCTAATATGCTACGCAGTGATAGTAATATTAGACATTGTAAACTTCTGTAAATGAATTTGTTTTTAACAATATTTTAGCATACATTCTTTTATTAATTACCAAAATAATTTAGGTCTTCTTTTAAATTGGTATCTCCCACTATTTTTTTCAAACTATATTACCCTCAATTATATAGTTCGACAAAATCTAATTAAAGATTTGCTAGTGAGAATAAGGATCCCATTTCAAATGTATATAGCCTTGTGGTGACACAACAAGCTATATATAAATAAATAGGTAGACAACTCTTGTCAATTACATCAACTATGCAACTCCTTGTATTTTGCCTCTTAGATCATAATGGTCAAGTGTGTGCATATCCGAACTAAAATAATTTAAGTTAAGTCCAACCTAGCATTCCATATATTCAAAAAAGAAAAATATTGTCCTTGAGGAGACACAACAAAACAATATTATTCAATTTTCTTTATAAGCATCAAATGTAATAAAATTAACATCTCAAAGAATTAAGATAAGCCTTGTGGTGACACAACAAACTTATAATAATTAATTGATACTCTATTATTTTATCATGCTAGAAGGCGACATTCGATATTCCAAATATCTTTGAACGCTTAGGACTTAATATAAAATATTTGAGGGGTTTGTTATTAATTTGTCTCATATTGTTTAGCGCGCATGCACATATATATATATAAAATACGTGTCATATTAATTAACATGCGAAGCATGTTTGCATAATATATAATATATATAGTATAAGCATGCACATATACAATACTATATTCTACCCGGATTGATTATGGACTTTTGTTCTATTTTGGTTCACTAGAGCCACCAAGTGAACCAAAAGGTCAAACCCTAGGGGTGCAAGAATTAATATTTAAATATAACTATTACATTTAAATCTGGGCTCCATTACAAACGGATCTTCGCGCGCTCCTTGCTCCTTGATCTCCAATTCTTCAAAATTAATTCTAACTATTCCTATTACAAAACTATTTAAAATAAATAGAAACCTTGATCAGCAGTCAAGGGGAAGTACATAGGAGGGAGATAGAATTTATATTAAGAAAAATTAGAGAAGACGAGGTACGTAGACCCCATTTAATAAAACACATACATTCATGCATCCAACTAAAATAAAATCCAATCACATTGGTCTATAGTCCATAATCAATCCCATTTATTATTGTACACATGACCATATGTATCAATAAATAACATTCATCATTCATCTCATGAATAATAAGCATTCAATATATATATTGATATCATTTAATGGGCAAATTTAGTTAGATAAAATCTAATTTTGAATCAAAATAAACTCCTTTATTTTAATCCAAATTTAAATCAAAATAAACTCTTTTATTTTAATTTATCCTATTTTGAATAAAATAAACTATTTTATTTTAATCATAATCTTTAATTAAAATAAACTCCTTTATTTTAATTAATTATGGAATCCAATTCCATGTAAAAAACAACTTTTATTAAAGGAAACATTTAATTCTTTTTTTCTTATTCACAAATAAACTCCTTTATTTTGAATAATATGAAATCTGATTTCATATCTAAATAAACTCCTTTATTTAAGAAAATATAATTCTTTTTTCTATTCACAAATAAACACTTTTATTTTGAATAATATGAAATCTTATTTTATATCTAAATAAACTCCTTTATTTAATGAAACATGGAATCTAATTTTAACTCTAATTAGTTATCATGGAATCCAATTCCAACTCTAACTAGTTAGATGAAATCTAATTTTAAAATTAAAATAAACTTTTATTTTAATTATAAAAATATATATATATATATATATATGATTCTTGAAATCCTGTAATCATATTACTCACGCCCAAGAAGATTAAGAATCTTAGAATCAATATATATATATATATATATATATATATATATATATATATATAATATAAATTAAAGCTTCTCGTCATGAGTCATCTACAAGAAACAGGATGGTATTTCTTTTGGAAAAAAACGTGATTCTGCAATATAATAATTCGAATTCGCAATTTTTTTTCCTCTTTAAATAAATTTTATACAACAAATTTTGCCCAATTAAATTATTCTAAACACATATCAATATACATATCAAATTTGAACAATTAATAATTCGTATAAAGGTTTGGCTCTGATGCCACTGTTAGGTTTGTAATATTCATGAACACAATCAAATCGCACAAAATAAGCGAAAACGTGGAAAATCAGAGTTTTAAAATTTTACAAACCATATACCCGGATCACTCTTTATGCACAATTATTAATTAAACAAAAAAGAAAGAACAAGAATCATACCCTTGAAGATACGAGCTTCATTAGGTACAAGTTCACCTCCAATCCTTTTTGCATTCAACTTGAATCCACCGGGTTTGGTTCCTTCCTTTGATCAACGTTAGCCACCCAAGTGTTTGGCCTATAGAGGTGATCCACCAAGGAAGAAGAAAGATTCAAGAAGATGGGTGTTTGGTAAAACCTTTGTTTTTCTATCTCATAGAAAAGGTGCGTATTCTCCAACAATTAGAATCACGTATTCACGTGTTGTGAAAGTGTCAACCACCTCACCCATAATAAGACTCCTCTTATTTATAGATGTAGGCAACCCTTCTTAACAATTAAGAAATTGGGTTTTATTTAATTAATTAAACTCCTTTAATTAATTAGGCTCCTAATTATATTAGGAATAATTAATTAAAATCTTTTAATTAATTTAACCTCCTAATCTAACTAATAATATATGAGAGTACTTTTATTAATTAATTCTCAAACTCTTTTAGGAATTAAATAATAATAATAGTAATAATAATAATAGGACTCCTCTTATTATAAAATTAAATAATAAATATTAAGCTATTTAATTTATTCTATCACCATAGATTAAATTAAATATACTTAACTTATTATTACGATTATGCCATTAACTTCTTAAATAATTATTCTTCCTTTTATGGTGTGACCTTTTAAGTTCTCCATATTAAACCGGTTGTGAATAAATCAATTAGAACAATTCTAATCTTATTTAAATAAATAAATTAAACTAATAATTTATTTAAATAAATAATATTTATTCTACAATAAGAATAAGCCTCCCTAGCGATCAACGACTTTTCAGATAATATAGATTTCAACATTAATCATAAAAGAACCTTTGAGTAAATAGTTACCGTACAATTCAATCCTTCCACCATATAATGTCCCAATTAAATATAAGGCATGGAATTACTATCAAGTCGTATTTTATTTAATTATATGTATTTTGACTCTTAAATGCACAACTCCAAATAATGCAAATTAGAAACTCCTTTCTAATTTCATTCTGCCTTGGCCAAGGACTACCGGGTTGTCATTTATCGAATCACATAGGATATTTCCCTTCTTTTACTAGAAGCGGTAGATTCTTTATTGATCATACATTATCTCCATGTACAACTTATTATACCCAAGGATACCCTTTCATATACCTTAAGGGTCTTAAGGAATAAGTCAAAGTATATTTCATCATACACGAGATAATATGATGATCTCAAGTCCAAGGATCACTTGTACTACTATCACTACAGGAATTCTTATTGACAGACAAGTAAAACTCCATTAGGTATTCCTTAGCGAGCCACGTTCAGTGAACTTATTCTCTAATAAGCACCTACATACTTGCTTTAGTGTCTCCACACAAATGATCATGAGATCAATCATCCTCATTAATGAGCAAGCAACGTATGTACCAATCTATCCGGATTCACTAATCCCCAATTTAGTAATCCAACGATTGGGAACTATTTTAGTTTTAAGCTTTCTAAGAATTTAGATCTCATTAGAATGATCATCATCATTATTCTAAAAGCATTGCTTAAAACTATGGGTTTATAACATATTATAAAATAACATCATGTAGATAATTAAAAGTCTTTAATAAATTAATACTTTTTATTAATAAATGAATAAGATTGTTACAAAGTATATGCTTTATCATCAAACATGATTTGTTTGTGTGCATACTATTTTCACTCCGGATGCAATGAGATCGTTCTATCTGGCTGTGTTGAATAGGAATGTGCATCTGCGCACCATGGTGCAGACACATAATGAGGAGATAACCGCCCTATATGAGGCGAAGGAATCTGCAGAGGCGGATTTTGAGTTGAGCATGATGAGAAAGTGCTTATGATAGATAAGGCACGTGACTATAAGAAGAGGCCATAGAGCTTCAAAAGAAACTGTTTGAAAAAGACCAGAAAATAGCTAGGATGTTATACATCCACGAATGTGCCCATGAGGATTTCAAGTTAAAAATTGCTTGTTATTCTATTGAGTCAGGATAAACTCGACATACCATAAGTCAAGATATTGTGTCGATATTGGCAAATCAGAAATACGAGAATGTCGTTCGACAGTGTTAGTAGATCGTTAGATCTTTTTGTATAGAAGTAGTGACGTAAAGCCCTATTTTATATAAGTAAAAGGGTAGTCTTTTTGTAAATCCCAATTTTTGTAGAAGGCAATCGCGGGATAGTATGTAATAGCTTTTGGCTAAGGGAACATGATGTAAATAGTTTTTACTATGAAAGCATATTAATATAATGAAGTTTTTTTTAATGTGCTTGTTGTGGTATGAGTGGTTGTTGTTGTTTGAGAATGATAACCAAGTAGTTAAATAGATAATAACAAAACTTTATGTATTTAATCAGAATTATGCCGCCAAGAAGGAGACAACGTAACCAAGAGGCCGAGTCTCATAATGAAAATCAAGGGGGTCCTAATAACCCTATGCAAGAGTTCGTTAATTTATTAACGGCTGCATTTAACCAAGTTGGGGGTGGGATTCCTGTAGATCCTGGGGTAGTAAGAACAACTACCTTTAAGGAATTTAAGAGTGTGGGTCCTCCTGAGTTTCGAGGAACGACGGACCCATTAGAAGCCCAGACATGGGTAAAAGAGATTGAAAAGGTGTTTGTGATAACAAACGTAGGTGAGACGCAAAAGACTTCTTTTGCGACTTACATGATGAAGGGGGAAGCCAACTACTGGTGGGAGGCTCACCAGGGTGGGGCTAGAACCGAAGCTGTTACGTGGGAATAGTTTAAGAAGGTCTTCTTCGAGAACTACTTCCCTACTAGCATGACGGGTATGATGGAGTTTAAGTTTTTAGAACTTAACAGGGGGATATGATAGTTCCCTAGTATGCTGCAAAATTCAATGAATTGGCGAGGTTTGCTCCACATCAGGTGGATACGGAAGAGAGAAAGGCGTGCAGGTTTGAGCAGGGCTTGAAACCCTGGCTCTATAGTAGAATATTCATTTTTTAGAGTGCTTCCTACGGGACCATTATGGAAAAAGGCGATAATAGCAGAAGGTGGTGATGAGGCATTGTCTCAGTACCACAAAGTGCAGAAGAACAAGAGTAAGTTAGAAGGAGGTAGTAAGGAGGAAGTTGCCAGCGGAAGCGGCAACTTACCTAAGAGGAAGAGTTTTAACCCTGGGAATACTGGGGTAAAGCAGGGAGAACCTAAGCGTAGGACGGAAGCATGTAAGACTTGTGGAAAGACTCACATGGGAGTCTGCTTAAAGGGGAAATCAGTCTGCTATAACTGTGGGCAGGAGGGGCATTTGTCACCCAACTATCCTAACCCTAAGAAGAATCAGGGGTGTTTTGTCTATGGGTCATTGGACCACATGGCAAGAAATTGCCCGAAGAAGGGTTTAGAGGGAAATAAGGGTTCTGGTAGTGGTAAGTTAGCCATTACTGGACCAATACCATCAGTGGGTAGACCCTCAGCTCGTACATTTAATATGACTGTCCAAGATGCGGTTGCATCAACGGATGTGGTAGCAGGTACCATTCCGATCAATAAGATAAATGCTTATGTGTTATTTGACTCGGGTGCTACTTGTTCTTTTATAGAATGTGAATTTGCTAAGCGATTAGGTTTAATCCCTGAAAAGTTACCAATACCTTTAGACGTTAAGGTACCCAACGAAGAGATAATTCCCATTGAACATATTCATCAGGATTGTTGCGTAGATATTAGAGGGAATTAGTTATCGGTAGATTTGGTACCGATAAGGTTAAAAGAATTCGATGTAATTCTTGGTATGGATTGGTTGGTTAACCATAAGGCGATAATAGATTGCCATAGAAAAAGTGTAAACCTTCGGCTTTTTAAGAAAACCAAGGTGGTGTTCTTCGGTAGTAAATCACCGAGACGCTCTTGTTGTCTATCGATAACACAAGTTAGGAAAATGTTGAGAAAATGGTGTGTATGTTATCTGTGCCATGTTGTGGATACCCAAAGAGTGAGAACATCCTTCGACCAGATACCTATAGTGCAAGAGTTTGCGGATGTATTTAGGAGGAGTTACGTGTATTCCACCGGACAGGAGGTTGAGTTTGTAATTGATCCGCTATCGGAACGACACAGTTTCAAGGGCACCATATCGAATGGCGCCAGATTGAGATGAAGGAGTTAATGGTTCGATTGCAAGAACTATTAGATAGAAAGTACATTGAACCAAGTGTGTCTCCTTGGGGAGCACCAGTGTTGTTTGTCAAGAAAAAGGATGGGTCGTTAAGACTTTGTATCGACTATCGAGAGTTGAACAAGTTGACGATTAAGAATAAATACCCGTTGCCCAGGATCGATGA
Organism: Panax quinquefolius; assembly: GCA_020205615.1. Classification (NCBI taxonomy): domain Eukaryota; kingdom Viridiplantae; phylum Streptophyta; class Magnoliopsida; order Apiales; family Araliaceae; genus Panax; species Panax quinquefolius. Next base: position 10,240 of record JAINUW010000807.1, read on the forward strand.
TCTATTTGATCAGTTGAAAGGGGCAAAGTATTTTTCTAAGATAGATTTGTGCACGGGGTATCATCAGTTAAAGGTAAGGAAGGATGATATACCTAAGACGGCGTTCAGAACTCGTTATGGTCATTACGAGTTTTTGGTAATGTCGTTTGGATTGACTAATGCGCCAGCAGCATTTATAGATATATAGATTCTCTACTCGAAGAGGTAACTTTATGTATTCTTCTACATTATGATGATCCAATACCAAATAGGTTGCCAATATATAACATTTATTCTTCTGCATTATGATTTGCATCCTATTTTTTTTTATGCATTTATGCATTTTGGAGAAATTAAACAAATTTTATAACTATGTTCCCCTTTTTTTCATCCAATATTTTTCTGACATATTCCCAATTCAATTGATATTACTTTTATTATTATATATATATATATATATATATATATATATATATATTTTAATTGTCACCGTCTTTGATGCTACAGAGGAATGCTGCGGACCAGATTTTGCGGGAGTTGCAAAATAATCCCGACTTGTGGCTTCAAGTTGTTCACATTCTTTCAAGTACACACAACTTGAATACGAAGTTTTTTGCTTTGCAGGTCAGTTTTAGTCCATCCACATTTATCTACTTTTCACTTGATTTTTCATTACAAGAAAGAGATCTGATGTTAGAGTAGGCAGTCTAGAGTTCTTCAGTTAAGTGATTATGTATCGAGATATAAGGCCTTAATCTGTTTCCATGTGTTTTGTACATTTTGGTACACTACATGAGTCTTAAAGTTAGTTAATAGTTGGCAGGATGGTGAGTTGCAGTTAGATTAGAAGAACCTTTCCATTATCTCCATCGCCACATATCAGTTAGCAGTTTGGATTGTATTACATACTACACCACTTCCGGTAAATGCTTATTTATTGATCAAATTTGAGCATTTGTTTGGATTGCAATACGTGATTCAGTCACAAACAGGGTCTGACATGCATTTAAAAGTGAATTTAAATTGTTTCTTAGAATAAAGTTTATGTGCTGTAGTCCTTTTGTTTTGGTTTAGGACTTTTTCATACTCTCTCTCTCTCTCTGACACGTAGACACATACTCATGCACACGTGCACACACAAAACTTTGATGGTGTCTTCCTTGCAATGTAATTATCAACCTCCTTATGAAGTGGGTAATGATTTGGCAGAGTTTTTTGAGTCTTGAAAGTTTTTGTGTAGGTATTAATCATGATAATCATTCAGGTTTATGGAGTGCAAGGATCGAAACAATCGAGGTCATATCATGTTGTCATATTCATTTCTTCCTTCCATGGCTTCCAAGAAGCTACGAGATGCAGCAGAGAAGGTTAGTTTATGGGTTGGAGTGTTTGTGAAGTCTCAGTGCTGATGTGGCCCAATATTGATATAAATATACAATGCATTGTTAAAAGTATCCACAATCAGTTGGTGATTTATGGATAATATACTCCCCGAGTCTTTCACAGAGTTCTGGCTGCAAGAGGGATGAAACAGCAGATAAATTATGCGACCATTTCAAACTTGTGCTGTTAACATGCAGCCACAGTTGCTGTGTAATCATGTGTAATAAAATGGCATTCTCATATCCTTCATTCCTCACTGTATTTTATGTTTTTTGGCATCAACGCATTGGAGATATGTTCCATTTTTGCTGTGATCGGTTCTCATCTATGAATTAATGTCAACCCTGCAGATTAAGATGCTCCTTGGTGATTATGATGCTGTCCATGTTCGTCGATGTGATAAATTAAAAACTAGGAAGGATAGATATGGGGTTGATAGGAGCTTACAGGGACACACGTGCAGAATTTATTCTTTGTAGAATTTCAAAATGGGTTCCACCAGGACGAACTCTTTTTATTGCTTCAAATGAGAGGACCCCGGGTTTCTTTTCTTCTCTCTCTGTGAGGTAATTAGTTTTGTTGCAATTCTTCTGTATCTTCACTTACTGACTACATGCTGCATGAGCCAAACTGATATATGTTCGCATCTAAACCAAAACAAACTGTAGTTTTAATGCTGCCCATAATAAATTAAACATTTATAATTATTTAATTTGTATACGACTTAAATGCAACTGTAATCTGTGTTTTTGTGAGAATCATCACATGCATCTACAAATTTAACCTTTTTAGCTGATGGCTAATGTTACAGGTACAAGTTAGCATATTCATCCAATTACAACAACATATTGGATCCATTGATTGAGAATAACTACCAACTTTTCATGTTAGAAAGGCTTATCATGATGGGTGCAAAAAAATTCATTCGAACATTCAAGGAAGATGATACAGATCTCAGCCTTACTAACGACCCAAAGAAGAATACAAAGGTATGGCAAATACCTGTTAATTTTGTCATCTGTATGGATTTCTGATGGTTATATATTGGGTGCAGATCAATGATGGTTTTGCTGAGGGGAAAGATTTGGTTGTGAGTGTGATGTCTGCGAAGGTGTTGTTCAGGGTGACAGACAGCTGGCTGATCTATGTAAGCGAACTTTAAGAGCTGAAAGTGTATTTGGATCAAATTACAAGATTCATAATCTCAGTTGCGAGGTGAGTTTCTTCATTTTGAAGATTTTTGGGTTAGAAATTAGCAGATGGCCATGAGCATTCTGATTTTTGAAGATAGTGAGAACCATGGGTACTTGCAGGGTTCTGGAAGCATGTCAGATCCAGAGTTGTCACTGGGAAATGGATGTTTGCGGGGGATTAGAGTATCGAAAAATGGCTTGGCAGAAGAGTTGAAGGTTGTGCATTTAACCCTTGGTTTCTTAGTTTATTCTTTACTTTTGGTGCAGAGAAATACTGTTGTTTATATACTGCTTGGTTTTTCTTTTTCATTCTTCCTATTATATGAGGAATCAATTTGGCAGTGATGAAGATTATTGGGGAAAAAAGAACATTGGTGCTTAGATTTTATGTAAAGATGTAACAACAATTATGGTCTTCGACTATTGTATGTTCCTCTCCTTTGTAACAACAATTATGGTCTTCGACTATTGTATGTAAAGATGTAACAACAATTATGGTTTTCCATTATGGTGTTTGTCGAAACTGTAGAATTGTGTGGTTGGATTACTTGGAATCTTTGATAAATGATTGAAGTTACAATTTTTTTAATCTTTCAGGCTACAATATGCTAATCTTTCAGGCATTATCATATTGCAGTTGTATTGATAATGTAGGTGAACAACAACCTTTTTTTTTCTTTTTTTTTTATCTACAACATTTTAAAAACGTTGTGTAAATATGCCTAAATGTTGTCTGATATACTAAACAACAACATTTTTATCCAAAAAACGTTGTGGAATCATACCTTCTACAACGTTTTTAAGCATCTACTAATTTTTGAAAAACAAATCTATAATATTTTTTTCCTAAAAAAACGTTGTGTATTGTGCTTAACTACAACGTTTTTAAAACATTGTGTAAGGGTGTTTTTGACACCCTTAACCACAACGTTTTTCTGACTGAAACCACAATATTTTTTCTGCGTTGTCTATTTACTGTTTTGTAGTAGTGTTATTTCATATTCCGAAGAGATATTATTTTTTGTATTCGTATGAATATTATTTTCGTTCAATATTCATGAGGAATATCATCTTCGTTCAATATTCGTAGGAATATTATTTTCGTTCAACAGTTGTAAGGGGTATTATTTATTTCATATTCTGAAGAGATATTAGTTTTCATATTCATATGAATATTATTTTCGTTCAATATTCGTAAGGAATATCATTTTCGTTCAATATTCATTGTCTTCGTTTAAAGGAATATTATTTTTGTTCAATATCCGTAAGGGATGTTATTTATTTCTTATTCGTAAAGGTTATTATTTCTTACTATTCACTCGGGTATTATTTACTCGGGGATACTATTCATGAAGTATTATTCAAGAAGTACTATTCACGAAATACTATTCACAAAATACTATTCATGAAGTACTATTCATGGGATACTATTCACGAAGTACTATTCACGGGGTACTATTCACGAATTACTATTCACGGGGTACTATTCACAAAATACTATTCACGGGGTACTATTCACGATGAAAAATTGATTATTTTTTGTCCAAATTAATTTCTGATACATGAATATTATTCTTGAAATTTACCCCACAATTGGTGATCATCTTGACAATTTAGATATTCTTGAACTCTGGATAAATTGTATTATAAATGTTTAATATTTATCTTTTATCTCATTTGATTGATTCTTTATATCATTGTCATGATTCTCATGCTTATATTGCGTTAAAAGTCATCTTTGGCCCGTAGTGCATAGATGGACTGTTGGTTATTGGTTTTACAGTTATATGTCTTTGGCTTGTAGTGCAAAGAAGAATTATTGATTGATATCTTTGGTCGTAGTTTTAACGACCGAGAAATTCGGATTTTTATTGTAAAATGATTTTATTAAATTAAATAATAATAAAATTATATTTTATGTGATATCAAGATGGTTGTCATTCTATAACCTATTGATGTTGGAATGTCGTAGTATTTTAGCTCTGTGATGAAATTAAAGTGTTTGAATTTTCAAGACGAAAATAAAAGTTTTCCGAGAAATTTTTCGAAAAACACTATTCATCGGTGGTGAAGACAGGTGATGAGAGTTCTTTTTGTCTTGGGTATAACAAAGACCTGTTGATGAGTATTACAGGAATGAAATATTAACGATGGACTTTTAATCTAGAGGAGATAGTAAACATTATGTTCTACTTGACTCTTCTAATAGATTGCGTATTCCGCTGCAGTTGTTGATCTAAAACTTGTTGTCTATTGTATTCTATCAGTTGTTATACTGTTGAAGGTTAAGGATAATTTATTATGTATTATCTTAGTCATAATATTTCTTACTGGGCTAGTTGAGCTCACCATTTTGCTTTCATTGTTCTCTTCAGGAAATGAGAACGTAGTCGGGACTAGTCGGGGAATGGAGTGATGGTTTGAGATGGTGGCTATAGTAGTCCTCACTGTTTTTATAAAATAGTGTGATAATAATTATAATGAATACTCCATTAAGTGTGGATATTATCTAGAAGATAATATTCTTGTTTAAACTCTCAGCTATGTTTTGTTGTATTTTTACACGACAGTTGTATAATTAAGTTTGTATTTGATTTCTATACCATGTATTTGGCGACTCAAGATGGGTGGTGTATACCTATTTTGGGGGCGTCACAGCATGTGTTCATTAGATATGAATGGTTGATCACCTTCATTACCATTCGGTCCAGATATAATTGATATGTTCATGTTCAATGTTCGTTTAGCTATGAAAATTTGTCCATGCTAGTTCACAGTTATATTGTTGAATGTTAGCCAACTATTATTCAAAATCTTTCCATCATGTTATATCCTTAACTTATTAAACTTAAACTTGTTGGGCAAACTTGTTGCTCACCCTTGCTATATCATCATAAACATTGCAGATTAAGGCGAATACGTCGGATACAAGGAAAAGTCAAAGCCAAGTTCAGCTTAGGACTATGTGTGCAGCTAGATTTGTAACAGTATTGTATGATAATAACATTATATGTTAGATAGGATATTGATTCAGGTATTATGTGAAGGTTCTCGACCTTGGGGATAGTGTCTAATGTTTAATGTATACACAATTTATATTTATATCTTCTGCAATAGTTATAGAAATAGTGTACCAGATTCGCGGTGAATTAGGACTGGGATTTGGGGACTGTTAAAATGATAAAAACTGATTTGCAAAGATCTTTGAACGGCTAGATGAAAATGATTTGAAATATCAAAATGTGATTTATTTATCATTTATGTATCATGTAATCTGGTGCAAAGATGATAAAAGTTGATGGAGTTGTAAATACAGGAATACTTAGTGTTGAATTTGATCTAAAAATTGTTATTTCACTATTTTACGATGTGTTATGACAAAGTCACACAATGACGACATCCTCAAATGGGCTATTAATACAGTACGGTATCATGACGTCATTTTCAAACTATTTTTATTAATTTTTAATTTGCCAATGGGGTTTGGCTATGTATTAATATTTCGTTTGAAATTGATTATTTGTATGAGTCTAGGCTATTTGATTCAGCTAGACCAACGTTTATAAAACTCTAAGCGTTCTTTGAAATTTTTTCAAACCAAATTATTTTGGTGCGGATTCTGATAAAGACTGAGGTAAGAAATTTTTTGTGCGCCAAAGGCGGATAAGATGAACGGGGAAAAATTGTTCATGCCAGCAGTACTTGATTAGTACAGGGCATACCGGGCTAATGACCCTTTGTGTCCGTAAGTTATGACGGTTTGCGGATGAATTTCTGTATAAACCTTTTCGAAAATGAAAAGCTTATGGTCTATATGACTTATCTACACGATTTCAAAATTTTAACTCTTGTGAGTGATGTATTGGGTAGTATGAGATGCTGTGTATGAATGGTATAGGTATGCAAGGTATAAGGTGTAAGTTGAATTTCAGAGACGAAATTCTTAGAAGAAGGGGTGAATGTGACAACCCGAGAATTTAGACAATTTAATAAAATCTTAAAAGATTGAGTAGAGGTTAATTAATAGACTTAGACGGAAAATAAGTGAATGGATTTGGCATTTCTGTGAAGGAATTTTAAGAATTTCAAAATTTTGTGAAATCTTTTGGTGAAGGTTTACAGTGTTAAGGGTATAAGTGTATATGGTCATATGTGTGTACAGTATGTGGTTAAGGGTCAAGGGTCACGTCTATGAATTGTTGAATTGCACTTTGTGCATATGGCATGTGTTCATCAGGTATGAAAGGCTGATCATCTTTATTACCATTCGGTCCATACATAATTGATATGTTCATGTTCAATGTTCATTTAGCTATGAAAATTTGTCCATGCTAGTTCACAATTATATTGTTGAATGTTAGCCATCTATTATTCAAAATCTTTCCATCATGATATATCCTTAACTTATTAAACTTAAACTTGCTGGGCAAACTTGTTGCTCACCCTTGCTATATCATCATAAACATTGCAGATTAAGGTGGATACGTCAGATACAAGGAAAATTCAAAGCCAAGTTTAGCTTGGGACTATGTGTACAGCTAGATTTGTAACAGTATTGTATGATAATAACATTGTACGTTAGATAGAATATTGATTCAGGTATTATGTGAAGGTTCTCGACCTTGGGGATAGTGTGTAATGTTTAATGTATAAACAATTTATGTTTATATCTTTCGCAATAGTTATAGAAATAGTGTACCAGATTCGCAGTAATTTAGGACCGAGATTTGGGGACGCTACAGTAATTGTTGCATAGTATCTCACATTATTGATTCAATTATGGTCACAATATTTTATATTATTAAATTAATAATTGAGATGACAAAGTTATTCATATTATTATTTGCATTATTGACGATGTCTATAAAGTTCTGTCGAGGTAAAGGGTTTGGTCACCTAATTGCGCGCTAATAGGGAGAAATCCTTATCGGAAGCCCCCTCTTTCCTGTGAATGACCTGGTTGTTAATATTGCAAGTTATAATATTAATGATGTATAATTTTTGTTCAAAAATGTTTTTATTGAAGTCATGTGGTTTGTGATAAATAGGGGGATTTTTATGAAGTATTTGTTGTAAAATTGGCTTATTTTATGGAACCCCACTTACCCAATTTTAAAAATTATTGGTAAAAAATTATCTTAGTTTTTATATATATATATATATATATATATATATATATATATATATATATATATGAAAGTCACGGGTGGGTGGGTGGGTGGGTGGGGCGGGGGAAGTTTTATTATTATATATAAGTTTTGTTTTTTTATGTAAAATATAATATATTATATTTTATTATGCATAGTGTTGCATAGTACTGCATAGTGCTGTATAGTAAAATCAATTTTTTTTTGCAGAAAAATCACCCTGAATCGCCCGTGAAATTTTCTCTGTTCACCCGTGAATTTTCTTTTCAAATAGTACTATGCCATTCTCCTATAAATAGGATGCTTAGTTTAGAATTGAAAATCACACCAGAATCATAGAATTCTTCTTCTATAATATTGACCGTATTTCTTTAGAGTTTAAGGAAGCTTTGAGTGTAGAAAATAGTGCAAGTTTTCTTTAAGAATATCTCCACCATGCCAGCCAGAAGTACTCTCTTTTGAAGGTAAGAGATATTATTTTGTTGAATACTCGTAAGAAATAATGTTTTCTTCCATACTTTGTAATATGTAAGTAATATTATTTCATTTCAAATTCCGAATTATACACTCATTTTTTTAAGTAATTCTTCTATACTCCTTGAAATTAGTAGAATATCCTTGAAATTTGCGCTTCATCTAGTATCGTTTCACAAGGATATTTTTCTGAATATTCTTGTTAAATTTTAAGCTTTTCATGCTGGAGTACTATTCATACGTACGACACTATTCATACGTACGGTACTATTCTTACGTATGACACTATTCACAAAGTACTATTCATAGGGTACTATTCATGAAGTACTATTAATGAGATACTATTCACTCGAGTACTATTTACCCGATGTACTATTCATGATAAAAATTAATTTCTTTTCTATCCAAATTATTTTTGATGCTTGAATATTATTTTTGAATTTTACTCCACAAAGCAGTTATCATGTTGACAATTTAGAAAATTTTAAATTCTGGATAAATTTAAGGTCTTTAATATTTATCCTTGATTTCGTTTTATTGATGCTTATATCATTGTCATCATCCTCATGCTTTTATTGTGATAAAAGTCATTTTTGGCCTGTAGTGCATAGGTGAACTGTTGATTGGTATGATTATGACTATGTATCGGTTTAATCATGACCCGTAATGTTACAAATGATGTGGTAAAAGTCCTTATTGGCCCGTTGTGCATTGATGGACAATTGTTGGCATGATCATGACCATTTTTTTCTAATTTATTTAATATACTAATTAAATAAATTAAATATAATTATTATTCAAATAATTATAAATATTAATGAAAATATCCCAATTTGTCAAATAATTTTTATAATTTAAAATAATTTTTAAAACCATTTTTGTAATTTTTAGAATTTATTTTCTATTTTTAATCATCTTTTGGAAATTCAGGAAAAAAATAGAAATCGTCGCTATATGCTATAGCGACACTTTTTTGTCGTTCTAGGTGTTCTTGAGCTCAAGAACACTGACAAGTCAGTGTTCAAGGTGCTCGGTTTGACCACTTCGAATTTCCACTCCATTGTGTTTATGGGCTTTCTTATGCATCAATTTTGTAGTAGATATGTAGTATTACAAGTTCTAATCATCAACTGAGTTATTTAACCACACATTACGATGATCTGAGCTCACAATGTTACTGTCAGACCAAATCTGAGTTTTCTGGGTAACCCAGAAACCCAGACAGTGTCAACCAGGCACATTCTAGCTCATTTTATTCTAGGTTCTGGTCATTGTATTAGTGATTTTATGGTTCATATATGTAGTATACATAACGAGGAACAACTACATATCATGATCACGGTCCAAATATAACAGAATCATAAGTTATGATTCGGTCAAACCCTGTCAGATGGCTTGATCTAACCATTTATGGAATTTCCAGAAAACAGCTTCGTGACCGGATGGCTTAGTTTGACCATCCACTACATCCCACATGTTTGTTATTTAGGAGATCTAAAGGTATAGATCTCAAGTCCATATATTAGGCTATACACTTGTTATCATAAAATCAAATTACCATATAACACCTGTCAGATATAAGCATTACAACGTGTTGTCAGACACGTGTGATAATAACAAATATTCTTGGCCCGTAGTGCATGGATGATTTGTGGATGTGATAATAATGAATATTCTTGGCTCGTAGTGCATGGATAATTCATTAATGTGGATTATTTATTAAGCTGAGTCTCAGCGATAAAATTTATGATTAAACTTTTAAATCATAGAAGATAGTAAATATTATGCTCTACTTGACTCTTCTAATAGATTGTTTGTTCCGCTGCGGTTAGACTTGTTATCTATTGTACTCTATCAGTTTAACACTGTTGAAGGCTAACAATAATTCATTCTATATTATCTTAGTCATAATATTCTTTACTGGGCTAGTTGAGCTCACCCTTTGCTTTCATTGTTCTCTTTAGGAAATGAGAATATAGCTGGTACTAGTTGGGGAATGGAGTAATGGTCCAAGATGGTGGCTATAGTAGTCCTCACTATTCTATAAAATAGTGTGATAATAATTATAATGAGGACTTCGTTTGAGTTTGGATATTGTCTAGGAGACAATATTCGTGTTAAAACTCTCAGCTTATGTTACACGACAGTTGTTTAATTAAGTTTGTATTTGAATTCTGTACCATGTATTTGGCGATTGAGAATGAGTGATGTATACCTATTTTGGGGGCGTCACAATTGGTATCAAAGCTTAGTGATATGATCCCTGGCTGAGATGTGAGGCTAGAACTAGGAGGGGTGAGATGGGTAAATCCTTCGCTAGTATGACCTACCTAAGCTTATTTGCTATTTAATTGGTCGGTCAGAATATAGAGATAATATGTGGCATGTCAATTAACCCTTATTTTGTGGCAGTGTTTAAAAATGGCATCTGAAAATGTTGAGATAAGTAATGAAGCACATGAGACCGTTGAGTCACTGACGATTAATAACCAAGATAATGTGCATCAGGAAGGCAATAATCCTCAGGTAAACAAAAGCACCGACCAAATGATGAACGATGAGATGTTCATAGGCTTTCTGAAATTTATGCAACATCAAGAGACAAAGACTCATGTGCAAAATGCGAGTGGAAACACTGGCAACTCTCGGATGGTCACTGCTAAGCAATTCAAGAAGCTGGGACCACCAGAGTTTTTGGGGAAGCCAAAACCACTTAAGGCGGAGACGTGGATTAAGTAGATCACTAAGATATTTGATGTCTTGGGATGCTTTGAGGAGAAAAGATTTCTTTTGCCACCTTCATGTTACGAGGAAAGGCAGATCATTGGTGGGAATCTGTAAAGCATACTCAGCCTACCGCACTGAAGATGTATTGGGAGAAGTTCCAAGAATTGTTTAACGACAAGTACTTTCTTGAAAGTATTCGTCACATAAAGGAGGTAGAATTTATCCAGCTGAAGCAAAAAAATATGACCATATCGCAATATGAGGCTAAGTTTGCCAAGATATCCCGGTTTTCATCTCATTTGGCAGATAATGAGGAGCGTATGACGCAGATATTTCTAAGATGTTTGAAACCCGAAATACGTCAATACCTTATTTCTCACAAACTTTGCTTGTATTCAGATATTGTGAATAGGGCTCAGTTATTAAAGCGCGATAATGAGTCAACCCAACCAAAAGATAGCAGCCGACAAAATGATAATACCAGTGGTAGTAGCCATTGAAGTGGTGACAACAAATGTGGAAGAAATCAACATGTCAGAAATGGTAACCACTTCGGTGGTAACCCTGGCCAAGATAATAGAAGAAATGAGTCAAGTGGAAATTTCAAGAAGAGAAGGTTCATTAATGACGGAAGGACAGTAGCACCAGTACCTAGTTTCAAGGAAGGAGAACGACCACCGGTCGTATGTTACAAATGAGGAGGGGAGGGCCACATAAGTCCAAACTATACGCAGCAATCCAAAGCGTGTTATAATTGCAGAAGAGAAGGTCACCTAGCCCAATTTTATCATGTAGTGAAGTCAAGTCCAGCTGGGATAGAGGCACCAAAGGCTATCCCAGACAAGTCAAAGCTGGTAGTGCAAGGGAGAGCGTTTGTCGTGACCTGCCAAAAAGCAAGGAACCCGGACGAGGTCATCACGGGTAAGCTTATCATAAACTCTAGCGAAGTCTATACCTTATTTGATACCGATTCTACCCATTCTTTTATTTCTCCTACTTTCGCACAACGTTTAAATTTTGCTCAGGAGAAATTAAACTTTGACTTATCTGTTGAAACTTTGTTGGGAGAAACTTTCATTACATCCACTATTTATAAATCCTGTTTGATTCAAATTGGTAACCTAACATTACTTGTTAATCTTATCTCTTTGAAAATACTTGAATTTGATGTGATTTTAGGGATTGATTGGTTAACTACTCATCATGCTAAAATTGATTGTTTTCATAAGATTGTTAGTTTTCATATTCCTAACCAACCTATTATGCGAATTTAAGAAACCAAACCACTAAAGTCAATCACTGTCATATCAAGCCATAAAGCCATTCGTTTATTAAAAAACGGATGTCAAGCTTTCTTATCCCATGTCACAAATTTAAACAAAAATATATCAGATTTGAATGATATTTCTATTGTTAATAAATTTCTTAACGTATTCCCTGAAGAACTTCCTGGCCTTCCCCCAGAGCGTGAAATCGAATTTTGTATCGACCTTAAACTCGGTACAAAACCCATTTCCAAAGCCCCATATCGAATGGCTCCTATTTAACTTCAGGAGTTAAAAACCCAACTGCAAGAACTGTTAGATATCGGTTTCATTCATCCTAGTACATCTCCTTGGGGTGCTCCTGTTCTGTTCGTAAAGAAGAAATATGGGAGTATGCGACTTTGTATTGATTATCGGGAATTGAACCATGTCACCGTTAAAAATAGGTAGCCGTTACCTCGCATTGATGACCTGTTTGACCAATTTCATAGAGCTAAATTCTTTTCAAAGATCGATCTTCATTCCAGATATCATCAGTTAAAGATTAAAATTGATGACATTCCAAAGACTACTTTCAGAACTTAGTACGGGCATTACGAATTCCTAGTCATGTCTTTTGGATTAACTAATGCTCCTGTTGCCTGCATGGATATGATGAACCGAGTATTTAAGGAATATTTGGATCATTTTGTGGTTGTCTTTATTGATGACATCCTCATATACTCCAAAAGCTGTAAAGATCATGAGCAACACTTGAGGCTAAAAGCTTCGTGAAAACAAGCTATATGCCAAGTTAAAGAAATACGAGTTCTGGCTTGAGGAAGTAACATTCCTTGGGCACGTGATATCGAATCACGGAATATCTATTGACCTAACAAAGATTGAAGCAATACAAAGCTGGGAGAAACCTAAGTCAGTGACCGAAGTACGTAGCTTTTTGGGCTTAGCTGGTTATTATCGGAGATTCGTGGAAGGATTTTCTCGAATCGCCACTCCGTTAACTCAACTGACTTGAAAAGATACAAAATTCGGTTGGAGCAAGGAATGTGAGATGTGTTTTTAAGAACTCAAGATGAGACTCATTTTAGCACCTATTTTGACAATATCATCTAGTTCAGAGGGATTTGTCATATACAACGATACTTCAGGAAAAGGTTTAGGATGTGTTCTCATGTAACATATGAAAGTCATAGTCTATGCCTCACGACAACTCAAAGAATATGAGAGGAATTATCCTACTCATGATCTAGAGTTGGCAGCTGTCATTTTTGCTCTTAAAATCTGGAGGCATTACCTGTATAGGGAGAAAATGGAGATCTATACGGATCTTAAAAGCCTCAAATATTTCTTCACCCAAACTGAACTCAACATGTAGCAACGACGTTGGCTCGAGCTGTTGAAAGTTTACGATCATTCCATTCAATACCATCTTAGAAAAGCGAACGTGGTAGCTGACGCGTTGAGTAGAAGATCATATGCGGGTACGAGTTTGATATTGTCAATGCAAAGGCTCATTTTGTATGACTTACAAAGGATGGAGAAAGAGTTAAAGACTCTAGGGACCCACGTGATGATGTCAAATATATGAGTAGAACCGACTGTAATCGATAAAGTTTAAGCTGCTCAAGTGATAGACCCGGAGCTGATACATATGAAGAAGAAAATGAAAGAAGGTGCTATTCCAGAAGCAAGAATCAATGAAGGAGGAATACTTTGAGTCAACTCCAGACTTTGTGTTCCTAACAACTTTGATTTGAATTATAAAATCATGATGGAGGCGCACAACACACCGTTTGCAATCTATCTTGGGAGTACAAAAATGTATCTTGATCTTCGACATACATTTTGGTGGAGCAATATAAAGAGAGAGATCGCGAAGTTTATCTCAAGGTGTTTAACTTGTCAACGTGTCAAGGCGGAGAATCAAGTGCCAAAAGGTCCATTACAACCACTTGAAATTCTAGAATGGAAGTCGGAGCACATTACAATGGATTTCGTTACTAGTCTTCCCAAAGTTTCTCAAGGCATAGATGCAATTTGGGTCATTGTTGATAGATTAACCAAGTCTGCTCATTTCTTACCTATACGAGAAACTTATTCACTTGAACGTCTTGCTCGTATATACATAAATGGGATTGTAAAACTGCATGGTATGCCAGTATCCATAGTTTCTGATCGAGACCCAAGATTCACTTCACGATTTTGGGTCAGTTTACAGAAAGCTATGGGCACAAATTTATGATTTTGTTCGGCATATCATCCTCAGACGGACGGGCAGTCGGAGAGGACTATTCAAACTCTTGAAGATCTATTAAGACTCTGTGTCCTAGACTTCAAAGGAAGTTGGGACAAGTTCTTGCCATTAGTGAAATTCTCTTACAACAATAGTTATCAAATAAGTATCGACATGGCTCCATTCGAGACATTGTATGGACACAAGTGTCGTTCTCCAGTATGCTGGGACGAGGTGGGTGAAGCAACATTATTGGGAACCAAAATTGGTATGAATGACTACTGAAAAGATTAAAATGATCTGACAATGTATAAAAACCTCACAATATCAACAAAAGAGTTATGCTGATCTTCATCGAAGGGACGTAGAATTCAATGTTGGGGATCATGTGTTGTTACGTGTTGCTCCATAGAAGGGAGTTACGAGATTTGGAAAGAGAGGAAAGCTCAATCCTCGATTCATTGACCCATTTAAAATCCTCGGCCGAGTAGGAACTGTGGACTACAAACTCACCTTACCGCCAAGTTTGTCTCTTGTTCATAATGTTTTTCACATGTCTATGTTACGTAAATATGTGGAAAACCCGAACCACATTATTAAATTAGAACCAGACGAGATAGCGGAAGATTTAACTTATGAAGAGGTACCTGTTAAAATCTTGGATAAGAAGGAAGATATTATACGCTCCAAGGTTATACCTTAAGTTAAAGTTTTGTGGAGAAACCACGATGTTGAGGAAATGACCTTGGAGTTAGAATTTTAATGAAATCAAGGTATCCTCATCTCTTCGACATACCAGGTACGTACACCAATTTCGTGGATGAAATTTTATAAGAAGGGGAGGTTGTAAGACCCTAACTTTTATGAATAAAGATGATTTTTTCTCTAAATATCATTTTGAATATTAAGGTGTGAATTTATTATAATGTTATAGTTGTGGGTAATATTTACAAATTTTGCAAAGTAAGCAAGTTGTTATAAAATATTCGATTGGTCGGGGAATATTCGTTTTATTAGGGAATATTCGTACGACGGCACAATCAATGGTGGTCCCCACAACAGAATTATTTTCGGAGTTAGAAAATGACATAAATAACTTTTTATAAAAATAATGGAAAAAGTTTTACCGTTAATTATTGAAATACCCGGTGATAAAAGTACAGTAATACGTGTGGTTGCATAGTAGCACACGGTATTGTATAGTATCTTTGATTATTGATGCTTACGTGAGAAGTCACTCAATTTTATTCAATTATTGCCACAATAATTGCTGCATAGTATCTCACGTTATTGATTCAATTATGGTCACAATATTTTATATTATTAAATCAATAATTGAGACGACAAAGTTATTCTTATTATTATTTGTATTATTGACGATGTCTAGAAAGTTCTGTCGAGGAAAGGGGTTTGGTTACCTAATTGCGCACCAATAGGGAGAAATCCTTATCCGAAAGCCCCCTCTTTCCTGAGAATGATTTAGTTGTTAATATTGCAAGTTATAATATTAATGATGAATAATTATTTTTCAAAAATGTGTTTATTGAAGTCATGTGGTTTGTGATAAATAGAGGGGATTTTTATGAAGTATTGGTTATAAAATTGGCTTATTTTATGGACCCCCACTTGCCTATTTTTCAAAATTATTAGTAGAAAATTATCTTAGTTTTGTTATATATATATATATATATATATATATATATTGAAAGTCACGGGTGGGTGGGTGGGTGGGTGGGTGGGGGGGGGAGTTTTATTTTTATATATAAGTTTTATTTTTTATGTAAAATAGAATATATTATATTTTATTCCTCTATGAAGTGGGATGAAGATTGTCAAAAAGCCTTCCTCTCCATCAAAAAGAAATTAGTGGAAACTTCTGTCTTAGTACCTCTAAGGGTTAATGTTCCTATGTTTATGTACCTGTCAGTTAATGACAATGCCATGGGCTGCATGCTGGGCAAAAATATGATAGAGGCAAGGAAATAGCTATCTATTACCTCAACAAAAGGTTCAAGAGAATGAAAGGTAATACATTTTGATTGGAAAGACTTGTCATGACGCGTTAAGAAATTTCGCCATGAGATTACAACATTATCTTCATGGGCACACAACTTATCTCATGTCCCACATGGATCCTCTGAAGTACGTATTCAACAAACCTATATTGAATTACCGATTGTCCAAATGGCAGTTGATCCTCCAACAATCCGACATCATCTACGTGACTCAAAAGTCTATCAAAGGTTAAGGAATTTCCAATCAATTGGTCGAAGCACCATAATGGAACTTCGAACCCTTGGAAACATATTTCCTAGATGAAGGAATAATTACAATTTGACAAATCCATCAGGAAAATATAGTCCGATCTTGGAAATTATATTTTGACGGAGCCATAAACATGGAAGGTGCCGAGTAGAGGCAGTTCTGGTATCTATTTTACGAGAACAGTATCTCGTGGCCATCAATTTGCAGCTCATCAACACTAATAACATAGCTGAGTATGAAGGCTGTATAATGGGATTAAAACTGGCCCAATCCATGGACATCAAATGATTGTTAGTATTTAGGGATTCTAAGCTAGTTATCAAGCAAACCACCGGGGCATATCTCACCAAAGAATTTCATTTGATGCCTTAGCATTGGCAGGTTATCAAGATGGCTCAAGAGTTCGAAGAAATAGTCTTCATCCACATCCCTCGGACCAGGAATGATTTTGCGGATGCATTAGCAACCCTGTCTTCTGTGATCAACATATCTAAAAGGGGAGGCATCCCATATATCAAATTTACAAGTTAAAAGGCATCAACCTATGGAAATTACATTGGAGAAGTATTAGATGAACTGCCTCCCATCCAATAGCCCTGGTATCAGGATATCAAAGAATATCTTCGAGATGGATCTACGCCCGCTGGGGTAAGTCAAGCTGAAAGAAAGCAAATCCATAAAATGGCCATGAAATTCTATTTGAGCGGAGACACACTTTATAAAAGGAATGCAGAAATAGGTCTTTTAAGATGTCTGGACAAAGACCAAGCCCAAAGACTCGTGGATGAAGTCCATGGTGGAGTATGTGGTCCACACATGAGCGATCCTTTACTTGCCAAGAAGATATTAAGAATAGGTCATTATTAGATTTCTCTCAAAGCCGACTGTGACGATCACATCAAGAGATGCTATCAATGCCAAGTCCATGGAAATGCCATCCACGCTCCTCCAAATGAATGACATTGTATGAGCTCGTCATTACCCTTTTCAATGTGGGGAATGGACGTGATTGGGCCAATAGAACCCAAAGCCAACAATGGTCATCAATTTATCTTTACCATGATTGATTACTTCATCAAATCGGTAGAAGCGACCTCTTTTCCTAAAGTCACCAAAGAGGTAATCATTGGTTTCATAAGAAATAATCTCATCTATAGATATGGACAACTAGAGGTGATTGTATTGGACAATGCCAAGAATCTAAAAAACTAGATGATGAAGGAATTATGCAGCAAATTCCACATAAAACATCTTAATTCCGTCATTTATCGTCCCAAGATGAATGGTCCTGTTGAAGCAGCCAATAAGAATATCAAGAAAATTACGCAAAAGATGTCGGCCAATCATAATGGATGGCTTGACTTATTGCCTCTGACTCTGCTAGCCTATATAACATCAATGCACACTTCTACTGGGGCTACCCCCTACTTACTGGTCTATGGCATGCAAACACTACTCCCCATAGAAGTAGAAATGGAGTCGTTAAGAGTGTTAATGGATTCTCAGATGGATAAAGATCAATAGTTGCAAGACTAATGCCACCAGCTATCTTTGATAGATGAGAGGAGAGCTGAAGCCATCTTTCATGGTCAATTATATCAGCAGAGGATTGCTCAGTCATATAACAAGAAAGTACGACTCCAAAAATTTAAAGAGAAATACTTGGTGTTAAAAAAGGTTCTCTTTAATCAACATGAAGTCAAAGGAAAGTTCTCCCCGAGTTGGGAAGGCCCTTTCATTGTCAAGGAAGTATTGACGGGAGGAACCCTCAGACTGCAAGAAATGGACGATAAAGAATTTCCCCAGCTTGTCAACTTAGACACCGTGAAGAGGTACTATATCTGAAATGCTTGCAAACTACCATCCTGGTCTTGAAAAAAAAATTAATGAAAAAAAATCAATCAAACAAGCCAATTCAGGTTTTCACTACAAACTTGGAACTACGAAAGACCTGATCTCCCCTCATCAATGGGAGTACGTAGGCAGCCATCCATGGTGCAGTCAAACCAAACAAAAAAACCTAAACAAACATTTCTTAAACCTTTTAGCTCATCAAGCTGGATCTACAAAAGACTTGATCTCCCCTCATCAATGAGAGTACGTAGGCAGCCATCTATGGTGCGGTTAAACCAAACAAAAATACCCCTCAAACCAAGATCAAACTCAAAAAAAAAATTCAACTATTCAAGCCAAGCCTGAACTATGTAAGACCTGATCTCTCTCCAAGAGTACGTAGGCAACCATCTGTGGTCCGGTCGAACCCTCGAAAGAAAGCCAAATACTTTTCCTAAACCTTAACCATATCCTAAAGACCAACACACTAAAAGTTGGTACACTAGAAAATCCTAAAGATTAACGACAAATTCTAAGAGTTCCTAGGACATCTCAAGGTCAATCCATCAAGAAAGAGTTTGGACACATCAAGATAACAAGCCATAAAAAATGGCAACTATCAAGCAAGTGACAGGACATATCTAAAAGAGAAGTGAATCAAAATATATTTCCTTACCATATAATATTGTTTGATATATACAATGCATCCTATGCATGACAAAAATGACTAACTTAGTCTATGTAGGAAAATGAAAGCTAGTCTATAAATCCGCCGATAAACGGCCAACAAGTCCAACATGGCGTCCCTCTCCGAATATGGAGGCCAGTAGATCCACAACCATCTGCATAGTGCTACCATGATCATCTATGAATGCACTCATATTTGAAACAATGCTAACAATATAGGATCTAAGTGCAGTACTATCAGCAGTGGAAGCATCTTGGGTAGATCGAGCCTCATTGTACTCAACAAAAGCAGCATCCCGAGCAGCTTGAGTCTCATCCTGCTCAACAAAAGCTGCATCCCGAGTAGCTCGAGCATCATCTCGCTCGATAAAAGTAGCATCTCAGCCAGAAAAGGCTATCAACATCAGGGTCTTAGCTTGATCCCTCTCAAATGTCATAAGATGTAGCCTCTGCTCTCTAAATACTCTACAGAAGGTGCAACAGAAGGGCTAGGGGTGTCACTGACCAGAGCTATTGTCAAACAAGCAAATAACTCATCCTCGATAAGAGAATCAGAGTTCTCTATAGGCTCTTCATCATCAAAATCAATACTCGACTCTAAGTGAACAACCATAGCCGACCTAAATGACTAGTCAAAAAATCAGCTCTCTCTCGACGAGTCCAATAATCATAAATCCTGGTTAAGTCATCTGCTGAAAAAGGCCGAGCTAACAGTCACTGACCCAAAGCCTCGTGAAAGGGGTTAATATCTTAAAACTGATCAAACTGTCTCATGACATCCAGTGGATGATACGTGGTCACCCCCTCAAACTAGACAAGGGAAGATAGTTCATGCCAACTGCATGAGTAATAAAGCTATAAGGAGAGCTGAGTACTAAACAAGTCAAGATAGCAAATGGATCCTCAATCTTTGTCCAAAAAGCCAACCAGGATACTGCATCTGTACACTTAGTCGGTCAAAAAGAATAATACATGGCTATCTCATGGGTAAAGCAGTACCCATGACGTCTAAAGGTGTCGATCGGTCTCAAATATGTCATAAACCACACATACAATAAGACGACATTCCCCCTGAAAAACCCCATAGGATGGGTATTTCAAAATGTGGCCGACCTAAAGGTCTCTGCCAATATCATTGGCAAGATAGTGCAACCCTCCCTAAGAGCACGAAATACTATAATTAGGCTAATGTTCAGATGACCCATATATAGCGGCATGTACAAATAGGCGACGATGCACATCAATAGAATATCTATGCGGGTAACATGCCACTCACCCTCAGTAATGGTGAGATCCCCTGAATGTCGTAGATAGCTATCCAGTGACCCAAATCAATCAATCAAGAAATCTAAGGACATTATATGTCCTGAGGTAATATCGTCCATGATAAATCTCCGTCGTAAGACCGTCAGTGTCATAAACTGCTGGCTCATATCACCAACGACCATCATAGCATAAGGCCGATCTAAGGGGGAAAATCAGTGAGGCGCTCGTACTCCTCTAATGTAAGAGTTAGTTCATGGATATCAAATATAAAAACTTATCTCTCTGGTATCTAACAAGATATCATGCCCTCTACAAAGCCCAAGGGTACATGAAACGTCAGAAGGGTCATAGAATACCTCAATAGCTGATCAACTATCACCCGATTTGGGGGAGACAAACTTCCATACCATGATCTCAAAGAAGAGGCTATCAGTATGGGTGGGTTATGCTCAATCTGACTGATGGTAGATGAAGACATCTGTAGACCCGTATCATAAGACCATGCAGGGGTCAATGCTAAACTCACATATATGAATGCATATCCATGACATAATGCATGCATCATGATAAATAATATTGATAAATGATAATATGATGTAAGGAATAAAAAGAATTATACATATATTCCTAAATACATCATCATCTAATACATCATCTCTGTATACAACTGAAAATAAAAAGTACACGGAAATGGGGTACAACTGCTAACTATCTAATAGAGGCGTATCAAAAGAAATAACGAGAAATCTATCAGAAGAAATCAATGATGTCCACATTATCTAATTGATCAACTTGCTGTAACTCCTCCTGAGTCATTGTATCTCTGCCAAATGGAACATCCAGGCAATACAAAGGGGGATCTGCACTGATAAAGCTATCAAAGTAGGGGCCACCTGAAGGACCAGCGCCAGAGCTGGAGGGATCAAAAAAATCTACCTTTGCCAGATCTCTGCCCAAATGCCGGATGAAAAAATATGCCCGGTCCATCCTCTGGGTTAAGCTGTCAATATGCGCCAAATGAGTGGGCTCTCGGACATAGGCGATAAAATCTATCATCATAACAAACCCAGGAACCATATCTACCATAAACTGAGTGGCACGAGTCTGAGCGCCAATGATGCGAGGGAACCACCAGTGGTAGAAAGACTCCTGAGTAAAAGGGCCCTCTGATAAAGTGAAGCCATCTGAACCCATTAGGGGAATCTCGGTGATCGGCTGAGATAAAGGCCAATGTCACCTAGCAGGAGGAAAGAATAGAATGCGAATCTCCCTTATGATGCTCCTGATAGCATGCCCTCCTAAATAGAGCTCCCAACCTCCATCATTCAAGAGAGGAATCAGATGAGTGGATAATACATACTTTACCCCAGTCAGAAAGCCACCCTCAAAGCCTACTGTCAAGTGGTCCTCGGAGTAGGGAATCCATGTGATGACATCGGCTATCAACAACTCCAACTGTAAATGAGAATGGGTAAACCCCTCGGCTATAGGAACCTTTGCAAGAGTGGAGTGATGTCATCGCCATCCTCGTGGATAGGTCTCTAGACCTAATGTAGTTATGGGATGAAGATATGGAAGCCTCTCATAGGACCAAAATTGAACATGCAAAGACCAAATATCCTCATTTATGAAAATTGACAACTAGAGTGGGGGAAAATTGAAAGAAAAAGAAAAATACTCATCAGCATAAATGGGAAAAAGCCTAGCCAAGCCTCCATCACACCCTTTGACCATAGGTGCATCCCTTTAAGGAAATAGGAAAATGTGTATGATCCCCAGTCAAAGTCTCTAATACGGTCCACATCACGAGTGGCGCTGACTAAAGTGAAAGAAATCGTCAAGGAGTTATCCGCTAGGAAACAACCCCTAATAATGATCAGGAACAATCGGCGAAGAATGCAATCTCTAACCCTCTGATCATCAGGCAGAGGCTTAGTTAAACCCCACTCATGACATCCACACTCAAGGGCCTAGAGAAAATGGTCCGACCTTTGAGGGTCGTGGTAGGAACTCCCAAAAGGGATCGAATAATACTCGGTGAAATGTCAGCCACTAAAGGCATTGACACCCATATAAACTCCAACCAAGTGATGAACTACCATTCTATTAGTGTCATCATCACCTCATAGTCCAACAAATGGAAACACTGAGTCTGGTGGAACCAGAGCTCAGATAAAGCCCGTAGATAACCCCAAGGGCAGTGACGGGGAGGAATAAAAAAAGAAGGCCTCAAAACTCTAAGAGTGAACGATGGCCTTGTACTCCAGATGAAGAGTCTGGTACAAGGAATGAATACTAAACCAGTTCCCCTTGGGCTGAGTAAAGCCAGGAACTTGTATCAAATTGCAAATCAAGATTAAGCCATTATTTTGAAAGTGGGAAAATGAAGAAAATCCATAATAAAAGCTTATGTTACCTCAATATCATTGAGATAGATAGAAGGGCGGTGTCGTAAATAATCTAAAAGATCTAGAATCGTCATGTTAATAGCTAAATGCTCCTGATGCGAGGTAGTAAAAGAAAAAGGAGCAGTGTCCTCAATAGGAACATCCTCCTCCTCATCTCGGTATCCGGTCTATCAACCTGAATAGGATGAATCACTAACTCAGTCAACCGACGAGGTTTTTAGGCTGGACGAGGTTGAGGGACATCAGAAGCTCTCCTCCTGACATCTGCGGATACCTTGCAAGAGCTGCTCGGTATATCTAAGTCCATAACATGAACAAAATCTCTAAATCACCTTAGAAAGGGTGAGGTGAGGTAAGTTTTAAACTTAAAGATTATTGAAGTTAAATCATTGCTTTATACCTAGTTTAAGTCCTAAAGCATGCATTACATTAACATACATCCCTAGTAGAGTTAAAATTGTATGTTCATTAAATTCTTAGGATCGTGGAAAATTTTCGCCAGAGTCTCCTTTGTAAAATGGACTATCCAAATCCACATAAGCATGACTAGGTGGCCATTCAGTAGCACACCAACCCAATATCAAAGATATAGATATTAAACATTAAAAATAAGTCACAATGGCAGCCAAATTACCATGTACATTTTTTTTAAAAACCCGTGCTCATTTGTCCTAAAAAAGGATGAATAAATTAGTAAAAAAGGGTGCCAAATAATTATCTTAGAAATAAAATTTTTTTTGCATCAATACATTCAACATGGTAAAATATGAGCATTTATTAAGTTTAATAATTTTTATCAAGTCATATGTGTAAGACCCCGAAATTTTTAAATAAAAAGGAATTTCGTTTATTTTGAAATAGTAAGGGTTGATTTGATTAATGTGGATAGTTAAGGGTTAATTACACAAATATTTCAAAATAAGCAAGTGGTTATAAAATATTCATTGTTGTCGGGGAATATTCGTTTGGTCGTGGAATATTAAATCTTTGTCGGGGAATATTAAATGCACGACGGTAGCGACCATGTGGGGCCCATAATGGAAAGCGATTGGATGAAGAAAACGACAAATATAAGTTGTTTTTAAATAACGAGCGTAGTTGTTGCAAGTTAATCTTTGTTGGAATACCCGGTGGTTAAAAACACACTAATACGCGTTGTTGAGCAGTAGACACGGTATTGCACCAATTATTGATTCTTACGTGAAGAAGGCACTACTCAATAATGGTTACGATAATTCTTTATTCGATATTTTATTGAGTTAATAATTCTTTGCGTTGATATTTTATATTCTTTGTTGTTTTGATAATTGTCATTACACGGTATCTTTCATTATCGAAGCAATAATTCATATTATCTGAATAATATTATTAGATAACATTATTGGCAATGTCTAGAAAGTTACATCTAAGGAGAGGTTTGGTCATCTAATTGCGGCGCCATGAAGAAGAAATTCTTATTGAAAGCCCTCTTTCTGAGGAGCGCACGGTTGTCGATATTGTGATTACGTAATATTATTTGTGAATAATTAATTATTGATTTATATGATGAGGAAAATATTGATTTTATGTGGATATAGATGGAGAAAATTTTTAAAATGACAATTGTTGAAAATTAATATTTTATCTTTTACGATAAAATAATTCATTTAAATATATTATTTTAATAATATATTAGCGGTGATATTTTACAATGAATGTGGGATATATGAGTATATGAGGAGGAAGAGTATTTTGTGGCATTAAATGTTTAACACATGTTTTGTGTGTTGGTGGACACAATTATTGATAGAAATTTGATTATAGCTTTTGTAAAATCGCTTGGTTTGTGGATTTGGTCGATTTTTGTTTGGAATTTGGAAAAACTTTCTTCTGCAAAGTTGTAGAGAATTGAATTTCCTATAAAAACTCATGAGATTCGAATTTTCTGATGAAAGGGCTATTTATTATGAATTATTGAAGTTAGAAGCTCAAAATAATTGATTTTTGGGAGTTTAAATTATTTTTGTTAAGAAAAACGTTTTTGTATTTTTTTGGACATCATTAACATGTGTGGCTGGTGTTTTGACCAAAAGGTGGGCTAAGGAAAATTTGTATAATTATATTAATATTATATTAAATTTTACGCTTTGGTGTTCTAAGCATTTTCCTATAAATAGGGTCTTAGGTTAGAATTGAAAATCACACCGTAAACTGAAGTTTTTCTCTATTTCTCTCTCGATATTTTGAGCGTATTCTTGTGAGTATTTTGAGTATACTTTGAGTATTGCTAGGCGGTGCAAGTTCCCTTGAGACTATACGGTAGATTCTAGTAGAAATCTTGATCTTTTCGAGGTAAGGGATATTATTTTTTTTTGTAATGATATTATTTCTTCAATATCATTATCTTTGAAATGTTGATCTGAAGTTTTTATCAAATTTGGAACTTTTTCATGTCGGGGTTACTATTCATGGGTTCTTATTCATGAGTTACTATTCACGAGTTCTTATTAATGAGATTCTTATTCACGAGTTCTTATTCACGAGTACTATTCATGAAGCGTGAAGATGTTTTTGTGGAATTTCTATCTTTTGGTGTCGGAGTTACTATTCACGATATTATCTGGCTATTCACGATATCTGACCACTATTCACGATATCTGATCTATTCAATAGAAAAATAAAATTTCTTCTTTTTCGTCTAAAACATCTATTACGGATACTAACTCGATTGTATCCATGTTTTGATCATTCTTGAATTTTACACCACTATGATTATTTTTGAGGTATTTTGGGCGTGGATAAAACCAAGTACGAATCCTTAATCCTTAATCCTTGTCATTTTGTTTCCTTTGGATTCGTTTCTTTAAAAATATTTTTCATCATCCTCGGTCTTAAATGATGATATTATGGAATATCTTTGGCACGTAGTGCAAAGATGAATGATTTCTTAAGAATATCTTTGGCTTTTGTAGTGCAAAGATGAATGATTTCGAGGAATATCTTTGGCTGTAGTGCAAAGATGAGCAGGTGTTGAGATGAACATGTGGATTGATTAATATCTTTGGCTGTAGTGCAAAGATGAGCAGTGTTTAAATGAACATGACCGGTGATGAATATCTTTGGCTCAGAAGTGCAAAGATGAATATTTGATTCGGATGTATATTGATTGATGTTACTGAGGATAAAATATTGATGATGGACTATTAAATTCATAGATTATAGTAGATTTCATTCTCTACGTAACTCTTCTATGAATTATTATTTCATTGCGAATATTGATCTGAAACTTGTTGTCTATTGTATTCTATCAGATTCTTCCTGTTGAAGACTAACGATAATTTGTTGTATATTATCTTAGTCATAATATTCTCTTCTTGGGCTAGTTGAGCTCACCCTTTTCCTTGTTGTTCCATTTTTCTTCTCGGGAGGCGAGAATATAGCGAGATGCAGTCGGGGTATATGAATGAAGGTTTTAGAAAGGATTGTTTAGTAGTCCTCACCATCTTTGTAAAATAATGAATCAATAATGTGATGAGGATTTATTTGAGTATAGATATTGTCTAGAAGATAATATTTGTATTCAAACTCACGATTTCTTGTTGTAATAATAAAGTTGTAGTTGTTTACGTACCGTGTATTTGGCGACTCGAGAATGGGTGTTGTGTATACCTATTTTGGGGCGTCGCGGTTAGTATCGAGCTTAGGGATATGATCTCTGGCGGAGATCGGGGAATAAAACTAGGAGGGAGAGGCGAGTAAATCCTTAGCTAGTGTGTCCTACCTAAGCTTATTTGTTGGTTGGTCATATTATAGGGTATTATGTGAATTGTTAATTTATTTAATTAACCCTTGTTTTATGATAGTTTTTTTTTTTAGAACGGTCACTGAGAAGCGTTAACAATGGAGTGAATGAGATCGTGGAGACACCTCTAATCGCCAACCGAGGATAATGTGATGTGATGTCGGTGAAGAAGGAATTAGAGATATCCATGTGGTGAGTGAAGAATTGATAGTTGCACCCGAGATAATCGCAGAGAGGTAACGGTGAGAGTGAGGAAGAAGAGAAGAAGAGGTTGAAGAGAGTTTATTAGAGGTATTTTATGATCGAAATATAGAATTGCAAAATCGTATTCATGAGTTAGAAAAGCGGGCTAAAGAATTGCGAGGCGATCGTGGAGCAAAAGGATGCAACGATTCAAGCTTATGTTACCCGATCGTGATGCTTGAACAAAAGCACTCTTTAGCGAGTATAAGATGATAAAGTGGAATCGAAGTTTGAAAGAAGAAATAAGCGAGCGAGTGAGAATGAGTGATGCATGGGTAAAAAGGCGCACGACAGCGTTGATATTATGGAAAGAGATGTCAATCTAAAAGAGAAGATTTAACGATGACGGGAAGGCGTCGGCAAGAACATCGGCACCATCAACAAATTCTAGGGAAGAGAACGATCGCCGGTTAGATGCTACTGAGATGTGGAGAGGAGGGACATATAAGGTCAAACTGTTCAAAGCCTTCCAAGGTATGCTATAATTATGGAAAAGAAGGACATATAAGCTTCGAGATTATACGATATCGAAACCAGTCCAGCGTGAATGGTGACTCAAAAGGATGTCCCGAGAAAAGTCAAAGTCAGCGGTTCTTGGAAAAGCGTTTGTCGTGATGGGTCAAAATGCAAGGAACCCGAACGAAGTTATGCAGGTTAGTTAATTATAAATTCTTGAAGTATATACCTTACTGAATCTGGGTTCTACCCATTCTTTTATCTCTCTTACTTGCGCTCAAGCGTTTGAACTTGACTACGGAGAAATTAAACTTTGACCTATCTGTGGAGACTCCATTAGGAGAAACTTTCATCACATCCCTTTGTTTATAAATCTTGCTTGATTCAGGTTGGCACTATCACATTACTGTTAACCTTATTTCTATAGAGATATTTGTTTTGATGTGATTTTAAGGTTAACTACTCATAAATGCGAAATTGATTATTTTTCGTAAGGTTGTTAGTTTTCATATTCCTAAGCAACTTTGTTATTCAATTCAAGCAATCAAACCATTGTAGTCAAACATTTTCATATCAAGCCATGAAGTCATTCGTTTATTACGGATGTCAAATTTTCTTAGTCCATGTTATGGATTTGAATAAAGACACGTCGATTTGAATAATATTCTGTTGTTATTGATTTTTCTGACGTATTTCTGAAGAATTTCTTGGCTTACTCCCAAAGCGATATTAAATTTTGTATCGACTTTGAACCCGGTACAAAACTCATTTCTAAAATCTCATATCGAATGGCTCTATTGAACTTTGAGTTAAAAATTCAACTATAGAATTTGGTACTGAGCCTTTATCTTGTGACTTCCTTTGTGGAATTCACCTAAGCGACTCTCTCAGTAGGGGCGTCATATTCGATGCGATAGTAAAGCGATAGGTGTCATTGTGGACGTGC
This sequence comes from Panax quinquefolius, assembly GCA_020205615.1. NCBI lineage: Eukaryota > Viridiplantae > Streptophyta > Magnoliopsida > Apiales > Araliaceae > Panax > Panax quinquefolius. The sequence goes on from JAINUW010000807.1 coordinate 38,526, forward strand.
TATCCAAGATTGGGATATGAGTCACGTTGAGAGCAACCTAAGTCGATGAATCGAAATACGTAGCTTTTAAGCTTAGTTGGTTATTATCGGAGATTCGTTGAAGGATATTCTCGAATCGCTATTCCGATTAACAAGTGACTCGAAAAGATACAAAATTCGTATGGGGCGAGGAATGCGAGAAGATTTTCCAAGAGCTCAAGAGGCGACTCATTTGGCACATATTCTAACCATACCATCTTGGAAAAGCGACGTGGTAGGCGACGCGCGTTGAGTAGAAGATCATATCTTGAGGAGCGAGTGCGATGATGTCAAGTATCGCATAGAGCCAACTTTAATAGAAAAGTTAAGGTTGCTCAAGCCACCCACCAGCGGAGTCGATGCGTATGAAGAAGAAAGTACAAGAAGGAGCTATTAGGGCGAGAATTGATGAAGAAGGAATACTTGAGTCCACTCTAGACTTTGTGTTCCTAACGACTACGATTTGAAGAACAAGATTATGATGGAGGCACACAATACACCATTTGCAATCCATCACAGGAGTACCAAAATGTATTATGATCTTCAACATACATTTTGGTGGAGCAATATGAGGAGAGAGATCGCGTAGTTTATCTCGAGATGTTTAACTTGTCAACATGTAAGGCGAGCATCAAGTGCCAAAGGGTCCATTGCAACCACTTGAGATTAGGAATGGAAGTGGGAACACATTACTATGAATTTCGTTACGGGTCTTCCTGCGGTTTCTCAAGGCATCAATGCTATTTGGGTTATTAGATTAACCAAGTACGCTCATTTCTTCTGGAATCGAGAGACTTATTCCCTGAAACGTCTTTCTCGTATGCGTAAATGAGATTGTGAGATTGCATGGCATGCCGGTATCCATTGTTTTAGATCGTGACCCAAGATTCACTTCATGATTTTGGGTTAGTTTGTAGAAAGCTATGGAGCGCAATTTACTATTGAGTTTGGCATACCATCCTCAAAGCGGATGGGCAATCGAGAAAGGACTACTCAAACTCTTGAAGATATATTAAAACTCGTGTCCTAGATTTCAAAGGAAGTTGAGATAAGTACTTGCCATTGGTGGAATTCTCATACAACAATAGTTATTAAACAAATATAGGCATGGTTCCATTGAAGCATTATATGGACAAAAATGTCGTTTCTCAATATGTTGGGATGAGGTGGGTGAAGCAACATTGTTGGGACGAGAGTTAATACGTATGACTAATGATTCGACAAGCGTATACAAGCGGCACAAGATCGACAAAAGAGTTATGCGAATCTTCATCGAAAGGACGTGGAATTTAGTGTGGGGATCATGTATTGTTGCGAGTTGCTCCATGGAAGGGAGTTACAAAATTTGGGAAGAGAGGAAAGCTCAATCCACGATTTATCGGTCCATTTCAAATTCTTGACCGAGTAGGAAATGTAGCCTATAGACTTGCGTTACCTCAAAGTATGTCTCGTGTTCATAATGTGTTTCACATATCTGTGCTTCGTAAATATGTGAAAGACCCGAACCACATTATTGAGTTAGAGCAGGACGAGATATAGAAGACTTAACGTATGAGGAGGTACTGTCAAGATTTTGGATAGGAAGGAGCATGTCCTACTGCATGAAAGGTCATACCACAAGTTAAAGTTTTGTGGAGGAATCATGCTATAGAGGAAATGACACAGGAATTGAAAGCGAAAATGAAAGCGAGGTATCCTCACCTTTTCAAAACACGAAGTACGTCACGTCAATTTCGAGGACGAAATTTCATAAGGAGGGAGGTTGTAAGACCGAAATTTTTAAATAAAAGGAATTTCGTTTATTTTGAAATAGTAAGGGTTGATTTGATTAATGTGGATAGTTAAGGGTTAATTACGCAAATATTTCAAAATAAGCAAGTGGTTATAAAATATTCATTGTTGTCGGGGAATATTCGTTTGGTCGTGGAATATTAAATCTTGCGGGGGGATATTAAATGCGAATGGTATGACCATGTGTGGGCCCCATGTGAAAAAGCGATTGGATGAAGAAAGCGACAAATATAAGTTGTTTTTAAATAGCAGGCGTAGTTATTTGCCAATTATCTTGTTGGAATACCGGTGGTTAAAAAACACACTGTCTGGCGTTGTTGAGCGAGTAGCACACCTGTATTGCACCAATTATTGATTCTTACGTGAAGGCACTACTCAATAATGGTTACGATAATTCTTTATTCGATTATTTTATTGAGTTAATAATTCTTTGCGTTGATATTTTATATTCTTCATTGTTTGATAATTGTCATTTACGGTATCTTTCATTATCGAAGCAATAATTCATATTATCCGAATAATATTATTAGATAACATTATTGGCAATGTCTAGAAAGTTACATACAGGAGAGGTTTGGTCATCTAATTGCGGGCGGCAAGAAGAAGAAATTCTTATTGGAAAGCCCCTCTTTCTGAGGAAGCTGCACGGTTGTCAATATTGTGATTACGTAATATTATTTGTGAATAATTAATTATTGATTTATATGATGAGGAAAATATTGATTTTATGTGGATATAGATGGAGAAAATTTTTAAAATGACAATTGTTGAAAATTAATATTTTATCTTTTTACGATAAAATAATTCATTTAAATATATTATTTTAATAATATATTAAGCGGTGATATTTTACAATGAATGTGGGATATATGAGTATATGAGGAGGAAGAGTATTTTGTGGCATTAAATGTTTAACACATGTTTTGTGTGTTGGTGGACACAATTATTGATCGAAATTTGATTATAGCTTTGTAAAATCGCCCCGCTTGTGGATTTCGGTCGATTTTGTTTGGAATTTGGAAAAACTTTCTTCTACAAAGTTGTAGAGAATTGAATTTCCTATAAAAACTCGCGAGATTCGAATTTTCTGATGAAAGGGCTATTTATTATGAATTATTGAAGTTCGAAACTCCGAAATAATTGATTTTTGGGAGTTTAAATTATTTTTGTTAAGAAAAACGTTTTTTGTATTTTTTTTGGACATCATTAACATGTGTGGCTGGTGTTTTGACCAAAAGGTGGGCTAAGGAAAATTTGTATAATTATATTAATATTATATTAAATTTTACGCTTTGGTGTTCTAAGCATTTTCTATAAATAGGGTGCTTAGGTTAGAATTGAAAATCACACCGTAAGCTGAAGTTTTCTCTATTTCTCTCTCGATATTTTGGCGTATTCTTGTGAGTATTTTGAGTATACTTTGAGTATTGCTAGGCGGTGCAAGTTCCTTCAAAGACTATACCCGGTATTCTAGCTAGAAGTACTGATCTTTCGAGGTAAGGGATATTTTTTTTTTTGTAATGATATTATTTCTTCAATATCATTATGCTGAAATGTTGATCTGAAGTTTTTATCAAATTTGGAACTTTTTCATGTGGGGTTACTATTCATGGGTTACTTATTCATGAGTTACTATTCACGAGTTCTTATTCATGAGATTCTTATTCACGAGTTCTTATTCACAGTACTATTCATGAAGCGTGAAGATGTTTTTGTGGAATTTCTATCTTTTGGTGTCGAGTTACTATTCACGTATCTAAGACTATTCACGATATCTGGCACTATTCACGATACTGTACTTATTCATAGAAAAATAAAATTTCTTCTTTTCGTCAAAACATCTAATGCGGATACTAACTCGATTGTATCCATGTTTTGATCATTCTTGAATTTTACACCACTATGATTATTTTTGAGGTATTTTGGACGTGGATAAAACCAAGTACGAATCCTTAATCCTTAATCCTTGTCATTTTGTTTTCTTTGGATTCGTTTCTTTAAAAATATTTTCATCATCCTCGATCTTAAATGATGATATTATGGAATATCTTTGGCCTGTAGTGCAAAGATGAATGATTTCTTAAGAATATCTTTGGCTGTAGTGCAAAGATGAATGATTTTCGAGGAATATCTTTGCTTTGTAGTGCAAAGATGAGCAGTGTTGAGATGAACATAATGGATTGATTAATATCTTTGGCACAGTAGTGCAAAGATGAGCAGTGTTTAAATGAACATGACCAGTCGATGAATATCTTTGGCACTGTAGTGCAAAGATGAATATTTGATTCGGATGTATATTGATTGATGTTACTGAGGATAAAATATTGATGATGGATTTATTAAATTCATAGATTATAGTAGATTTCATTCTCTACGTAACTCTTCTATGAATTATTATTTCATTGCTTGAATATTGATCGAAACTTGTTGTTATACATTGTATTCTATCGATTCTTCCTGTTGAAGACTAACGATAATTTGTTGTATATTATCTTAGTCATAATATTCTTTTCTTGGGCTAGTTGAGCTCACCCTTTTCCTTGTTGTTCCATTTTTCTTCTCGGGAGGCGAGAATATAGCGATGCAGTCTGGGGTATGGAATGAAGGTTTTAGAAAGGATTGTTTAGTAGTCCTCACCATCTTTGTAAAATAATGAATCAATAATGTGATGAGGATTTATTTGAGTATAGATATTGTCTAGAAGATAATATTTGTATTCAAACTCACAGTTTTACTGTTGTAATAATAAAGTTGTAGTTGTTTCTGTACCATGTATTTGGCGACTCAGAATGGGTGTTGTGTATACCTATTTTGGGGGCGTCACAATATGAGCATATATGCATATTCGTTATATTGTGTTTAGAAGCATTTTATATGAAATCTAACGTTTTAACGGTCAAAACTTGAAAAGAAAGGATGTATATGTTACCAGGGTTGTGTAGAACGATCGTACGGTGATGAATTTTGCAAAAAATAGCCTGAACTGAGTAGATCTGAGAGAGAAATTTTGGATTTTTTAGTATAGTTCAAGTTTAAAATGATTTCTAAAAAGAACATGAGGAGTAAATAAACCCGCAGGGAGTCGCGGGTCAACCCGCGATAGTCACAAGTCTACCTGTGGCCACCCAAGGTGGTCCCCACTCTCTCTGGCTTGATCAAATTTGTGTTACAACGGAGTTCCTGGAAGCTAAAAAGTCAAATCAGAGAAAAAGGTTCTAGGCGATTGAGCATAAAAGGTCTGAAACCCTGAATTTAGGTACCAAACTTTGGATGAAAGAAGATCTTCATGTAAGTCATTGGTATTAACCCTAATATGGGGTTTAGAAAGCCGATGATAGAGATTACTAAAAACTGCCCTTGTCAAAGCATTAGGAAGGTCCGATGTCATGAATTAACTGTTGGTTTTGGATGCGTCAAAATATATAGACTTGTTTAAGGGTATAACTTGTAAGAAAGATACCCCCAGCAGAGATATCAGGCATGTCTGACATTGTAAATCGTTGGCAATAACTCCAGCGTAGCATCGGGAAATATCCGATTATGTAAGCCGTTGAGAACTGCTTCAACGAAGGTTAGAGTGTCTGATATTGCAAACCGTTGGCTACAACTCCAACGTAGCATTGAGAAAGATCCGGTGATGTAAGCCGTTAAAAATTGCTTCAACGAAGGTCAGAGTGTCTGACATTGCAAACCGTTGGCGACGACTCCAGCGCAGCATCTGGAAAGGGTTGGTGATGTTGTTAGATTTGTAATATTCATGAACGCAATCAAATTGCACAAAATTAGCAGAAATGTGGAAAATCAGAGTTTAAAAATTTTACAAACCATATACCAGGATCATCCTTTATGCGCAATTATTAATTAAACGAAAATAAGAAGAACAAGAATCATACCCTTGAAGTTTCGAGCTTCCTCAGGTACAAGTTCACCTCCAATCTTTTCGTGTTCAACTTGAATCCATCGGGTTTGGTTCCTTCCTTTAATCAACGTTAGCCACCCAAATGTTTGGCCTCTAGAGGTGATCCACTAAGGAAGAAAAAGGATTCAAGAAGATGAGTATTTTGCAAAACCCTAGATTTTTTTATCTCTCATAGAAAAGGGTGTACTCTCCAACAATTGGAATCACGTCTGTTGTGAAAAAGTCAACAACAACTATACACCCATAATAAGACTTCTCTTATTTATAAACGTGGGCAACCCTCCTTAACAATTAAGGAATTGAGTTTTATTTTAATTAATTAAATTCCTTTAATTAATTATGCTCCCAATCTTATTAGGAATAATTAATTAAAATCTTTTAATTAATTTGCCTCCTAATCTTATTAGGAATATATGAGAGTACTTTTATTAATTAATTCCCAAACTCTTTTAGGAATTAAATAATAATAATAAGACTCCTCTTATTAATTTATATTTAATATTTCTAAAATATTAAATAATAAATATTAAGCTATTTAATTTATTCTATCACCATAGATTAAATTAAATATACTTAACTTATTATTACGATTATGCCATTTACTTCTTAAATAATTATTCTTCCTAATATGGTGTGACCCTTTAGGTTCTCTATATTAAACCAGGTTGTGAATAAATCAATTAGAACAATTCTAATCTTATTTAAATAAATTAAATTATTAATTTATTTAAATAAATAATATTTATTCTACATTAGGGATAAACCTCTCCTAGCGATCAACGACTTTCCGGATAATATAGATTTCAACATTAATCATAAAAGAACCTTTGAGTAAATAGTTACCATACGATTCAATCCTTCCACCATACAACGTCGCAATTAAATATAAGACATGGAATTTATATCAAGTCTTATTTTATTTAATTATATGTATTTCAACTCTTAAATGCACAACTCCAAATAATGCAAATTAGAAACTCCTTTCTAATTTCATTCTGCCTTGGCCAAGAACTACTGGGTTGTCATATATCGAATCACATAGGACATTTCTCTTCTTTTACTAGAAGTGGTAGATTCTTTATTGATCATACATTATCTCTATGTACGACTTATTATACCCAAGCATACCCTTTGATATACCCTAAGGGTCTTAAGGAATAAGTCAAAGTATAACTCATCATACACAAGATACTATGATGATCTCAAGTCCAATGATCACTTATACTATTATCACTACAGGAATTCTTATTGACAGGCAAGTAAAACTCCATTAGGTATTCCTTAGTGAGCCACGTTCAGTGAACTTATTCTCTAATAAGCACCTACATACTTGCTTTAGTATCTCCACACAAACGTTCATGAGATCAATCATCCTCATTAATGAGCAAGCAACGTATGTACCAATCTATCTGGATTCATTAATCCCCAATTTAGTAATCCAACGATTGGGAACTATTTTAGTTTTAAGCTTTCTAAGAATTTAGATCTCATTAGAATGATCATCATCATTATTCTAAAAGCATTGCTTAAAACTATGGGTTTATCACATATTATAAAACAGCATCATGTAAATACTTTAAAAGCCTTTAATAAATTAATATTTTTTTTATTAATAAATGAATAAGATTGTTACAAAGTATATGTTTTATCATTAAACATGATTGGCTTGTGTGCATACTACTTTCAGATGTAAGTCGTTGAGAACTTCTTCAACGAAGGTCATAGTATCTGATATTGTAAACCTATTGGCAACAACTCCAGCGTAGCATCGGGAAAGATCCGGTGTTGTAAGCTGTTGAGAACTGCTTCAACGAAGGTCAGAGTATTTGATATTGCAAATCCTTGGCGACAACTCCAACATAGCATCGGGAAAGATCCGATGATAAAAACTATGAAAAACTATCTTCATCAGGGAGGACCGATGATGGAATCTGTTATACAAATCCCTAGCCGAGGCACCGTGAAGGTTCGGTGATTTCCAGACCATTGCAAACTACTGTTTGAGTAGGCATGAGAAGGATTTTTTGGAAATTACCATGGTAAGCTCTATCCCCAACAACAACATCGGTGTCAACTGGATAAGAATGTAGATGAATGTCATTACCATCTCAGTTTCTATCATTGATTGAAGGACTTGAGTAGCTAGATTTCTCCATCTTTGGGCATATTCTCTGAATGACTCACTATTCTGCTTTTTAACTTTGGTAATTTGATATTTTTCTGGAGCCATTTGTGACTGGAAGCTGTATTGATTTAGGAAAGCATGGGCTAGTTCTTCCCAGCTATGAATTTTGGAATTATCTAGTCAGGCATACCTGGCTTTGGCCTCTCCGGTCAGACTTTTCTGAAATAGTTTCATTCTCAGCTTCTCGTCCTCTGCATAAGATCTGAGTTCTCCAATGAACACTTTTAAATGAGTATAAGGATCTCCCAATCTGTCATATTTCTCAAAATTTGGGATTTGAAACTTGTCTGGATACCGAGCCCGGGAATGATGCAGAGGTCTGACTAGTTAACACTATCATATACTCTAGTCCCGTTGATTGACCGTATGGTTTCTTCCATTTGTTGGACTTTCTTTTAGATATCACTAGTATCTTGATCTTCTTTGAGATTGATTATTTCAGGGATTTTGTTGGTTTTCTCATTGTATTGAAGTTCCGGAATTTGTGATTCCTTTTTCTTATCAGTTCCCTGACCGCCACCTTGTTCGGAGGATTCTGGTTAAGTGGGTATTTGTTTACCCTTAGTACTTTTGCTCTATTCTTTTAAGAAGACATCTAATTTTGCTATCTAATTTTTGAGTCCCTATAATTCTTCCCGAGACATGAAACTTGACCCCTATTGGGTACTTTCTTCCATGTTAATGGGTAGGTTTTTTGCCTTCTTAGATTTGGATCTAGTAATGGGACCAATCTTGCCTACAATAAAAATAGGTGGTTTAGTCTTGATAGACCTGAATAGTATTCATGCTATGAAATGCATCGGGTTTAGGAGGGTTTTTAATATTTTCCTGCAAAACAGATGTCAGTTATTTTGATGACAGGATATCATGACAGGATTTGATATTTGACAATGAATCTGAAATAATTGATATTTATTATCTTACAATAATTGGCATTTATAACATTTAATATTTGACATGGAATTAAAAGGGAAAGGTATGAAGAGCCTTCCCTTCGCGTTTGGTTTATCAGAGGCTAACCTATCTTAGGTTTACTCTCACAGGCTTTTCGGTATGGAGGTTCCCAGATCATCACAATCTACTAGATTGGAAGTTAATCTGATCTTTCAACTGGAGCGGATCTTAGTGGTACCTTTCCTGAGCCTCATTTGGACTTAATCGCCACTGGAGTCCAGTAATCAGTGACTGACTGGTTCGCATCCTAGTGGAGGAATCACACAGCATACATTCATCGCGTCTCATTCCATGCAAAATGATGACATTATGTGAAATACTAATATAAAGTGTGGTAAAGAGACATTCAAATCCATTCAATGTAAAGACATCATTTTACACACATGCATAAAGAAGGGAATAAAAAAGATTGAAATGCGGCTTAAGCCCTCTACTGTCCCCAGCAGAGTCGCCACATGTTGATGCTGGAAAAATTTCTCCCTCTTCCTAGGTGTTTCTTACCCTTTATATTTTTTATGAGAATTTGTTTAATCTGAAGGGTGAGATTTTCAAGAAAAATATTGACATATAATGTCGACGATTTGAAAAGATTTGATTTTTATTGTTCTAAATTGGATAGAGCCACCAGTTGATATGAGTTAAATGGTTTTATCAACTCAACCAAGTTTTAAAAGATTTTGCAATACGGCCCAATATTAGACTCTGTTTAATTGGTCTTGGAAACTGAGATTCATAGAGTTTGGGGGCTTGATGAAGTAGGGGGAAGGTGCTAGCCACCCCCCGACTTCCATGAAACACAGTTACCACACTTTTTATTCCCTAGTTTGTGTGTGTATGTTTATTGCAGGTAATTGGGCCTAAATGATTTATTTGAAAGTAGTGTTATACCTCTTTTGCGCCTATATACAAAGGGTTTGACTTATATAAAAGTTCAATTTTAATACAAGGCATATAAAGTGATGTTTTGAAAATAGGTTTTCAAACCCTAATGCTCACATAGGAATTGAGATTTTTGATACTTCCATTTTATTCCGTATTCATCTTATTTTGATTTTATTCTCGAGATGCAAAGCATCTTCGACAAAATAATATATATAAGTGTCGGGCTCCTTATGGGCATGAAAGCCATCAAAGTATGCCCGAACACCACACATATGATTTTCATTATCACGGGGACCTTAAATTCGAATAACCATTTTAAGATCCTATATTTATAATTACAAAATTGTCAACCTAGCTGTATAACTGAAAAGGGTCCATCATGAGAACCAAATCTAAATCCATCAGTTGGATCTTAGATCATGTGGCTCCTAGGCTCACATAATATCACATAAATAGCCAACATAGTAAATATATTGAAATAAAATAGATATTTATACTAAACATCGCTAGACGAAGGATTCATTAGTTAAATCCTCGTTAACGAGTAGCCCATAGCTTCCAATTTCCTTTAGATACAAATCTAGGGTCACATGGTTGCTAAAACTTACAAAAGATAGAAAGAAAACTAGATTTGTATAGATCTTAGCCATTCTAGCTTCCTGGTTCAAGTTTTACAACTTTTGAACCGGTCAAAAGCTAGATCTAGGCTAGATCTAATACAGATCTAGTCAATAAAGCTTAAATATGGACTATTTATGAGAAATAAACGGTTAAAATTTCAGATCTGACGAATATTAACTGCAAAAAAAAGTATATATAACGCTTATATACATATTAGAGTAAGCAAAGAAACCAGATCTGGCAAAATCTTACAATGATTCGCGAGAATGGATATCGAACGGCTTTTGGCACCTTTTAGAATGATTTCCACAGGTTAAAACTTGATATGTTGTAGTATATAAGTATAAGAGTATTTATAAAGAAGTTTTACAAGGATCAGAGCACAATTCGAGCTCTATTTAGCTATTCTAGCCTCTAATTCTCTCGCATGGGCCCTCTTCTTTTCTAATCTTCTCTTAGAAGCCAAAGAGGGGATGGGGTATATATAGACCTGGGTTGTTACGGGCCCATCTGCGACAGTCGTAGGTCTACCTGTGGCTGAGCCTGGTGGGCCCAGTCCGGTCGATTTTGTTGTCTCAAAGTACGTGCACTCCGACCAACGCACAGTCTGCTTAAACCTTCATAACTTTTAATCAAGGAATTCAATGGAGGTGTGCTATACCTTTCCGGAAAGCCTTTCTGAGAGCTACACAATGACATGGGATTTAACCTTTTTTTGAATTCTGGAAGATTAGTTCATGACTAGATCTTCGAGTCTTCACAATTTGTCTGTTAAGCTTTTTTGCGTTGTTTTCACTCGGGATTACTGTTATGATTTTGCATAAACTTCTTCATGGAAATTTAATTTGATTTGATTTTGAGTTGGAAAAATTACTATTTTGACCTTCCAGGTTGGTTTCCGGGCTTGACGCAGCTATAACTGTCCTCCCGCAGAGTTATATCCGGGGTTTGACTACTGTTGACTTTTGTATGTCCTTAGGGTTATCTCTGAGGTTGTTTTGATGTTTCTCGGATCTGTCTGTGAGGTTTGGTTTGATGATTTCGAGTTCGAGGGTTGTCTCTGAAAGACGATTCTATCCTCCTGCATAGTTAGTAATAGGAATGCGAAATTTCGAGTGTCTACATCCAATTTCGGCCCTATTTCATACCAATTTCAATTTATATATAGATAATCCCAATTTTAGTTATGTAATCTCAATTTCATACTCTAATTAACCAATTTATAATGAAACATAGTGTCTACTTTCAGCCCTATTTCATATATGCCTATTTCAGAACTATTTAATATAAATTTTAGACCAATTTCAAAAATTTCATACCTATTTCATACTAATTTCAAAGCTATCAAATTCCATACCAATTTCAAAGCAATAATTTAAGTACAAAATCAATTTTCAAACCCAAGTATACATACAAAAACCTAAAACCAAATATACAAAATCAAATTTAAGACTGGTTAAATGGATTTTTGGTCACTGTACTTTAGGTCAACTTACAAATGGATAACTGAACTTTTTTTCTTATAGTCAACTAACTGTACTTGACTTTTCTAACAAAAATTCGAATTTTCGTCAGTGGGATTAAGTTTTTTAACGGAAGTGTGATGTGGCAGTGCTACATATGCACCAAATTCTAGTTGGAATTTTCTTTTAATAATTTTTTACATGTCATCTGAAATCCACCCATAAAAATAAAGTACTTATCCAAACCCATAAATATTCTACCCGACTCGACCCAACCCAACTACTACTACTATAATCTGTTAGAAAAAAAAAATACAAACAGAAAATTTATATTTATGTATATAAACACACATATATCAATTACCTTTTCGTAATATCCCTTATTATTGATCTAAATTACTCTCTTCCTCTTCGCCGCCTATTTACCTTCATTGAAACCCTAACTCTGTGTCTATACATCTTCTCTACAACCTATATCATGGTCGAATATTTTGATAATATATACATGGTTCAAAGCCTGAATCTTTTTTAATTTCATGTGAGATTTTATTATTTTGGTCATTTAGTTTTTGCTAATTTGTTCTGATTTCTGGTTTTTGAATTGAGTTTATCACTTAATCTATTCTATTTTTTTCTACAGATCTAGTGAAAATTGGGGGAATTCTAAATTATATCATCACAGTTTGGAAATTTGTATGGTTTTGTTCTGCTCTTTAATATAAATTTGTATTTATTTTTGAAAAAATGTCGCTTTTGCCCAAAACTATTTCGATTCAAATTCGAGAGGTGTGGAATGACAATCTCGAGGAGGAGTTTGCTTTAATTCATGACATTGTTGATGAAATTCCTTTTATTACTATGGACACTGAATTTCCAGGAATTGTTCTCCGTCCTGTTGGTAATTTCAAGAACAGTAATAATTTTTGTTACCAGACATTAAAGGACAATGTAGACATGTTGAAATTGATTCAAATAGGGCTCACTTTTTCGGATGAGGAAGGAAATTTACCCAAATGTGGTACTGATAAATATTTCATTTGGCAATTCAATTTTCGGGAGTTTAATGTCAATGGGGATTGACAAATTTATAGTTCGTTCGCTACTTAATTCAATACTCGTGTTAGTGGCAGTAGTATGGTAGCGGTGGTGGAAGGGTGAAAGTGATGAGTGGGTTTCATACCTACGAATCGGGTTCCTATTTGGACTTAAACAGTGTTTAATCCAGTTATTTTGTATAGTTTTATGTGTTTTATGTTTTTTTTTGTTTGCAGGTTTCATTACATGTTAACTTAGGAATGTTGGTAGCACTATGGTGGAAATCAGCTTGGAAAAGCAAGAAAATAGAAACTACAGCATGGTACCCCGCCGGCGTGGGCAATTACAAAGCAAATACCCCGTTGGGGCGGGGGTATACGTGTCAAGAAAATTAGCATCCGTAGGAAGTGAGTGTTTCATAGGATTAAATACTGTACCGGTAAAGGTGCTTGTAGACGGAAGGAGAGTTTTGATGCAATTTAAATACTATAGTGGCGTGGATAGAATGTAATTGGCTTCGATTGGGATTGGAATTGGAATGTTTTTATCAGCTATTATAGTAACTTATGCCAAGGAATACAAAATTCAATTAATCAACCATCAATTAAAACTTTTGAAGCCTAATTTTAGAGAAGATTATGGAGGAGCAGAGCAAGGAACCAAGATTATGAAGATTTTAGAGCTTGTTAGCTCCAAGAGGCACAATAGTTATCTAGAAGGGGGGTTGAATAGATATCTTAAAATTTTCTTTTTGAAATACTTTGTCAAATTTGTTAATCAATTTTAGCGGAATATATGATTTGCTCGGTCCCCTTTGAGATAAACTGAGTTAGTAATTAATAGGCAGTTATAACAGATATAACAGTTAAAGCAAGAATATAAAAGATACGAAGAATTTAAGTGGTTCAGAGCACTCAAGGCTCTTAGTCCACTCTTCTACTCCTCGAGTAGGAAATCCATTAAGGATATCTTTATAATCTTTGAATCTCACATATTCCTTCAAGACCAGCAGTCTTGGAACTTCTCAGTTCACTCAGAACTCTTCAAGTCCAGCAGACTTGGAACTTCTTAGTTCACTTAGAACTCTTCAAGTCCAACAGACTTGGAACTTCTTACTTCACTTAATGATAGTTAAGTTCTTGAATGGTGCTACTCATTTGCCGTTAAGCTTTTGTTCAAAAGAACTGAGTAGCTGAGCAAGCTTTCTTTTCAGATTATAGAGTTGAACATTGAGTGTTCTTCAGCTTTTTATTATTTTCTTGCTTGCCTCTTGTATCTGCATCTAATTTGTATATAAGGTGCCTTTGAAATGTATTCGTTTGAAGGCATCCATTGAAGCATTAATTGTTTTTGACATTTTTGAACACTGATGGTGACTTTCTGCAAATCTTCTATTTAGCTGTCTGGTCCACTAACACAGCAAACTGCTATCTCACATAACACCTGAAAAGGTGTTTTCGACTGACATGTAGGACTTTCTTTAGCTTCTTTAATACGTTTCTTTATTATATACTATGGATGCGTGTTGGGTCATTGGGATTCCTGAGAGTCTCAACGTCTATAATCCATTTCACATTTGTTATAATGTATTCTTAAACAAATGGACAAAGTTCGATGCTTCTGATGCAGACAGATGATGCACTACGATCATGATTGTCGTGTCTTGCCACATTAATGGTTGATCCGATACTGATAGAAGAGAACACTACCATTTCTCTTAAGCACTGGCAGACTACGATATTTGCTTGCTTGATTTGCAGACTCTACGCTTCCTAGAGCACACTACGATTCTTGAGTTAGCTCAGCAGGCGTTTGAACCACTCACGATTCTGGGAGAGGCCCTCCAAAGCAGATAGACTACGATTCTCGATGCTCTACGATTCTACCTTGGCTTCTGCAATCTCTTGACTGGCTTGACAAACTACGATTTTGTTGAAGCCTATCTATTACATCTCAAAAATTAGATCAACCTAACAGTTTTAATCTTTCCTTCTATATATTCTTTTACAGAATGATAAACAAAAAGCACAGATCAAACCTAATAATTTTGATCTATCACTAAGTCCTTATACATGTATTTCTTGAAGGACTTTACATATAAGCATGATTATTTACTTTCAACATCAAATTTAAGTATGTAATTCCCAAAAATGTCCCCCTATTTGATGTTGACATAACCAAGGAGATTTATATCATGATCAACAATTTTTAGATGCAGTTGCTAGAAAGTAAATATGACTTAGTGTTTCAGTGAGTAGCTGAAATCTCTGGAGAATAAGCATGAATTTATTGATGTTTGTCAAGACAGATATTACAATAAAGCTTAGTTACATCAATATGAAATGAATTCCAACTTATCTCTATTTCTTTTGCCTTTTGCTCCTTCGAGGATTGGCATGCTCTGCAGCTCTCCTTCTCCTGCTGGCTTCATCTCTCCATGCAATATCTTCTAGCTCGCTTTGACTCAACCTTTTTCCATGATCATGTCTATTCATAAAGGTAGGGTCTCCAATCGACATATGTAGGCCAGTAGTGGTTACCCCTTGTGAGCTAGGAGATAGCCCTTGACTCCTTAGTGGTTGTGCCATGAGAATTTGCTGATGTTTAGGTCATGGAGTCTGATGGAGAGGCTGTCTTAAGGGAGGGCTCCTTTCTCTCCTTCCCCTTTATTCTCTCCCTTTATGTCAGCATCAAGGGTTCGAATGTCTTCAGATAACCGATTCATGCCTTGGACGAGTTCGTGGAGCCGATTCCTGGATTGAGCAATCTCTTCATGGTTTTCTTGAACTAGAGAATCAGTTTGATATTTGTTCTTTTTTAGAATGTCCAAGAGAGTGTCGGTTTATTTTATTTGACTCATTGAAAATTCTTGGAATTCTTTCATTGAGGTTCGTAGATTTGAGACACTTTCCATCGTAAATTTATTTTGAGATTCATGAGTCTTCTACAGAAGGAGAACTGCTTCCTTGTGCTTCCTGGCAGCTTAAAAGTGAATTTGATCCCTTTCATTAATATCGTGGATCATTTCCTTGATGATCTTCCTAAGCTTATTTGTAAGCTCAGTACTCAGATTGCTGGGGAAGATGTTGGCAACATCTATTAAATGGTTCAGCCTCATATGAATAAGCTCATAGTGAGTTTCAAGATCTTCTTGAATATCTTTGGTCACTTTTTGAGATGCATTAGACAACTCATTTTTGGTAGGAAGATATGAGATAAGCTCAAGGATTTGCTGAGTATTTGGAGGAGAGGCTCTAGTATTTTGATTTTGCAGATTGTAGAGAGCAAGATCAGGATCAAAATAATTATTGGTTGATGAGGAAGGAACAATTGAAGGAGGGGCAGGTTTGTGAGTTTGAGTTACAAGAGAAGGTGATGTTGGTGCTTGTTGAGTGAGTGACTCTACGATTTGAGTAGGATCGATATCCGTAGAGTAGGAAATGGTGGGAGATGGTACCAATATAAATTTAGGCATATTTGGTTCATCAGTTACAGAATGTTGGGATTCTGTAACTAGAAATTGGTTAATTGGATGAAGTATCGCTTCCAACCATCTTGGCAATTCATAGAATTGGTTGAAGTTTGGTGGAGGACAATGACTAACTCTGAAAGAGATGGGAATTGATTATACCTCACACCCAATTTTTGAAGAGGGATTGTTTGTAATTAGCTTCTGAGAAAATGTGAGGTTTCCTGGGAATCTATATGCAAGCACTGAGATTACTGGATAAGCTTTGAATGTCCAGAACATGTGATCCCAGGAGTTGAGAATTTGGGCTTTGTGATAAGGCATCATAGGTAAGTAGGAGAATGGCTGATTATAGTTGGCTATCCTGTATCCATCCCAGCCCACTGCTATAATCTCAACTTCATCTTCCTCTTCTTCTCGATCTTTGTCTTCTTCATTTGAAAATTCCACCATTTCAAACATCTCCTCATTCCTTGTCTAATCTTCACCCTTTTCTACCTCCATAGCTTTTGTACCTTCGATCTCCTTATCCTCTTGCATCTCCCCCTCAGCTGTAGCTTTTTCTTACACAGGAACTTTCAGAGACTTCCCCTTAATCTGGTTATTTATTTGAATTTCAGGTAACTCCCCCTCAGCTGGAGCATTCTCTAGTGCAGGAACTTAAGGAAGCTCCTTTTCTGTAGCTATTTTCCTTTCTTCTTCGTTCAAGACTTTCTCATTTTCAAGAACATATTTCTTGACAATTTTTCTTCTTATTTTTCTGGGATGAGCTTCAGCCTTAGTGCTTTCTTTAGATTTAGTTCTGACGGTAGGTTCAGGTTGAGACTCTATTACAGCATCATCTTCTGGAGTGATGATAAGTCTGGACTCTACGATTGGTAGTGACTCTACGATCGAATGGAGTGACGACTTCTATATTTTTTGGTTATGTTTTCCCTTCTTAAGTAGTTGAAAGATGGTGGGTCTGTCTTCTTCCTCCTCAGACTACTGCTCTTTCCTCTTCATTACCTTCAGAGTTTTAGTGCCTGAACTCTCTTGGGGTGCATCCGTGGTTGAGCCTTGAGCCTCTTCTGTTGTTTGAGCTTTCATTTTCCTTTAACCTTTACTTTTTCTGATCAAAGTGATGGGTTCCTCTTGATTAATTTCTTGTTCTTCATCAGCTTCCTTCATAACTGACATGTTTCCTGGTAGCCCAGATACTTTTTCTTTACCAGTCCTTTCACTTGATTCAGACATCATTCTAACCTTTTCTGTAGGGTTTCTTTTCTAGTTTTGAAACAGCTGATGGGTCATTTTTCTATTGGGATTGATGGATTCCCCCTTCTTGTCCCCAATTTTGTCACCAGAGCCGAATGCAGGATTATGCTTATGAACCTCCCATATAGCATTTTTCCAGAGCTCTTTGATTTCTTTGAGCTGAGTATCCACTTCCCAATCCAATCGATAAGTAGAGCTCCATTGTTGACTTGAATCCTGAAGCAGATTAAAGTCATGAGCTTTAGTTGAACTTCTTTTATAGAGTCATGGCTAGAGCTTTTACAACATATGCACTTCCCAACAATGTTAGCCAGAAATTCATACTTCTGGGAAACTCTTTCTTCTTGTACCCCTTGACATTCTGAAACTTTGTGTGGTGCATCTTCTTCAGACCTTCATGAAAGTCGATGACATCCATAGATACGAGTCCCTTTGATTTGAAACCTAGGGCTAGGTTTATATCTTCAGCTTTAAGTTTAATTTGTTCCCCTTTAACCCTTGTAGTGATGATGTCATTCTCAAAGACTCCATTAATATAGAACTCTTTCACCAGCTTCGGGTATATCCATGTGTTGGTGCTCAGAGCTTCTTCAAGACCAACTTTTTTTAGAAGAGATAGGATCTTGTGGAACTGAGGGTTAGCTATATTGAAATCGTCGAAGCAGAGTTGGTAACCAGATATAACATTGGAGGTAGCCATTGATTTTTTTGAATATAGGTTGGTTTATCGTTCTGAAAGCTAGGGTTTCTATTGATAGAGAAAGAGAGAGATAATCTTTTTGAAATTCTGGGGTGAATTTTCAAAAAACCTTTTCAAACTGTATTTGTAACTTCCCTCCACACGATATGTATAGTGGGGCACGTGTCGAGTTCTGTCGGGCTCCACGATTTTAAATAGTGTTGAAAATACTAATCTGCCCTTATCTTCCCCTAAGCTAGTGTATCCTTTTGGAGGACTACGATCGTCGAGGTTGCACTATGATGGTAGAGTTCATTGTTGACTCTTCTCTATGATCATTGTCTGTCCTGGTCCTTGTGATGAGCTCTGACATAACATTCCTTCCAGGTTAAGGTAGCTCAGGAAGGGCCAGCCTCTTAGACTAAACTAAGGGCCAGGTTTGTCCCTGAGGCACTTAATAGAGGGGTTTGCTTGGATTTAATAGAAATGATGTCATCACATAATGCTTCTCTATCATGTCGAGGCTGCTCTACGATCATGGTTCCTCTTTAGTCATCTCTATGATTTTAAGCATAGCCTTTTTATCTACATTGTTAGCAAAAACTAGAGCATAGAGTTTATGGTTGCAAATTTAGCATGCCTAACTCACTTATTAATTTATTAAATCTGGATTCATCTAAAGGCTTTGTAAAGACATCAGCAAATTGATTTTCAGTAGGGATGTATTGTAAAGATACAGTTCCATTTTTGACATGATCCCTAATAAAATGATATCTTATCTCTATATGCTTAATCCTAGAATGCATAACAGGATTATGTGTTATTGCTATGGCACTTATGTTATCACAGTGAACAGGTATAGATTTGAAATCAAACCCATAGTCTACTAGCTAATTTTTCATCCATAAGTTTTGAGCACGGCAGCTGTAAGCAGCAATGTATTCAGCTTCTGCTGTTGAGGTAGATACTGAGTTTTGCTTCTTGCTAAACCAGGACACAAGTCTGTTTCCTAGCAACTAACAAGTGCCACTAGTACTTTTTATATAGATCTTGTAGCCTGTAAAATCAACATCTGTATATCCTATCAGTTCAAAGGAGGACTCCTTGGGATAACAAAGTCCCAAGTGAGGTGTGCCTTTGAGATACCTGAATTTTTTTTTACAGCAGTTAAGTGTGATTCATTAGGATTTGCCTGAAATCTAGCACATATACATGTTGCAAACATTATGTCTGGTCTACTGGTTGTTAGATATAGAAGAGAGCCTATCATACCTCTATATTGAGTAATGTCAATACTTTTACCTTTTTCATCTTTGTCAAGCTTAGTTGCCGGGGCAATTGGTGTTTTCATGGGAGATGCTGATTCCATGCCATACTTTTTAAGTAAGTCTTTAATGTACTTGGCTTGGTTAATGAAGATACCTTCATCAGACTGCTTTATTTGTAATCCAAGGAAGAAATTCAGCTCACCTATCATACTCATTTAAGAACTTGCTCTGCATAAGCTTGGCAAATCTCTTGCACAGTTTTTCATCAGTAGAGCCAAAGATAATGTCATCTATATATATTTGAACTAATAGGACTTTGTTTTTGTGTTTTCTAAGGAATAATGTGGTATCTACTCTACCTCTAGTGAAGAGATTTTTAATAAGAAAGTTAGTTAGTGTTTGATACCATGCTCTAGGTGTTTGTTTAAGTCCATATAAGGCTTTATCTAATCTATAGACATAATTAGAGAGAGCTGGATTGATGAAACCTAGAGGTTACACCACATAAACTTCTTCTTGAAGTTCACCATTCAGAAATACACTTTTGAAATCCATTTGAAAGACTTTGAACTTTATATGGGTAGCAAAAGCAAATAATATCCTGATGGCGTCTAATCTGGAAACAGGTGCGAAGGTCTCATTGTAGTCGATACCTTCTTCTTGGGAGTAACCTTTGGCTACTAGTCTTTCCTTGTTCCTTGTAATTACCCCATCTTTATCCATCTTGTATCTGAAGACCCACTTGGTGCCAATAACTGGGTGGCTTCTTAGTCTTGGAACTAATCTCCATACTCTACTTCTTTTAAACTGATTTAGTTCCTCTTGCACGGCTTCTATCCAACTTGAGTCTTCCATAGCATCTTCTTTCTTCTTGGGTTCCATTTATGACAGAAAGCTTAGATAGAAACACTCATTCAGGGTGGCAGATCTTGTCTTAACTCTTGCATTCGGATCTCCAATGATTAGGTCTTGAGTGTGATCTCTTACCCATCTGTTTCCTGTTGGAACATCTATCCTGATGCTTTCTTGTCTGAAATCTTCAAGATCAACCTCTGCTTCTTGATGTGGAGGTTCGTTATCTGGCGTAGTTCTCTCTACAATGTCTTCTTCAAGCTCGATGATTTCATCTTCTGGGGCTACAATCATTGTGTTAAGCTCAACGACCTCGTTCGTAGAGTCTGAGTCATCGATAGTAGTGTCTTAAGGCACAGATTTGTCTGAGTCTGTTTCATTGAAGA
The DNA here is from genome assembly GCA_020205615.1 of Panax quinquefolius. Taxonomy (NCBI): domain Eukaryota; kingdom Viridiplantae; phylum Streptophyta; class Magnoliopsida; order Apiales; family Araliaceae; genus Panax; species Panax quinquefolius. The sequence continues at coordinate 59,305 of JAINUW010000807.1, forward strand.
TGATGTGAATCGAGACTTCAACACTTAGCTTCTTCTTGTTGAACACTCTATAAGCCTTACTGTCTGTGGCATATCAGAGAAAGATTCCTTCGTCTAACTTGGGTTGAAACTTAGTCAGATACTGTTTTCCATTGTTGAGAATATAGCATACACAACCCAACACATGGAACTAGCTGACATTTGGCTTTCTTCCTCTCCATAGCTCGTAGGGAGTATTCTTTAACGTAGAGTGCACAAGAGATCTGTTCTGAGTGTGGCATGTAGTGTTGATAGCTTCTGCCCAGAAGTATTCAGGCAGGCGAGCTGCTGCTAGTAGAGTTCTTCCAGCTTTGATCAACATTATGTTCTTTCTATCAGCTACTCCATTTTGCTATGGAGTTCGTAGAGCTGAGAAGTTGTGACTGATGTCATTGTCTGTGCTGAACTGATCCATCTAAGAGAAGTTGAATTCTCTACTATGATCACTCTTTATAGCCTTAATTTTCTACCCTTTCTCGTTCATCATCAGCTTGAACATCTTAATGAGTTAGGAACTTGTTTTATCTTTTGAGTTTAGAAAGAAAACCTATGTAAATCTTGTGTAGTCATCCACTACGACCAATGAGTATCTCTTCCCTCCAAGGCTCGTTGTTGGTATTGTTCCAAATAGATCCATATGAAGTAGCTGCAGGGTCTTATCAATTTAGTTGACAGTTTTGCTTTTGAATGAGCTTCTAGTTTGTTTTCCAAGTTGATAGGAGTTGCATGGCCTTTCTTTAACAAAACTGAACTTGGGTAAGCCTGCTACTAGATCCTTGGAGCCAAGTTTTGACATGCTTTTGAAGTTGAGATGAGACAGCCTTCTATGACACAGCCAGCTCATTTCTTCAAAGGCTTTAGCCAGAAAGCATATTGTCTTGTCAGAACTCAGTTGACCAAGATTAACAGTGTAGACGTTTCCTTCTCTTATTCTGGTCAGCTTTATGGAAGAGGTCTTCAGGTCTCTGACTTGACATTGATTGTTGAGAAAGTTAACTTGATGACCCTTATCGCAGAGCTGGCTTATACTCAGAAGATTGTGCTTTAGTCCTTCCACATAGGCTACTTTACTGAAGGATACTGCACCATTCGCTTCTGAGCCATAACCTCTTGTCTTGCCAGAGCCATTGTCTCCAAAGATGACTGTTAGACCCTCTTTTTCTATGAAGTTAGACAGGAGGGCTTTGTTCCCAGTCATGTGTCATGCGCATCCACTGTCAAGGTACCAAGTTGTGATCATAGAGCTCAGTTCCTGCATTGAGATTTAAGCTCTCATTTTGGTACCCATACTTGCATGGGTCCTATCTTGTTAGTACCCTTGGGAACCCAAATCTGCTAGACTTTGGGCTTGATATGCATAGGATTATTATAACATATTACAACCTTATGACCAATCGTATCACATACAAAACATCAAGCATGATGTATGCTTGTGAGTATATGCTTATGACCAGTCATGTACATATTGATAATGATTGGTCAATTATGGTACAATGTTAGAAAACCCTAGCAATACTATGTTAAACCTTATTTTGAAACTCAATTATGAGTTTGAGACTGTTATGTAATTATGTTATATGATTTATGTTTAGTAATATAGAATTTAAAGTTAATTAGGGAAACCGTAATTAGTTTTTAGAAACCCTAATTACTAAGCTAGAACCCTAATTATCAAATTAGTAACCCTAATTTGCTATGTATGAACCTTAATCGCTAATTTAGCAATCTTAATGCTAATTAGTGAACCTTAAACCTAATTTTCATGTTTTATATTATTAGAAAACCTAAACTAATTTAGAAACCCTAAATTTGTAATTTAAAAAACCTAATTTTCTATTTTAGCCCTAATTAGAAATTCTACAAAAATTAATGTATGAAACATTAAGGTTAAACCCTAAGGGTCAAACCCTAAGGGTTTGCCCATTAACATTTTTACAATTAAAATCATAAGCCTAATGATCAAAATACCCTTTGTCACATTTTTTATAAGTTGCTTGCAAATCTTACCATATTTGTAGTGCTTCAACCACTCTTGACTTTCTTTTTGAGTTAAAAACACAGCCATCAGCCATTTATTTCAGTTACATACATTGTATGATCATATATATAGAATTAGAGAGAGAAAAGTTCATAAAATAAACCATTTGTACACAAACACTTAACCTAGACATTCTCTCTCTAACCCACGAATTTCTTTAGTATATCAGTCCCAAAAACAAGCCCCACTACCACTCATAGCAAATTACTAGCCTAGAATCAAGGATTTGATCAAGAAAGGTATAACCTAAAAACCAAATCTGATCTTGGTTGCCATGTTAACTGTTATGATTTTAATGATGAATCATGTTGTTTGTATTCTATATAGGTGATCTGGGTTGATAGATGTTAGATCCATAACATCTATAGGCTTGGATTTGAAGATTTCAAAAATCTGGAAAAAATTTATATTGTGTCTGACAAGCAAAGGTCAGAGGCTGTAGATCTCTCTCTGTTTATGATTTTGTGTGTTTTATGTTTTGGATTTGTAGTTTGCTATAAGGACTTTGATTTGGAACTTGAATCAAGGTCAAATTAGGTCTAGAACTCAAGATATGAGTGGTCAAAGTGCGTTGACCGACATTAACTAGTTGTTTTTGGGTAACCCAAATTTGCCCAGAAAATCTAACAGTCATTTTGCAGGGCCTTGATCTTGCGTGTGTTTATGTTTTAAACCATGTTATTATTTTAATGTTGTTGTCTGACATGTAGGCTACATGATCATGCCTCTAGAATCTTTAGATCCTTCTCAGAATCAAAGAAATCAGTTGTCAAAGTTGTGTTGACGAAACTGCCAGATGAAGTTTCTGGGTAACCCAGAAATCTTCATAAGCAGTTTCTGACCACTACTTTGATCGGCCAATATCTCTTGCATGTGTTGATGTTATAATGATCAGATGATATGTTATTGTACCTGGACATGTATTCTACAATTATGAATCTTTAAATCATTCAAAGCAGACCTGTAGTGGAAGTTACAAGGATCGAAAGCAGGCACCTAAGATTGTTCTTCAATTCTGGAAAACCCAGAAATTGAAGAACATGTCTAACAATGCTTTTGAGAGCTTAGATCTCTCAGATGACATATGTGTTGGCCATGAACTTGATTGATGATGGTAGTGAAGGGTTTCGGCACATAAAACGCAACGAAAATTAACCAATTTAAAGGCAATTCTGAAACCCTAAAATAGGATCCATGCGAAAAACAAATTAACTAAGTGGTTAGAAATTATACCGATTATGAAAATAGAATTGATACGCTTGAATCTCCAACGCAATCCAAACGAATCACGCCTCTACGGTATCCACATGAACGCATGCATGAATCGTCAGACGATCGTGATAAAAAGGAATCAGCAGTACTAGCCACAAGGATGAGGACTTTCCTTTTTGAAACTGTTTCTCTCTCTAAGAGAGGGCTAGGGTTTTGGTTATGATCATTTTTTTAATATGGCTGCTACATATCATATATATAGCGGTTAAAAACAATTAATCAAAACCCTAAAAAAAAATTTATATATATATATATATATATATATATATATATATATATATCTTAATTAAGTCTTACTTAATTAATATACCTATATATAAATTATCCTATTAATTTAAATTCGTAATTTAAATATTATCAATCATATTGACATATTTAAATCTTTACAATTTAAATTAATTCCCTTTTAATTACATTCTATGTGTGTGACCCTATAGGTTATTATTACGTTGGCAATAATTTTAAAATCATATTATAAAATTATAAACAGTGAGCGACATCTAGTAATGCATCACTGCTACCCAAGTAATAATAAGATCGATGATTCGATGCAACCTTTTCGTGACCAATGTTTCAATGTAATTTAATCCTTTTAACCTTGACATCATAGATTAAACTCGAGTCATGGAATGTGTAATACTCTTTATAATTTAATCTGTGTTTTCTTGATCAATGAGTAGACTATATGAAACAAATCACTATTTGAGCATGGCCATGCAATTCATAGTCCTACTCATTCAAGAGGCCTATGGATATCACCCCTAATATATAGGAGGGTTAAATTCTATCTAGATCACTCATATTCCTCACACGATTTATGATGTACCCAATTATCATCTTTATAGTCCACCCTATTAAAGGTGACATTTGATGATATCAAAATACATAAATTCCCGTGTAATAATATAGTGATTTCAGGTCGGAGGACCATTACATCATTTTCACTATGAGAATCGCTAATGACACTTTACATACTGTTCTAAGTAGAATTCTCATGGTGGGTCTGTCCAGTACATCGTTCTCTAACATGTACCTATGCATTGACTTAAAATCTCATATATTTATGACTAATGAGATTTGGTCATCATCGATCCACATCTTTAGTCTCGATGCATCATTGTTGTTCCATCAACAATGATACTCGATCAGGGACATTTAAGACCAATGATACTAATTGTAATTATATAATCTCATGTTCAAGTCACATACTTGAAACTATATAATTTGTATAACTATTCTAAGGAATTTTATTATGTTAACATTTTTATAACGCAGTAAATAAAACCATAATAAAATCATTCATTTATTCAATCAAATATAATATCAAAATGTTAAGCAATTATATCAAATAATTGGCCTCTAGTGCATAAACTCTAACACGTAGTATTACATTTATACTACAATCTGAACACTTTAGGTTGGCCAAAATACCTTAGGATCATGGAGCAAATGATGGTTAAACGTGACACCTTGCTCACTGACATGCATTTCTGGGTTTCCTCAAGAACACTCAAGAACACTTTTAGCAACGATTTTGTCGCCTATAGCACCTTTAACGACACTTAATTTCTGAAAATTATTATTTTATTAATAAATAGAGAAAATTAGTTTTAAATTATTAAAAATACATGATAAATTTCTAAAAAATATTTTAAAGCCTAAAAATTAGTTTTTTATAATTTATTATATATTTCATTAATATTTAATATTTTTAGAATATTAATGGTATTTAATTTATTTAATTATAATATTAAATAAATTGCTTAAAATGATTTTAATACTTGAAAAATCATTTAAAATTATATTATATTATAAGAAAATATTTTAAGTTATTTTTAATGACTTTTAATATTTTGTGATGAATTTCATTAATTAATTAATATTAATGGTCATTAATTTATTTAATAAATGTATTAAATAAATTATGGAAAAATAGAATTAATGATTTAAAAATTATATAAAATGATTTAAGTGTTGTAAAATATTTTTAAGTTATAAAATATAACTTTTAATATTTAAAGGATAATTTCATTAATAATTTAATATTAATGATATTAGATTTATTTATTAATTATATTAAATAAATAGTTTAAAAATGATTTTATTGATTTGAAAAGGATATAAATGAATTAAAAATATTTTAAGTTATAATTAATGATTTTTAATATTTTGATAAATAATGCATTAATATTTAAGTATTAATGGTAATTATTTAAAATGATTCTAATTGTTTTAAAAATCATTTAAGGGTAATATTAATACTTTAAAAGTATTTTAAGTTATTATAAATAACTTTAATATTTTGGCAATGGTTTCATTAATATTTTAATATTATTTAAATATTAATGATAATAGAATTAATTAATATTTAAATCGTTTAATAATGATTCCCGTGTTTGAAAAATCATGATAAATTATAATAATTGTTTAAAAATTATTATAAGTCATTTAAAAATAATTTGACCGATGTTTTAGTTATATTGAACTTAAGTATAGAGTCTTAGACTCGATTATTACCCGATAAAGTCGTCTGTACACCAAAATGTTTTAGAAATTGATCTGACCTTAGATACTTTGACTAGATATGTGTTTGTTTGTGATCCAATGACTGTTAAACTTATGTGACAATGTGCTTAGGTTATGTGCTGATGGCAAATAGCAGTACTGTGTGTTATTATATGTTATTCTAATCGATAGAATGATCTTATTACTAATAGGCCTCGGTATAAAAGATAAAACTAAGTTGTGTAAGCAGCAGATTAGGCAAGTATCTAACCTTTGCATTTACTTTATGCAATGAATATGTGTAAGGCAGTTTCAGAACTTTATTGTTATTGTTTTTGTTCATGTATCTATACTTTTGTAGACATGCCAGTTCTTGAATTCTATTTGACTGTTGTTTATCATTATAGTATTTGTAAGACCCCAACTTTTTAATAAATAAAATTGAATTTTCTCTATTCATTATCTTGATATAATAAGGAGTTAATTTGATATAATGCTTTGGTTATGGGCGAAATGTGCAAATTTTGCAAAATAAGTAAGTGATTATAAAATATTCATTTTGTGACGCCCGCAAAATAGGTATACATCACCCATTCTGAGTCGCCAGATATCACACTATAAAAATCATTTACAAACTTCATTTATACAACTATTGAACTGTCGTACAGAATACGACCACAGTTAAACTGTGAGTTTTAATACAAATATATGTAACTCTCATGGTGCCTCGACCACAACCTTACAATGGTACTTTACATAAAAGTATAGTCAATAACTGTTTTAAAAATTAAAATCTTTGGAAAATACTCAAGTAAACCTTCGTACATGGGAGGCCATGCGTCTAGGTTATGATAGATATCATATGTCCACAAAATTATCATTGGTTGACCCAATAGTCCCCAAAGAAAAACAAGAAGATTACTATCATCTTCTTTCCAATGGTGAGTCTTCTTTTGACATATAATTATCTCCATTTTCTCCAATTGAGAATTATATTTAAAACAAACTCCAAGATCATATAGGTAGTGCTCGTAGATATACTCAGCAAGTGGATGTGCACAACCCTATCTTATGATAACACGAGGTTGTATGTCATTAGACATCTTATATAATAGTGGCAAAATACCCTTCCAAAGTTGGGTTCACCTCACCCTATTCGGTTCACCAAAATTAAATATCAAATGACGTATACAATACGACACACTAATCTAAAGTTCTCAATAAAATTATTTTCATACTATTTAGGGAGAACCTCAACAACTATAGACCACCGTTCTATTCCCCTGTTATCCCCGCTTGACCCGTCAACACTCGTAATACCTGAAAGGAATTGTGAAACAAAAAGGGTGAGCACAACTAGCCCAGTAAAGAATATCATGACTAAAGATAATTTATATCTTCAATAGCCTTCGTCAGTAATAAATCAGAGATTTAGAACATATGGTAGATAATAAAACTTTTCAACCATAGTTACAGCGGAACGAGCAATCCATTAGAAGAGTCAAATAGACCATCAGATCTATTATCTTCTCCATGTTAAAAGTCCACCAATAATGTTTTATCCCCGTAACATCAATCAACAATTCATGTCCACAATTATATGAATAACTCATAATCATAATTGTGATTCTAAATTCCTCTTCGTACCCAGGACGAAGATAATTTCATCACCTATCTTCACCTGAAGCATCAAAAATCATGGTTATACCAAATCACAATTCATGTTCATAATCATACTAATAAATTCATCTTTGCACTATGGCCAAAGATATTTATTAACAATTCATCTTTGCACTACAGGCCAAAGACATACAACTGTATTTTAGAAGAGTCAAGTAGAGCATGATATCTACTATCATTTACGAATTAAAAGTGTATAATCAATATTTTATATTTGAGACTCAAATTTTAATAAATAGTCCACATCATCGAATCATCCCTGCACTACGGCCAAGGATATTCATGTAATCATCAATGGTCGTGATTATACCGAATAATTCCTGGTTATAATCATACCAATAATTGTCCATTAATGCACTATGGGCCAATGAGGACTTTTACCACATCATCTATAACATTATGGGTCATGATTATATCGAATGATCCTTGGTCATAATCATACCAATAAACAGTTCATCTATGCACATAAGCCAAAGATACTCATCAATCAATAGTTCATCTTTGCACGTAAGCCAAAGATATACAACTATAAAACTAATAATTAACAGTCCATCTTTGCACGTAAGCCAAAGATATACAACTGCAAAACCAATAATCAACAGTTCATCTTTGCACGTAAGCCAAATATTACTTTCATCATAATATAAGCATGAGGATGATGACAATGATATACGCATTAATCAAACGAAATCAAAGATAAATATTAATGACTTTAAATTTATCCAGAGTTTAAAAATATCTAAATTGTCAACATGATACTGCTTTGTAGAGTAAAATTCAAGAATAATATTCATGTACCAAAAATAATTTGGACAGAAAAGAAATATATTTTTTGGGTAAATAGCACCCCGCAATAGTACCCTATGAATAGTACTTCGGGAATAGTACCTCGGCATGAAAAGTACCCCAAATACCCGAGTGAATAATATTCAGGCGAATAGTAATTTAGGGGAATAGTAACCTATGAATAGTAACTCATGAATAGTACTTTAACACGAAAAGTGCCTCGAATACCCGAGTGAATAATACTAGAGTGAATAGTAACCGGGTGATTAGTAACCTGTGAATACTAACTCATAAAAAAAATACCAAAGAAAATGATATTCCATGATGAGTACAAAAGAAATGATATCTCATACGAGTATAATAGAATATACGAAACTGCAAATGGATTTTCACCCGTCACGCGGTAATCCACGTAGACAGATCATTTCCACAATTTAATAAAGAATGAATCTGAAGGATTATTCACCATGCATGCGGTAATCCACATGACAAAGTTATTCCAACGAGAATAATAAAGAATGGAATAATAGAAGAATTCACCGTGCATGCGATAGATCGCATGACAGGTATTCCCAATGAGAATAATAAAGAATGGAACCAGGTCATGCGTAATCCGCACAGACATGATATTCCAATGAATAATAAAGAAGCGGAACGGGTCATGCGTAATTCTCACAGATATGATATTCCAACAAAATAATAAAGAATGGAATAACAACGAATTCACGGGCATGCGATAAATAGCATAGAACAGTTATTCCAATGAATAATAAAGAATGGAATAGCGAGAAGAATTTCACCATGTATGCGGTGCCAGATGTAGGCGAGTTATTCAACATAATAATAAAGAATGGAATAACAACCCTTACAGTATTGAAAGAAAATAACTCTCTTCATGAATACGAAGAATAATACCCTTACTATAATAATAATATCCCTTACTTGAGAAGAAAATTGGATCTTTGGAATAGTGAGGTGAGACTTCTCTTCTTCTTTCTCTCTATAATTTCTCTCTATAATAATTGCTCTATAGCTTTAGTGAATTGGTGAAAATAATGAAGGAATGAGCTTATTTATAGGAAAATATAGTTTCCATGATTGCACACTTTGGGGCTCAAAATATTATAGTATAATACCCTCATCTTTTCCTTTATTTGTAATTTAGTCATGTAAGTATTATCAAACTTTTACCACCTCCCTAATAGTAAATCATGTGAATCAATAGTAAATTATGTCACTCAATAGTTCTAAACATGTGAAAAAATTAATTATAGTATATTACCTTCAACTATACCTCCATTTTTAACTTAGTGATGCAAGTATTATCAAACTTGCACCAACCCCTAATAGTAAATCATGTGAATCAATAGTATACACATGTGAACACATAGTTATAATCATATTAATTAATAGCAATTAATTGCTTATTTATCACAGTTAATTACCCGATTTGGGTCGATATAACCTCCAGACATCAATTATTATCGAAATAAATGTCGATTTTTCACTAACACTAATAATTCCAACACAATGGAACTATCAATTTCATCTTTAATCAACACAAACTTATTCATCATTAATATTATAATTCATAATATTTAACAACCAGTCGTTCCAGAAAAGGGGCTTTCAGAAAAGGATTTTTTCTTATTGATTAGTATGATTAGGTGACCAAACCTCTCTTCGATGTAACTTCTAGACATTGTCGATATTGCAAATAATAATATGAATAACTTTTGTCGTCTCAATTATTGATTTAATAATATAACATATTATGCGAGATGATCTTTGTGACAATAATTGAATCAATAATATAGAGAGATATGATCACGGCAATTCTTCGTAGTAATAATTGAGTATAAATGAGTGACTTATTACGTAAACATCAATAATCAATCAGAGTGCTACAATGCAACCACGCCGTATTATCGTACTTTTACCTCTAGGGTAGTTCAATGTTTTTATGCGGTAATAATTAGTTATTTTTATAAAAAGAGAATTCTTTTCGTTTTCTTACTACGACAATACTTCCATTGTGGGTCCATTAATGATTGTGACGTCGTCGAATATTCCTGTTAAAATGAATATTCCCACCAATCGAATATTATATGTAATACCAACTTATTATAAATGAAATTAAATTTCCTCTATCTATTATTTTGAAATAGTAATGGTTGATTTGATTAATGTGGTTAGTTATGGGTAAAATGCTTAAATATTTCAAATAAACAAGTGGTTATAAAATATTTATTGTTGTTGGGAATATTCGTTTGGTCGTGGAATATTCTTCTTGTCGAGGAATATTAAATGCATTTAGCGCTGACCTTGTATGGGCCCCATAACATAGAAAGCGATTGGATGAAGAAAATGACAAGTATAAGTTATTTATAAATAACGGCGTAGTTGTTACCATTAATTCTGTTGAAATACTCGATGGTTAAAACACAGTAGCACACGGTATTGCACCAATTATTGATTCTTACGTAAGAAGACACTACTCAATAATTGTTACAGTAATTACTATTCAATACTTTATTTTATTGATTCAATAATTGTTATGTTGATATTTTATATTATTGTTGTTTTAATAATTGTCACTACACGATATTTTCCATTATCAAATCAATAATTCATATTATTTGAATATAATTATTTGATAACATTATTGGCAATGTCTAGAAAGTTCATCTAAGGAGAGGTTTGGTCACCTAATTACGCGCCGATGAAGGAGAAATTCTTATTGGAAAGCCCCCTCTTGAGGAGCGGCTTTGGTTATCGATATTGTGATTACGTAATATTATTTGTGAATAATTAATTATTGATTTATATGATAAGAAAATATTAATTTTATGTGGATATAGATGGAAAAAATTTTAATGTGACAATTGTTGAAAATTGATATTTTATCTTTTACGATAAAATAATTCATTTAAATATATTATTATATTACAATAATATAATAATGGTGATATTTTACAATGAAATGTGATATATGAATAAATGAAGAGGAAGAGTATTTTTGTTACAAAAATTGTTTAAAACATGTTAAACATGTTTGTGGGCCCATTCTTGTTGAAATTTGATTATAGCCTGTAAAATCGTCCGTTTGTGGATTTCGGTCAACTTCTGCTTGGAATTTGGAAAAACTTAAAACTACCAATTTGTAGAGAATTGAATTTCCTATGGAATGGACATAAAATTCAAATTTTTCTGATAAAAGGACTATTTATTATGAATTATTGAAGTTAGGAATAATTAATTTTTGATGTTTTAATTATTTTTTTTAAGAAAAACGTTTTTATTATGTTGGAGTGCCCCACTAGTATTGAAAGAAAGCTGAATTCAGTTGGTCTAAGGTGTACGTAGGAATTTTATTAAAAATAATAATATTTTATTAAATTTTTACTTTGGTGTTCTAAGCGATTTCTATAAATAGGGTGCTTATGTTAGAATTAAAATCACACTAGAAACAAGTTTTTTCTCTCTCTCTCTCTATATTATCGAGGCGTATTCTTCTTGAGTATTTTGATACTTTTGAGTGTTGTTATACGGTCTGAAGTTGCCTTGACACTATATCCGATATTCGGTCGAAATCTTTGTCTTTTCGAGGTAAGGGATGTTATTTTTTTTATAAATGATATTATTTCTTTCAATATCATTATGCCGAAATATTGGTAAGATTTTTTTTTGTGAAATTCTTGTCCTTTAATGCCAGAGATACTATTCACGTATACGGCACTATTCACGAATACGGCACTATTCACAGAAAAATTATATTTTTATTTTTTTATCCAAAATATCTATTATGGATACTAGCTTTGATTGTATCCATGTTTTGATCATTCTTGAATTTTACTCCACTATGATTATTTATGAAGTATTTTTGAACTTAGATTGTTTAAAATACGAATCCTTAATATTTGTTATTTTGTTTTACTGGATTCGTTTTCTTTAAAATATTTTTTATCATCCTCAGTCCTAAATGATGATATTACTGAATATCTTTGGCCTGTAGTGCAAAGATGGTTGATTTTCTCATGAATATCTTTGGTCCGTAATGCAAAGATGTACAGGTGTTGAGATGAACATAACCAACTGTTGATTATCTTTGGCCTGTAGTGCAAAGATGAATATTTGATTCAAGATGTATATTGATTGATGTTACAGAGGATAAAATATTGATGATAAACTTTTAAATTCATAGAAGAAAGTAGATTTCATTCTCTACGTAACTCTTCTAATGAATTATTATTTCCGCTGCGAATATTGATTTAAAACTTGTTGTCTATTGTATTCTATCAGATTTTCCCTGTTGAGAACTAACGTTAATTTGTTCTATGTTATCTTAGTCATAATATTCTTTACTGGGCTAGTTGAGCTCACCCTTTTCCTTTTTGTTCCATTTTTTTTCTAAGGATGTGAGAATGTAGCGAGTACTAGTCGGGGTATGGAATGAAGGTTCTAGAAAGTTGTTTTAGTAGTCCTCACTATTTTGTAAAATAGTGTATCAATAATTGTAATGAGGACTTATTTGAGTGTTGATATTGTCTAGAAGACAATATTTGTTTTTAAACTCACAGTTTATGTGTTGTTGTATTTTGCATGAATATTGTATTAATAAAGTTGTAGTTGTTTCTGTACCATGTCTTTGGCGACTCAGAGTGGGTGTTGTATACCTATTTTGGGGGCGTCACAGTTGGTATAAGAGCTTAGGGATATGATCTCTGGCGGAGATCGGGGAATAGAACTAGGAGGGGAGAGATGAGTAAATCCTTCGCTAGTGTGTTCTACCTAAGCTTATTTGTTAGTTGGTCAGAATATAGGGATATTATATGATATGTTAATTTCTTCAATTAACCCTTATTTTATGGCAGTATTTGAGAATGGCAGCTGAGAATGTTAACAGTGGAGTAAATGAGATCGTGGAGACACCTTTACCCACTAATGAGGAAAAGCGTCAACAAAGTAGTCTATGTTCCTCCCCAAACAACACCCTTGATCAGACGATGAACGATGGAATGTTTAGAAGCTTTTTACAGTTCATGCAAAATCAGACGAAGGAGACTCGTGTACAAAATACAGGTGGAAATGATAGCAACGCATGGTTTGTCAAAGCCAAGCAGTTCAAAGAGTTGGGAACACCAAAATTCTGGGGAAAACCAGATCCGATTAAGGTGGAGTCGTGGGTCAAGCAAATTACCAAGATATTCGACGTCTTGGGATGCACGGAGGAACAGAAGGTTCCATTCTCCACCTTTATGTTTTGTAACGAGGCAGATTACTGGTGGGAATCTGTGAAGCGTACCCATCCAGCCGTACTCAGCATATCTTGGGAAACATTTTAGAAATTGTTCAATGACAGGTACTTTTCTGAAAGAATTCATCATATGAAGGAGGTAGAGTTTATTAGAATGGAGCAGAACAACATGACGGTGTCCAAGTACGAGGCGAAGTTTGCGGAGTCATCCAGGTTTGCACCTCATTTGGTGGAAAATGAGGAACGTATGACGCGGATGTTTTTGAGAGGTTTGAAACTCGACATACGTCAATATCTTATTTCTTATAAATTTTCTCTTTATTCAAATGTTGTCAAAATGGCTCAATTATTAGAGTGAGATAACGAGTACGTTCAACTGAGGGACCACAACCAGGATCATACCGGTGATAGCAGTCATCAGAACAACGATAACCAGCAGAGAAAGAAAAATACGGACAAAAGTGGTAACCATTCTGGTGGTAATCATGGTCATGAAAATAGAACAAGCGAGTCGGGGGGACATTATAAAAAGAGGAGATTTAACAATGATAATGTGAAGGCGTCGACACCAAAGAAAGAATCGGTTCTAAGAGAGGAGAACGACCACCGGTCAGTATCTATAAATCTTGGAAAAGAGGGACATATCACCAAAATTGTCCCACAACAATTCAAGGTATGCTATAATTGTGGAAAGGAAGGAAATATCACTCGAGATTGTATGGTAGCAAAACCAAGTCCAGTGGGGATGGTGACTCAAAAGACTGTCCCAGAAAAGTTAAAGTTAACAATTCCTGGAAGAGCGTTTGTTGTGACTGGTCAAAATGCGAGGAACCCAAACGAGGTGATCACGGGTAAGCTAATCATAAATTCTTGCAAAGTTTATACCTTACTAGATACCAGTGCTATCCATTCATTTATCTCTCTTACTTGTGCTCAACGTTTAAACTTAACTCTGGAGAAATTAGACTTTGACTTATCTGTGGAGACTCCGTTAAGAGAAACTTTCATTACATCCACTGTTTATAAATCTTGTTTGATCCAAGTTAGCACCATCACATTACCTGCTGACCTTATCTCTTTAAAGATACTTTCTTTTGATGTGATTTTAGGGATTGATTGGTTAACTACTCATCATGCCAAAATTGATTGTTTTCGTAAGGTTGTTAGTTTTCATATTCCTAACCAACCTGTTGTACGAATTCAAGAAACTAAACCACTAAAATCAATCACTGCCATATCAAGTCATAAAGCTATTCATTTATTGAAAAATAGATGTCAATATTTTTTAGCCCATGTTATGGATTTGAATAAAGACACGTCAGATTTGAATAATATTCCTGTTGTTAGTAAATTTCCTGACGTATTTCCTGAAGAACTTCGGCCTGCACCCCGAGCGTGAAGTTGAATTCTTTATTGATCTTGAACACGGTACAAAGCCCATTTCTAAAACCCCACATCGAATGGCTCCTATTAAACTTAAGGAGTTAAAGGTCCAATTACAGGAGTTGTTGGACATCGGTTTCATTCGTCCTAGTACATCTCCTTGGGGTGCTCCTGTTTTATTTGTAAATAAGAAAGACGGGAGTATGCGACTTTGTATCGACTACCGGGAATTAGACCATGTCACTATAAAGAATAGGTATCCGCTACCTCGCATTGATGACCTGTTTGGCCAGTTACAAGGAGCACAATTCTTTTCAATGATCGATCTTCGTTCTGGATATCATCAGCTGAAGATTAGAACTGAGGATATCCCAAAGACTGCCTTCAGAACTCGGTACGAGAATTATGAATTCTTGGTCATGTCTTTTGGATTAACTAATGCTCCTGTGGATTTCATTGATATTATGAATCGAGTATTCAAGAAATATTTGGATCAATTCGTTGTGGTCTTTATTGATGATATCCTTATATATTCCAAAAGTCGTGAAGATCATGAGCACCATTTGAAGCTGGTACTCCAAAGGCTTCGTGAAAACAAGCTGTATGCCAAGTTGAAGAAATGTGAGTTCTGGCTTGAGGAAGTAGCATTCCTTGGGCACGTGGTGTCAACACATGGAGTGTCTGTCGACCTGACGAAGATTGAAGCAATACAAAGTTGGGAGCAACTGAAGACGGTGACCGAAGTACGTAGCTTTCTGGGCTTAGCTGGTTATTATCGGAGATTCGTGGAAGGGTTTTCTCGAATCTCTAATCCGTTAACTCAGTTGACTCGAAAGGATAAAAAATTCGTATGGAGCGAGGAATGCGAGAAGAGTTTTCAAGAGCTCAAGAGGAGACTCATTTCAGCACCTGTTCTGACAATACCGTCTAGTTTGGATGGATTTGTTATCTACAGCGATGCTTCAGGCAAAGGGTTATGATGTGTTCTCATGAAACATGGGAAAGTCATAGCCTATGCCTCGCAATAACTTAAAGAATATGAGAGGAATTATCCTACCCATGATCTAGAGTTGGCAACAGTCATTTTCGCGCTAAAGATCTGGAGGCACTATCTATATGGGGAGAAAGTGGAGATATATTCCGATCATAAAAGCCTCAAATATTTCTTCACCCAAAAGGAACTCAACATGCGGCAACGACGTTGGCTCGAGCTGTTGAAAGATTACGACCACACTATTCAATACCATCCTGGAAAAGCGAACGTAGTGACGCGCGCGTTGAGTAGAAGATCATATGCGGGAACAAGTACGATGTTGTCAACACAAAGGCCCATTTTGTGTGATTTACAAAAGATGAAGATAGAATTCAAGACTCCGGGGACCCATGCGATGATGTCAAGTATTCGCATAGAACCGACTTTAATCGAAAAAGTTAAAGTTGTTCAAGCCACCGACCCGGAGCTGATGCGTATGAAGAAGAAAGTACAAGAAGGTGCTATTCCAGAAGCAAGAATCGATAAAGAAGGAATACTTCGAGTCCACTCCAGACTTTGTGTTCCTAATGATTCTGATTTGAAGTACAAGATCATGATGGAGGCACACAATACACCATTTGCGATCCATCCTGGAAGTACTAAAATGTATCGTGATCTTCGACATAGATTTTGGTGGAACAATATGAAGAGAGAGATTGCAAAGTTTATGTCGATGTGTTTAACTTGTCAACGTGTAAAAGCGGAGCATCAAGTGCCAAACGGTCTATTGCAACCACTTGAGATTCCAAAATGGAAGTGGGAACACATTACCATGGATTTAGTTACGGGTCTTCCCACGGTTTCTCAAGGCATAAATGCTATTTGGGTTATTGTTGATAGATTAACCAAGTCTGCTCATTTCTTGCCGATACAGGAGACTTATTCCCTTGAACGTCTTGCTCGTATGTAAGTAAATGAGATTGTGATATTAAATGGCATGCCAGTATCCATAGTTTCAGATCGTGACCCAAGCTTCACTTCACGATTTTGGGTTAGCTTGCAAAAAGCTATGGGCATGGATTTACAATTCAGTTCGGCATACCATCCTTAAACGGACGGACAAATTCATGTATACGACACTATTCACAGAAAAATTAAATTTTCGTTTTTTTATCCAAAATATCTATTATGGAAACTAGCTTTGATTGTATCCATGTTTTGATCATTTTTGAATTTTACTCCACTATAATTCTTTATGAAGTATTTTTGAACTTGGATTGTTTAAAGTACGAATCCTTAATATTTGTTCTTTTGTTTCACTGGATTCATTTTCTTTAAAATATTTTTCATCATCCTCAGTCCTAAATGATGATATTACTGAATATCTTTGGCCTGTAGTGCAAAGATGGTTGATTTTCTTATGAATATCTTTGGCCCGTAGTGCAAAGATGTATAGGTGTTGAGATGAACATGACTAACTGTTGAATTTCTTTGGCCTGTAGTGCAAAGATGAATATTTGATTCAAGATGTATATTCATTGATGTTACAGGGATAAAATATTGATGATAAACTTTTAAATTCATAGAAGAAAGTAGATTTCATTCTCTACATAACTCTTCTATTGAATTATTATTTCCGCTGCGAATATTAATTTAAAACTTGTTGTCTATTGTATTCTATCAAATTTTTCCCTGTTGAGGACTAACGATAATTTGTTCTATGTTATCTTAGTCATAATATTCTTTACTGGGCTAGTTGAGGTCACCCTTTTCCTTTTTGTTCCATTTTTCTTCTCAGGAGGCGAGAATGTAGCGAGTACTAGTCGGGTTATGGAATGAAGGTTCTAGAAAGTTGTTTTAGTAGTCCTCACTATTTTGTAAAATAGTGTATCAATAATTATAATGAGGACTTATTTGAGTGTTGATATTGTCTAGAAGACAATATTTGTTTTTAAACTCACAGTTTATGTGTTGTCGTATTTTGCACGACAATTTTATTAATAAAGTTGTAGTTTTTTCTGTACCATGTATTTGGCGACTCAGAGTGGGTGTTGTATACCTATTTTGGGGGCGTCACATTATATAACAACTTGCTTATTTTGAAAAAATTTCACATATCACCTTTAACTCTAACCTTTTATTAATTTAACCATTTACTAAATAGAATAATTATTAGAAAATTGAATACTTTCATTTCATAAAATTCGGGGTCTCACACATTTTGTCGGGGAATATTCGTTTCTTTATCGAGGAATATTAAATTTGACACGCTTGACCATTGTGGGCCCCATGCGGAAAAGCTTGTCGGATGAAGAAAACAAGTTTAAGTTTTTATAAATAACGGCGTAATTATTACCGTTAACACTGTTGAATTACCTGGTGGTTAAAGGACGATGAATCTGGCGTGGTTCGCTGATAGCTTTACCGGTATTGCACAGTATTTTTGAATTATTAATTCTTACGTAAGAAGGCACTACTCAATAATTGTTACAGTAATTATTGTTCAATATTTTATTTTATAGATTTAATAATTGATGCGTTGATATTTTATATTATTGTTAATTCAATAATTGTCACTGCACAGTCTTTAATATTATTGGTGCAATAATTGATACAGTGATAATTGAATAGTATTTTGTATTATTGATTCAATAATCGTCACGACACAGTAACTCATATTATTGAATTAATATTATTGGACAACATTATTGATAATGTTTAGAAAGTTGTATCTAGGAAAGGGGTTTGGTCACCTAATTGCGCGCCAGTAAGGATAAATCCTTATCGAAAAGCCCACTCTTTACTAGTAATGATCTTGTTATCAATATTGTGAATCTATAATATTAATTAGTAATAATTATTGAGGAATTGTAAATAATTGATGAATATGATAAGGAAATATTTATTTAATGTGGTTATAAATGGAGGAATTCTTAGAAAAGTGACAATTGTTAAAAATTGATATTTATCTTTTATGATAAAATAATTTATTCAAATATATTATTATAATATTACATTATAATAGTATAATGTAATAATATAATAGTATAATTTTTATAATTTAAATTGTAATATTATTATATTTTTTTGGCATGTGAATTAAATGGAGTAAAGATGATCAAACTGAATTAGTTTTCAAATTGAATTTGAATTCTTTTATTTTTTTTTCAAAAACATGTGATAAATGGCTTGGGTGATCAAAGTTGGAAAAGCTTGGTTCAAATAGGTGCTTAGGTTAGAATTGAAAATCACACCAGAAATATAAGTTTTCTCTCTCTATATTATCGAGCGTATTTTTGTGAGTATTTAGATACTTTGAGAGTTGCTATTCAGTGCAAGTTTCCTTCAACATTTCATCCGATATTCCGGCCAGAAGTACTGTTCTTTTGAGGTAAAGGATGTAATTTTCTTCGTAAATGATGTTATTTCTTTCAATATCATTATGTTGAAATATTGGTATGAATTTTATTGTGGAATTTCTACCTTTTTTTGTTGGGGTTACTATTCACGTATATGACACTATTCACTTATACGGCACTATTCACAAATACGACACTATTCACCAAAAAATGAAATTTTCTCTTCTTTGTCCCAGATGTCTATTATGGTTACTATCTTTGATTGTATCCATGTTTTGATCTTCATTCTTGAATTTTACTCCATTATGGTTTATTGTGGAGTATCTTTTTAAACTTGAATTATCTAAAGTATGAAACTCTAATCTTTGTCCTTTTATCTCACTGGATTCGTTCTCTAAAATGTTTTTCATCATCCTTAGTCTTTAATGGTGACACTTGATGAATATATTTGGCCTGTAGTGCAAAGACGAATGATTACCTGATGAATATTTTTGGCCCGTAGTGCAAAGATGAGCAGTGTTGAGATGAACATGACCATTTGGTGATACAAATGAATATCTTTGGCCCGTAGTGCAAAGATGAATATTTGATGTAAGATGTATATTAATTGATGTTACAGGTATAAAATATTGATGATGGACTTTTAAATTCATAGATGATAGTAGATTTCATTCTCTACTTAACTCTTCTAATGAATTGTTGTTTCCGCTGCAGTTGTTGATCTAAAACTTGTTGTCTATTATATTCTATCAAATTTTTCCCCGTTGAAGACGAAGGATAACTTTTTTGTATGTTATCTTAGTCATAATATTCTTTACTGGGCTAGTTGAGGTTACCCTTTTCCTTTTTGTTCTATTTTTCTTCTCAGGAAGAGAGAATATAGCAGGAACTAGTCAGGGTATAGAGTGATGGTCCTAGACGGTTGTTTTAGCAGTCCTCACTATTTTTGTAAAATAGTGTCAATAATTGTAATGAGGACTTTATATGAGTGTGGATATTGTCTAGAAGACAATATTTGTATTTAAACTCGCAGTATATGTGTTGTCGTATTTTGCACGACAATTGTATTAATGAATTTGTAGCTATATCTATACCATGTATTTGGCGACTCAGACTGGGTGATGTATACCTATTTTAGGGTCGTCACAGTTGGTATCAAAGCTTAGGGATATGGTCTCTGACGGAGATCGGGGAATAGAACTAGGAGGGGAGAGACGAGTAAATCCTTCAC
The DNA here is from genome assembly GCA_020205615.1 of Panax quinquefolius. Classification (NCBI taxonomy): domain Eukaryota; kingdom Viridiplantae; phylum Streptophyta; class Magnoliopsida; order Apiales; family Araliaceae; genus Panax; species Panax quinquefolius. The sequence continues at coordinate 79,807 of JAINUW010000807.1, forward strand.
TAGTGTGTCATACCTAAGCTTATTTGTTGGTCAATCATAATATAGGGATATTATGTAATATGTTAATTTGTTTAATTAGCCCTTGTTTTATGGCATTTTTTAAGAATGGCAGCTGAGAACGTTAATAATGGAGTGTATGAGACCGTGGAACAACCTTCAATCACCAACCAGGAGAACGTGCAACAGGAAGGCAATATTCCTCTTGTAAACAACACTACCGAACAAATAATAAATGATGGGATGTTTAGAAGCTTTTTGCAGTTCATGCAAAATCAGACGAGGGAGACTCGTGTACAAAATACGGGTAGAAATGATAGCAACGCGCGGTTTGTCACAGCCAAGCAGTTGAAGGAGTTGGGGCCACCAGATTTCTGGGGAAAGCCAAATCCAATTAAGGCGGAAACATGGGTCAAGCAAATTACCAAGATATTCGATATCTTGGGATGCACGAAAGAATAGAAGGTTCCATTCGCCACCTTTATGTTCCATGGTGAGGCAGATTACTGGTGAGAATTTGTGAAGCGTACCCAGCCAGCCGCACTCAACATGTCTTGGGAAAGATTTCAAAAACTATTCAATGACAAGTACTTTCTTGAAAGTATTCGTCATATGAAGGAGGTAGAGTTTATTAGACTGGAATAGAACAACATGACGGTGTCCCAGTACTAGGAGAAGTTCGTGGAGTTATCCAGGTTTGCACCTCATTTGGTAGAGAATGAGGAACGTATGACGCGGATGTTTCTTAGAGGTCTAAAACCTGAGATTCGTCAATACCTTATCTCTCACAAATTTTCTCTGTAATTTAGATGTTGTTAACAGGGCTCAATTATTAGAGCGAGATAATGAGTATGTTTAACCGAGGGACCACAACCAGGGTCATACCGGTGACAGCAGTCACCGGAGCGATGATAACCAGCGAGGAGGAAAAAATACGGACAAAAGCGGCAACCACTCGAGTGGTAATCGTGGCCATAATAATAAGAGAGGTGAGTCAAGTGGAAATTTCAAAAAGTGGAGATTCAACAATGATGGGAAGACATTAGCAGCAGCACCAACAACAAATTCTAGGGGAGGAGAACGACCGCCAGTTAGATGCTACAGATGCAGAGAGGAAAGACACATAAGTCCAAACTATTCACAGCCTTCTAAGGTGTGTTTTAGTTGCGGAAAAGACGGTCATATAGCCCAATTTTATCCAGTAGCAAAGTCAAGTCCATCTGGGACGGTGACACCAAAGGCGACTACGGACAAAATAAAGTCGGTTGTTCAAGGGAGGGCGTTTGTCGTGACTAGCCAAAATGTGAGAAACCCAAATGAGGTGATTACGGGTAAGCTAATCTTGAACTCTTGCGAAGTTTATACCTTACTAGATACGGGTTCTACCCATTCTTTTATCTCTCCTACTCGTGCTTAACGTTTAAACTTGACTCCGGAGAAGTTAGACTTTGACTTATCTGTGGAGACTACATTAGGAGAAACTTTTATTACATCCACTGTGTATAAATTTTGCTTGATCCAAGTTGGCACCATCACATTACCTGTTGATCTTATTTCTTTAAAGATATTTGCATTTGATGTGATTTTAGGGATTGATTGGTTAACTACTCATCATGCCAAAATTGATTGTTTTCGTAAGGTTGTTAGTTTTTATATTCCTAACCAACCTGTTATGCGAATTCAAGCAACCAAACCACTAAAGTCAATCACTATCATTTCAAGCCATAAAGCCATTCGTTTATTAAAAAATGGATGTCAAGCTTTCTTAGCCCATGTTATGGACTTAAATAAAAACATGTCAGCTTTGAATAATATTTCTGTTGTTAGTGAATTTTCTGACGTATTTCCTGAAGAACTTCCCGGTCTACCCCCAGAACATGAAGTTTAATTCTTTATTGATCTTAAACCGGGTACAAAACCTATTTTTAAAACACCATATCGAATGACTCCTATTGAAATTCAGGAGTTAATAGTCCAACTACAGGAATTGTTAGACATCGATTTCATTCGTTCTAGTACATCTCCTTGGGGTGCTCCTATTTTATTTGTAAAGAAGACAGACGGGAGTATGCGACTTTGTATTGACTACCGGGAATTAAACCATGTCACCATCAAGAATAGGTATCCGCTACCTCGCATTAATGACATGTTTGACCAGTTGAAAGGAGCATAATTCATTTCAAAGATCGATCTTCGTTCTGGATATCATCAGCTAAAGATTAAAGCGAGGATATTAGAAGGCGCCTTCGAACTTCGAATGCGGACATTATGAATTTTTAGTCATGTCTTTTGAATTGACTAATACTCCTACTACTTTCATGGATATGATGAACCGTGTATTCAAGGAATATTTGGATCAGTTCATTGTTGTCTTTATTGATGACATCCTCATCTACTCCAAAAGCCGTGAAAATCATGAGCACCATTTGAAGCTAGTACTTCAAAGACTTCATGACAACAAGCTATATGTCAAGCTAAAGAAATACGAGTTTTGGCTTAAGGAAGTAGCATTCCTTGGGCACATGGTGTCAAAACATGGAGTATCTGTTCACCCGTCGAAGATTGAAGCAATACAAAGTTGGGAGTAACCAAAGTCGATGACCGAAGTACATAGCTTTCTGGGCTTAGCTGGTTATTATCGGAGATTCGTGGAAGGATTTTCTCGAATCGTTACTCCATTAACATAGCTGACTCGGAAAGATACAAAATTCGTATGGAACGAGTAATGTGAGATGAGTTTCAAAGAGTTCAAGAGGAGACTCATTTTGGCACCTGTTCTGACAATACCATATGGTTCAGATGGATTTGTTATCTACAGCGATGCTTCAGGCAAAAGGGTTAGGATGTGTTCACATACAACATGGGAAAGTCATAGCCTATGCCTCGTGACAACTCAAAGAATATGAGAGGAATTATCCTACTCATGATCTAGAGTTGGCAGCAGTCATTTTTGCATTAAAAATCTGGAGACACTACCTGTGTGGGGAGAAAGTAGAGATTTATACGGATCATAAAAGCCTCAAATATTTCTTCACCAAAAAGGAACTCAACATGCGACAACGACGTTGGCTCGAACTATTGAAAGAATACGACCATAGCATTTAATATCATCCTGGAAAAGCAAACATTATAGCTGACGCATTGAGTAGAAGATTGTATGCGGGTACGAGTGCGATGTTGTTAACACAAAGACCCATTTTGTACGACTTACAAAGGATGGAGATAGAGTTAAAGGCTCCAAGTACCCACATGATGATATTAAACATACAAGTAGAATCGACTTTAATCGATAAAGTTAAAGCTGCTCAAGCCACAGACCCAGAAATGATACGGATGAAGAAGAAAGTACAAGAAGGTGTTCTTCCAGAAGCGAGAATCGATTAAGAAGGAATACTTCAAGTCAACTCTAGACTTTTCATTCCTAACGATTCTAACTTGAAGCATAGAATCGTGATGGAGGCACACAACACACCATTTGCAATCCATCCTGGGAGTACCAAAATGTATCATGATCTTTGACATACATTTTGGTGGAGCAATATAAAGAGAGAGATCACGGAGTTTATCTCGAGGTGTTTAACTTGTCAACGTGTAAAGGTGGAGCATCAAGTGCCAAAGGGTCCATTACAACCACTTGAGATTCTGAAATGGAAGTGGGAACACATTACTATGGATTTCGTTACGGGTCTTCCCTAGGTTTCTCAAGGTATAGATGCGATTTGGGTTATTATTGATAGATTAACCAAGTCTGCTCATTTCTTGCCTATACGTGAGACTTATTCCCTTGAACGACTTGCTTGTATGTACGTAAATGAGATTGTGAGATTGCATGGCATGCCAATATCCATAGTTTCGGATCATGACCCAAGATTCACTTCACGATTTTAGGTTAGTTTACAGAAAGCTATGGGCACAGATTTACGATTCAGTTTGGCATACCATCCTCAAACGGACGGGTAATCAGAAAGGACTATTCAAACTCTTGAAGATCTATTAAGACTCTGTGTCCTAGATTTCAAAAGGAGTTGGGATAAGTACTTACCATTGGTGGAATTCTCCTACAACAATAGTTATCAAGCAAGTATAGGCATGACTCCATTCGAGACGTTGTATGGACGAAAATATCGTTCTCTAGTATATTGAAGCAACGTTGTTGGGACCAGAATTAGTACGCATGACTACAGAAAAGATTCAAATGATCCGATAACGTATAAAGACCTCATAGGATCGACAAAAGAGTTATGCTGATCTTATTCAAAAGGACGTGGAATTTAATATTGGAGATCATGTACTGTTATATATTGCTCCATGGAAGGGAGTTACAAGATTTGGGAAGAGAGGAAAACTTATTCCACGATTTGTTGGTCCATTTGAGATTCTTGACTGAATAAGAAATGTGGCCTATAGACTCACATTACTTCTAAGCAAGTCTCGTGTTCATAATATTTTTCATATATCTATGCTTCATAAATATGTGAAAGACCCAAACCACATTATTGCGTTAGAACCAGACAAGATAGCCGAAGATTTAACGTACGAGGAGGTACCTGTCAAGATCTTGGATATGAAAGAGCATGTCCTACGAACAAAGGTTATAACACAAGTTAAAGTTTTATGGAGGAACCATGCTATTGAGAAAATGACCTGGGAGTTGGAATCGGAAATGAAAGCGAGGTACCCTCACCTTTTCGAAACACAAGGTACGTACGTCAATTTGGAGGACGAAATTTCATAAGGAGTGGAGGTTGTAAGACCCCAGCTTTTTAATAAATAAAATTAAATTTTCTCTATTCATTATCTTGAAATAATAAGGAGTTAATTTGATATAATGCTTTGGTTATGGGTGAAATGTGCAAATTTTTCAAAATAAGCAAGTGATTATAAAATATTCATTTTGTCGGGGAATATTCATTTGCTGTCAGAGAATATTCGTACGACAGTGCAGCCATTTATGGGCCCTATAACGAAAAACGGTCGGATGAAGAAAACGACAAGTTTATTTTTTTATAAATAATGGCATAATTGTTACTGTTAACACTATTGAATTACCTAGTGGTTAAAGTATAGTAATACGCGTGGTTGCACAGTAGCACACGGTATTGCACAGGATTATTGAATTTTTGATTCTTACGTAAGAAGGCACTACTCAATAATTGTTACAGTAATTATTGCTCAATATTTTATTTTATAGATTCAATAATTGTTGCATTGATATTTTATATTATTGTTAATTCAACAATTGTCACTACACAGTCTTTCATATTATTGGTGCAATAATTGCTACAGTGATAATTGAATAGTATTTTGCATTATTGATTCAATAATCGTCATGACACAGTAACTCATATTATTGAATTAATATTATTGGACAACATTATTTATAATGTCTAGAAAGTTCTGTCTAGGAAAGGGGTTTGGTCACCTAATTGCGCGCTAGTAAGGAGAAATACTTATCGGAAAGCCCCCTCTTTCCAGAGAACGATCTAGTTATCAGTATTGTGAATCTATAATATTAATTAGTAATAATTATTGAGGAATTGTAAATAATTGATGAATATAATAAGGAAATTTTTATTTAATGTGGTTATAAATAGAGGAATTTTTAGAAACGTGACAATTGTTAAAAATTGATATTTTATCTTTTCTGATAAAATAATTTATTCAAATATATTATTATAATATTACATTATAATAGTGTAATGTGATAATATAATAGTATAATTTTTATAATTTAAATGGTAATATTATTATATTTTTTGGCATGTGAATTAAATGGAGTAAAGATGATCAAATTGAATTAGTTTTCAAATTGAATTTGAATTCTTTTATTATTTTTTCAAAAACATGTGATAAATGGTGTGGGTGAGCAAAGTTGGAAAAGCTTTGTTCAAGTTAGGTGTGCTGGGAGAAAAAATCACCCGTATAAAAAATCACACCAGAAACATAAGTTTTCTCTCTCTATATATTATCGAGCGTATTTTTGTGAGTATTTAGATATTTTGAGTGTTGTTATTCAGTGCAAGTTTCCTTCAACATTTCATCCGATATTACGGCCAGAAGTATTATTCTTTTGAGGTAAAGGATGTTATTTTCTTCGTAAATAATATTATTTCTTTAAATATCATTATGCTGAAATATTGGATTGAATTTTATTGTGGAATTTATACCTTTTTATGTTAGGGTTACTATTCACATATACAATACTATTCACGTATACAATACTATTCACAAATACGATATTATTCACCAAAAAAATGAAATTTTCTCTTCTTTGTCTCAGATGTCTATTATGGTTACTATCTTTGATTGTATCCATGTTTTGATCTTCATTCTTAAATTGTACTCCATTATGGTTTATTATGGATTATCTTTTTTAACTTTAATTAACTAAAGTACGAATCTCTAATCTTTGTCCTTTTATCTCACTAGATTCGTTCTCTAAAATATTTTTCATCATCCTTAGTCTTTAATGGTGACACTTGATGAATATCTTTGGCCTGTATTGCAAAGATGAATGATTATGTGATGAATATCTTTGGCCCGTAGTGCAAAGATGAACAGGTGTTGAGATGAACATGACCAACTGGTGATACAAATGAATATCTTTGGCCCGTAGTGCAAAGATGAATATTTGATACAAGATGTATATTGATTGATGTTACAGGGATAAAATATTGATGATGGACTTTTAAATTCATAGATGATAGTAGATTTCATTCTCTACTTAACTCTTCTAATGAATTGTTGTTTAGATGCGATTCTTGATCTAAAACTTGTTGTCTATTATATTCTATCATATTTTTCCTTGTTGAAGACTAAGGATAATTTTTTTTATATTATCTTAGTCATAATATTCTTTACTGGGCTAGTTGAGCTCACCCTTTTTCTTTTTGTTCCATTTTTCTTCTCAGGAAGCGAGAATATAGCAGGAACTAGTCGGGGTATAGAGTGATGGTCCTAGACAGTTGTTTTAGCAGTCCTCACTATTTTTTTAAAATAGTGTGTCAATAATTTTAATGAGAACTTTATCTTAGTGTGTATATTGTCTAGAAGATAATATTTGTATTTAAACTCGTAGTATATGTGTTGTCATATTTTGCACGACAATTGTATTAATGAATTTGTAGCTGTTTCTGTACCATGTATCTGGCGACTCAGAATGAGTGATGTATACCTATTTTAGGGGCGTCACAGTATTATAATATAATCCAGATATATATTCTGTTCGTTAATTTCTAAATATTGTTATACAAGTGTCCTCACTTGGATACTTTATTGTATTTAATCACATGTTGATACAAACTTTTGGTTTTTAGTATGTATACATTGACTTAAAAGTTATCTAAGCTATTTGACTCGGCTAGATATAGATTTAAAAATAATGCTGAGATATGTCTTAGCTAATTATTCTGGCTAGACAAACATTTGATTAGAACTTGATAGGTTCGAGAATAGAACTCAATTATTATTCGCAAATCGATGCCAATTGTTTCGGCTAGATCAAAAAAACGATTAGATTTTTGAAATCATAATATTTCATTGTTATAATTCAAATTCTGGTTATAAGTCCGAGAAGAACAATCTTTTAATATAAAAGGGGAGATTTTTGGTCGCATATTTGGTCATTGCGCGCGTTTTAAATGTTATGCATAATATAGGGTATAATTAAGTTGATCACTTATTATACTTGTACAGGGGTATGATTTAATCTTTATGGTTATCTAATACACCTGGGTATATCAAAGTAAATCTTTGATAGTTACTCGAGAAGAGAAGTTCAAGATCCTTAAGGCAATTAAATTTTTATTTGATTATGCGAATTAAATGAATTTAATTGATTATTATGGGAGTAAGCTATGTGAAGGTCGTTCTATGACCTAGAATGTGCTAACGTTGTTAGTAATCTGGCTACGTGCTAGAATTAATTGTTTGGAATTTCCAAGACGAAAATATTTATTTTTCGAGAAATTTCCGGAAAAAAGCACTATTCATTCGTTTCTGTTCGGGGAATTATTTTGAAATTTCGAGAAATACGTAATGATAGAATATCAAGATAAGATGAAATATCTGATAATATTTCATTTATGGCAAACATAGTTTTTGCCTGCGGACTTAAAACCTAAGGGTTGAGTATATTGACTTCCGAGAAGGAAATGAAACGCGTAGAAGAATTGTGTTATAGTTAAAGCGAGTGTTATACAATTATGGTACTATTTAGTATCTATGTATATGTCGATGAGTAAATCTGATACAATCGATTATCGTGCAGTAGTATATGAGAGAGAGAATATGTGAATTGTATGTATAAGATACGATTCGTATTATAAAATTAAGTGAAGTCTTAATGTTAATTCATTTGAGTTGGATAATTAATTAGTCCAATTATTTGAATGCACAAGCCCAAGTGATTAGTGGGTTAATCCCAAGTCAAGGCCCAATGTTAATTTAGTTAAGCCCAATTCATGAAAATCGAACCTTGGATCGAAACGGTGGGTCACCGAATGGGTAAAACCCATGGGATGACCCATGGCAAGGTGGTAGAAGCCACCCTTTGGTGTCTGAAGCTAAGAATAAGGCTTGGTCACCAAGCATTTTACTTGGTGACCAAGAGTGGATAGTAGGGAGGTGATGGTAGTTTGTCCAAATTGCCCTCCATTCTATTTTCTATAAATAGGAAGCTAGGTTTGGCCATTTGGGAGTTTTCAATTGCCCAACTTAGATTATTTGAGAGAGAAAGAGAGCTAGACTACACAAAACATATATTTTGGAAGCTTTGACTTAGAGTTTTCAAGAGATTTCATAAGAGTTCTTGAGGTAAAAATCCTTATATTTCATTTCCATCTCTTTTGATTTTCTTTTATTTTGGAGAATCATAAAATGGGTGGTATATGTCTTGTATACTGGATTAAAGATGACTTACCATAGATTCAATCTCTATAAGTCATGAGATCATAAGAATCATAGGGTTCGTTATAGTTTCAAACCATGAAAATATTGTTTATTGAGATCGATTGTTTATAAATGATTGAACTCCATCAATACGTTAATATATGCATTTTGTTTGGTTAGGATGTAGATATGAAAACCATGGAGTATTCCATGAGATTTGTCTTAGAGAACATTAGTAACGAAGTTATAGCGAATTTCACGGAATTAGACGTTAAACGTCGAAAACGTTGAAATTCTGGATTGGAGGTCAAAAGTTGACGTGAGACTTGAAAACATTATTTTTCAATGTCAACATGTGAGATAGGGTAATTAAGAGTTGTGGGTTAGAGAATCGTGGGATTTCAACTTAAAACAAAGAAAACAAGCATTGAACGCTCATTAACGTTTACGAACGCTTAGAAATTGAACTCAATAGTGAATTTTGAGTTATTGGATTCGAAAGTGTTGGATTCTTATATGAACGCGTAGAGTATGTCATTTATGATGTGTAGGCTTTTGAACGGACTAAATCGGGCTTATAACCAAGAAGTTATGACCCCGAGAATTTCATAAAATTTTTTAAAACTATGGAAATTAAGTGCTCGAGGTTCAGTGGCCGTATTTGCTGAGACATAATGTAAAATGTCGTACCGCAAAGACCTAAGAACGATAAGATTAGCCCTTTGCTAAATGGCACCGCAGCGCCACTGTTTGTATAGAGTCTCGCTCCGTAGCGTCGAGACCGGAAGTTAGCCATTGCTAACTGGGCACCATGGCCCTTGATCTAATACTATAGAAGGCCTGTGCATGGCACAGCAGTGCAAGGCTTTGGATAGTGACTTAGGTTTTGAACTTCTATTGTTAGGAGACCTAAGGGGAGTAATGTTTTTGCACTTCATAAGTGTATTAAAACTATTCCTATACTACCTATACTAGAGTATTTGGTATTGAATTTAGGAATTGAATGCATGTTAATAAGTTATGAATGATGAACGAAGTTGGTACTTTATCAACAATGTTTGAGTCCGGTTAATAATGTTAGTTGAGTAATGAGCCGGGATGAAGGGTAATAAGTCATGTTGACTTTATTATTAATATTAAGTTAACTAAAGACATAGAAGAGAAAGAAGTTGGTAAAACAATGTGAGCAGGTTGTTTGTTAGCTAATTACTGAGTGTCTTTATGTGAATATATCATGTAGATTAAGCAAAAAGTACGTAGTCGGTCGATTAAGTTATTTGAAGGCGCTTAAAAGGCAAGTTTTCTTAACGCATCTAACTTCCAAGTTAGCCAAGTTTTATGTGATTCGTTGAACTGAATTGCACGATTGGTTTTAAAGAAAGGGTCGATGCCAGATTTTAACTCGGCTAGACTATTCGTAAGATATAGATTGATTATGATTCATATCTTTCTGTATAGAAATGTTAACGCTATCCTATGCCAAGTAATTGGTACGGACATGAAGGTAAGGTTTTTCTATGAACAAACAAAAGTATTTTCATCGATTATTCGATGGGCACGCGAGTTTGCCAAAAATATTAAACGTAAATACGTTTAATGAATGAGTGTTGATCAACGTAGACTATAATAGGCTGATCACCTAGAAGTTCACGTAAGTAATGCGGATGTAACAGCCTTAGTGTTGTGAAATCCTTTTCAAGTATGAAAACTAAAAATTCTTTGTTCATGGTCTCATCGACCGATTCGTAAATTCTAATCTATTCTATACTTTGGGAATTGATGTTATGAACTGTTAAAGTATTATTCTTTCATGATACTTCATAACTATTGTTTAGTTATGTAGGAATTGTTATATAATTCACGAATGTGGTATTAATGTTATCCTTTATTAAACTTGTTGAGCTGTCATGCTCACTTCTTGCATGAATTATATAACTGCAGTTAAGGATGAACGTCCTGAGAATGCTAAGAGAGATAAGGGCAAAGCTAAGATGGATTCTTAGCCATTGTGTAATAGATGCGTAAGTTTTTATGTATTATACATTATGAACAACGAACGATGTAACCGGTTTATGAACCTGGGAAGGATTATACTTTGATTGTAATAAGAAGATAGTAATTACATTCATTTTGTTGTATTTTAATGGAATGATTGTATAGTTATGAGTACAGTGTAGCACCATATGTCGGGTTGGAAGATACCCAAATTTGGGGGAGTCACAGGTTGGTATCAAAGCCTTAGGTTATAAAACTTAAGGGGGGAAGAACCTTAGGCTAATAACCTCGTAAGGAAGGTAAAGTTCGAAGAAAGGAATTCACGTTGAATGAATTAATAAGGTATTGAGATAACTCAGTATCAAAAGAATTAAAAGATGAAAATTAATCTTAAATAAACTAAATGTGATTTGTGCTTATACTATTGTGTATTATGTACTAATCAACTTGTTATGTGCTATTGTAGATGTCGATCGATAGCATGATGTGTAAAGACATTCACGTTGTGAGTGAAGAGTCAGTGAACCAAGTTGAAATTGTACCAATGCTAGTGGCGAAGGTACTGTTAGTTGTACTAGAGGACTCAGACATTGAGGAGTACATCTCTGAGGAGGAATACTCTGAGGAGACGATGGGTTTTGCATCATATCTTAATGAGATTCTTGACATGGAGGAAGAGATGGAGGTAACATCGATTAATACGGTGGTACCTACTCAGGAGCCAACACCTCTGGATGCAATGAGATCATTGTATCTGGTTGTGTTGGATAGGAATGTGCAGATAGCGCACTGTAGTGCAGACACAGAACGAGGAAATAACCGCCCTATATGAGGCAAAGGAATCTGCAAAGGCGGATTTTGAGTCAAAGCACGATGAGAAAATGCTTATGACAGATAAGGCATGTGACTATAAGGAAGAGGTCGTAGAGCTTCGAAAGAAACTGGTTGAGAAAGACCAGAAAATAGCTTGGATATTATACATCCACGAATGTGCCCATGAGGATTTCAAGCTAAAAATTGCTTGTTATTCTATTGAGAAAGACCAGAAAATAGCTAGGATGTCATACCCTAGCTTTAATCTTTTTTATTGCATCAGTATGTTCAGTGGTCCAAGGTAAAGAATTTTTTCGTAATCTAGTATACAGAATAGAAGTATCCTGGGAAAGATTCAGATAATAATCATGGATATAGTTTAGGCTTCCCAGAAATCTTTGCAGTTGATTAATATCTTTGATTTCATCCAGGAATTTAGATGCAAATTTAATACATCTGTCAATTGGAATAATAGTTCCATCGAAAATATTATGTCCAATAAATCTGATTTTTGTTTGGAAAAGTTTCATTAAGTTTGCAATGGATCTTTAATGTGGAACAATATTTATTATACTTTGAATTCAGTTCAATAAAGCTATATTTTCAGTTCATCTATTGTGATTTATGCTTAATTTATGAATTGCTTGATCACCAATTCTATGTGAATTTGTATGGATTTGAGAGATGAGATACGAATCGAGACTTAGTCATAATAGCATGTGTTCATGATTTCTAAGTTTAATGAAATTCTTGATGAATGTTTATGATAGAGATATACCTAACATCGCATGTAATCATGTAAGAACTTGGAATTTAAACCTTCTTTAATTTTAATTCGCATAGAGATATAGTGAATTAGTGAATTAGGTTGTTTGGCTTAATTCTATCAATTATGGATTTACGTTGATATGTTCTTAGTTCATTGAGAGATGGCTAATTCTATTTTCGTGTTCTTGATTAATGAACTGGGATAGTTAATTGAATTGAAAAGAAGCGTGATAATCTGAGTGAAGCTTAAAGTGAAGTTGTAGGCTTAATTTTCCATTATCTGATTAGAATTTATGGTATTTAGTTGTGTTGATTTTTTTTGACTTCCATTTATTAGTTGTTCATTACTTGCAATCATTAATTCATATAGTTTAATAAAATTGAAATAATACAAAGCTGGTAAATGTTAGATTAAAATTAATACTTAGTCTCTTGGGAACGATACTCTACTTATCATTATATTACTTGTTGATCATGTATACTTGCGTGCTGTGCATATTTAGATTACACCCAACAAGTTTTTAGCGTCGTTGTCGTGGACTAGTATTGATTTTATTACTTTCAATATCAGTTTAATTAGTTCAATTTTAGTTAAATAATTTTCTGTTGTTTTAGTTATTTCTTGTTTCAGGTTCTCTTACTTAGTGCATGCAAACTCGGTCAAAGAAACCAAGTTTGCTTCCTTACGAGGATGACATCGAACGAAGGTTTCAGAGTCTTAGTAAGTGGATTAAAGAAAATCAAGAGAATTTTGATAAACAAGAAAGTATGGTTGTAGAGGATCAGAAAGCACTGAGGGACTATGCTACTCCCAGAGTCAATGAAATTCAGTCAAGTATCACCAGGTCTGCAATTACAGTGAATAACTTTAAGATCAAGCCTAGGATGATTCAGATGATACAAAATTTAGTATAGTTTAGGGGATTGGCCAATGATGATCCGAATGAGCACCCCGTGAGCTTTCTAGAGATTTGCGAGACCTTCAAATACAATGGGGTATCTAATGATGCAGTTAGGCTTAGGTTGTTCCCGTTCACACTACGGGACAAGGCGAAGAGCTGGTTACACTCACTACCGCTAGGGTCAATCACAACTTCGGATGACCTTGCTCAGAAATTTTTAGCAAAATTTTTCCCACTAGTGAAGACTACTAAGATGAGGAATGAGATTACGATGTTTGAGCCAGCAGCATGGGGAGTCTCTGTACGAAGCTTGGGAGAGGTACAAGGAACTGCTAAGAAAGTGTCCGCATCACGGACTACCAAAGTGGTTGCAGATGAATACCTTCTATAATGGGTTGAATGGAAATCTCCGTACTAGCATTGATCACTACAAGAAATCACACATTTTATGACGAATTTTTTGCCACTTACAAAATTTTGTCACAATTTGTTAATTAATAATTACGAAATTCATAATCGTCACTAAAACTTTTGTTTTTATGTTGATCTTTAATTTTGTTACTATTAATCATTTATATCGTCACTAATTTACACATTTGATGACGATTAAGAAAATTTCGTCACATTTTATTTTGGAGGTATAATTTCGCACCAAAATTTTGGAGGAAAACCTTTTAGTGACATATTTGTAATAATTGATGACAGTATTTATTGTCACCAAATATTTCTTTTGATGACAACATAATATTTTGTCATTAATTATTTGTAAAATTTAGTGACAATGTGATTTTGTCACTAATGTTCACATTTAGTGACGCCAAATACAAATTCATCACAATTTTTTTTGGAGGCAAAAATTTTCTAATAAATTTTAGAGGGAAATTTTTTAAAGACGAAAGAATAATAATTTATGATAATTTTTATTGTCACAAATACTAACTTTATATGACGACAGACTTGTTCGTCACTAATTAGATGAGTGAATAAGTGACAAAACTGATTCGTCATAAAGTCTTATATTTAGTGACAAAGTAAATAATATCGTTACAATTTTATTTGGAAGCAATTTTTTTTAAGAAATTTTGGAGGGAAATTTTATAAAGACGAAAAAATAATAATTGAAGACAATTTGTATTGTCATAAATATCAAATTTATATGACGAGATAATAGTTGGTCACTAATTAGATGAGTGGATAAGTGACAAAAATATTTCGTTATAAACTCTTATATTTAGTGACAAAAAGTACGTAATATCGTCATAATTTTATTTGGAGGCAAAAAAATTTGACGAAATTTTGGAGGCAAATTTTGTAAACAAATACCAATTTTATATTACGAGATAATAGTTCGTCATTAATTAGATGAGTGGATAAGTGACAAAAATGGTTTGTCATAATTTCTTATATTTAGTGACAAAGTATGCAATGGCGTCACATTTTTATATGAAGTTAAAAATTTTCCTAAAAATATTTTAGATGCAAATTTTTTAAATACGAAAAAAATAATAATTTATGACAATTGTTATTGTCACAAATTCCAATTTTATATGAGGAGATAATAGTTCGTCTAAATGCCCAAATGTTTAAAAAAAATAATTTTTAAAGCCACTAAATGCCCAAATTTCATTTAAAAAAAACAAACAAAAAATATAGTAATAAAAATTACTATTTTACTTAGGACCGTTTTATAAATATATTTACCTAAGTATTTCTATATCACTACAAGAAATTATGGATGTAGTGAATGAAATTTTGTGAAGGAATGCATTCCTTCACATGAGTTTTTTAGCCAAAGAATTGTGAAGGGAGAAAAATATAGTGTCAATATAATTATTAGTGAAAAAAACATCTTCCACAATTTAAATTTTTTTTCTTTCGCAAAATTGAGGTGATAAAATGATATTTGGCGCCAAATTATGATAAAAATTTGTGAGGAAAAAAACTATTAATGGAGGAATTATTACTCACTGTATATTATTGTTTAGAGGTTTTTTGCAAAAAATAAAATTGGTCATTGTTTTGTTCTAAATAAAATTTTAAAATTATTTGTGCTAAATATAAATTGTAATATAAATACATTTAATTTTTTTTTAGTAACACATTTATTTTAATAATACTTTTTAAGTAACTTACAATATCGACTATTTCTTTAATCAAAGTAAATAAATTTACAATAATTTAAACATTAAAATTGCATACATTGACTAAGAAAATAAAAATAAAAATAAAAGATAAGACTCTTCCGTGGAATAGACCACAAATGCTAAAAATTACTCATCTATTTTAAAGAAAGTGTTAAGTTTGAGTTCATTCTTAATTAATTTGTAATATCCTACAACTCAAATTGTAATGTAATTAATTTTTTAAATAAAATTTTATTCTTTATAATAACTTATAAATAATTAATAATCAATTATTTTATTAATTAAAATATTAAGTTAAAATAATTAAAAATTTAAAATATTGAAAATTGATAATAAAAATATTATAATAATTAAGACTCTTCTTGTGGAACAAATCACAAATATGTAGTTATATTTTAATTTGTTATTAACAGTAATTTATAACATCTTAAAATTTAAATTTATTTAATTAGTTTCCAAAATTATAATTTTATTTACAACATTAAAAGTAATCAATAAAACGTGCAACTTTGGTTTAACTTTGTAATTTAATTTGTTATATACCATAATTCAAGTTGTAATATAATTAATATTTTAATAAATTTATTATTATTATTATTATAATTATTATTATGTTAGTAATTTATAATATTAATTAAAATATTAAGTTACAATAATTTTAATTTTAAATATTATAAATAGATAATTAACAAAATTATAATAATTATGATTTTTTTTTGAATTAGATTACAAGGTTAAGTTTTTGAAATAATTATTTGACATATAATTAATATCTATTATCTATTATCTATTATCTATTATCTATTATCTATTATCTATTATATATACTAAATCACAGTATATGACACAATAAGTTGACATCTGTCATTCTAAAAAATTAACAGCTGTCCATCTTAATTACTGCTACTAATTACCTTTACACAAATGCTATGAGATTCATTTCCCAAATTCGCCTAAATTCATTTCTGAAATTTGCCCAAATCTGGTATCATTCCGTATTCCTTCAAACTCTTTCAAACAGAGAAGAAGACTCAGCCCCAAAAGATAAACATCCTGTATCAGACCCAAAGAAAAAGCAGACCACGTTGACCATTCGATCTGTAAGCACACCATGGAAAAGAAATCCAGATAATGAAACTTTTTTTGGGATTGAAACTTTTCGAAGCTGCGAGAGTTGGGTGTTGTAGGTCTCCTGGGCTTTTTTTAGGGTTTTACGTCAAACAATCCTATCACAGCTTTCGAAGATTGCTCCTCTTTCTCTTCATGACACATTTTCTGGTACGTTTCGGAAAGGCGGTAGCTTTTCTTTCAATTGTCTCTTAATTTGGCAAAAAATATTGGAAGAAAAAAAAACTAAGAACAACCCAGTTATAAAGTCCCGAAATTTGAATTACTCCACAATGAAGCGAACTTGATTTAGATATTCATAAAATATATTCTGGAAAATTAATTAATTTTTCATGATCAACTTATGAGTAATTTGCAGAGAAAATTTCCGCTGCGTATGGTAGCTTTGGCTACTGTCGGGTCAGGACTCCTTTATTCAAACCGCCGCTTTGATTATGGTGAGCTGTTTTTAGTTTTCTTTTAATTTTCTGTTTGGTTTCTTGAAAATGTAATGTGAATCATGATGTGGGGAGTTGTTTGATCAGATTGTTGCTAGAGGGCATTATACTGAAAGGGCTGCTGCGGCTGTGGCGCGCACAATTATCGAAATTATTCAGGTAAATTTATTTTGTCTTTCTTGGATATTGATGATATAGTTGTGCTTTGATCTGCATATAGCTTACCAAATTTATAATTTTGTTGAATAAAGTTATCATTTTGTTAGTGAGTATAGTAGTGTATAAATATAAATTCATGTTTTGACAAGAGTTTTGAGATTGTTTTAATTGTGCAAATTTGAAGTACAAACTAACTAATTAGGTATGATTTTACTCATTATCCGTAAATGCATAAGAGAATAGAAAAATTCATAAATTTCCTCTCGGTTCTCATCTTCTTTGAGATGGGTCGGGGTCAATTTTGTGGTCTTCAGTGATGGGTGCTTTTGGTATCATGTTCAGAGTTGTAGAGGGACTGGAGGGCAGTCCTCTTCCAAGGGCTTAGTGTTTTTCTCTTTTCTAGCTTTGGAGGGTTTTTCATCCTCCCATTTATTATGTAAGCTCTCTTTTATAATATGATGTTTTACAATCATACTTTAGGATTGTGGGAATGTCAATGTATTGACAATAATAAAACAAGTGGCATCAATCATAAAGCTTTTGTTGCTTCTGTTTCTTATATCTACTCTGGTCTTTTGTATTTTTATAAATGGGCATCTGATATCTTTCCCCCCGGTAAAGTTTCACCTATTTTACAAGACATTTTTTTATATTTGACTTTCAGGAAGAGCTGTTTGAACTTACTGTCATGTTATTGTAGGTTTATACTGTTGGTCCTGAATATGCACATACCGAGGAAATGAAGTCTCCTATTGTTGATGGTGTTGTTATTATAAATACTGATGGCAAAGAAGTAAGTAATTCTTTCATTTAAACTTCAACAAATACTCCCTCCATCTCAAACTACTTTCCCTACTTTTAGGTATGTGTGGCAAGGACTTCAACAAGTCGACTTAGCTTACTCCTTTGAAACTCTGGTTCCCTTTACTCTTTTGAAGAGTTTTGAGAAAACATTTCTTGATAATAAATATTGGTTAATATACCTATCTTATATTATGTGACTTATCTCCAGTTAGTTGTTGGACCTGTCAAAATTTAAATCTGAATTAAAATCTTTTGCTTTCCATTTATGTTTGTTTTTTTTAATATTTTCTCTTTAAAATATTCTTTCCAAAGGATTTTTGGAGGTCTCTAGGTTTTAGAATATTTCGTATCCTTTTCTTAACTGCAGGTTATGGTAGTCTGTTTACAAGGCACTTCATCTGCCATTGAATATGGCACTTATTCTCTGGTCTATGCTGTAAATTCTTATCAGTGAAGATGGTCATTCCTTTTACCATATTTTTGGTCCCAAGTAACGCGTACGGAGCCAAACTGTGCAACTTGTATTATTTGTAATGTTCAAGTTTGCCATAATTTTGTTATTTGTGCTTCTCATATTTTTATTCAAATTATAGATTTAAGAAATTCTAAATAAATTATTCCCTTTTTTATATTGCAGATTATTGCTTCGTTTTTTGGATCTAGCTTTGTTTCGCCCCTTTTTCTATTTTGTTTGTTTGGTAATTTATTTGTGATTATTAAAATTGTTGGTTGCTCTAATTTTTCAATTTGGAATCTAGGAACTTTTTAGACTTGCCAATGACTTACTGTTTCATTTGATTACGCTAACCATGAACTGAGTCTTCTTAATTCATTATGTTGGTATAAATTTGTTATTTTAATTTATTTATTCTTGATATATAGAAATTTCAGTTCTTAAAGTGCTTGTGTGTTCTTGTGATTTGGAGTAACATTTCAAAATTAGGTGCTATTTTCTATTTCTTTTTTTTGGGTACCAGTACAAGGTGCCATTTTATTTCCATTTAATGATGGAGTAAAAATTTTTCACTCAGTCGAGTCTGAGTAGTTGTGGCACTACTTCAACATTCTAATAATGAGTTATGAATTTCCCCTCTCTTACACAGTACACGCGTGTGCTTTTATTAATGTAATTTTTATCCTTTTAAGGTCAGTGAAGGTGGGCTAGGTTTAGTTGGTCCAAATCAATTATTCCTTTTTTGTGTTGATATCATTCCACTAATCTTTTCAGACGTTTAAAGGAAATTCAGACAATAGAAAGACAAATTTTCAAAAGACAAAATAGCTATATGATGTTTTATCTTTCTTTTGTTAATATATATATATATATATATCAAAAAATTGTCTGATAGACTTAAAATTCTGGATGTTCCCTTTGAACTTATATATTAAAACAAAATCTAAATGTTCTGTTCAAATGACAGTTGTTATATAATATTCGATGTGCCGGGAATATTCGTTTTAACGAGGGAATATTAAATGCTGACGACCATTAATAATCAGTGGATCCCACAAATGTAATTATTATCGGATCGAGAAAATGACAAAAATATTTTATGAAAATAACTACGGAAGTTTTATCGTTAACTATTGAAACACACGGTGTTAAAGAAATGCGATGTCTGGCGTGGTTGCGATGTAGCACACGGCAGTATTGGTTATTGATGCTTACGTGATAAGTCACTCGGTTATACTCAATTACTGCTTCATGATAATTAACGCATCATATCTCTCATATTATTGATTCGATTATTGTCACGATTATCATCGCATAATATTTTATATATTATTAAATCAATAATTAAGACGACAAAGTTATTCATATTATTAAATTGCAATATTTACAATGTCTGCAAGTTACGCCGAGGAGAGGTTTGGTCACCTAATTGCGGCTTGACGATAGGGATAAATCCTTATTGAAAAGCCCCCTCTTTCTTGGGAACTACCTGGTTGTTAAATATTGTGAGTTATAATATTAATGATGAATAAGTTCGTGTTGATTAAAGATGAATTTGATAGTTCCATTGTGTTGGGATTATTGGTGTTAGTTGAAATCGACATCTATTCTGATGATAATTGATGTCTGGGGGTTATATTGATAAATCAGGTAATTTATCGGATAAATGAGCAATTAATTGCTACTAATTCACATGCTTATATAATTATTTGTTCACATGTGTGTACTATTGAGTGACATTCACTTACTATTAGGGGAGTTGGTGCAAGATTGATAATACTTGCATAACTAAGTTAAAAAGGGAGGTATAGATAGAGGTACTATACTGTATTTTATATTTTCACATGATTATAACTATTGATTCACATGATTGAACTATTGATTCACATTATTTACTATTAGGGGAGGTGGTGCAAGTTTGATAATACTTGCAGGACTAAATTAAAAATGAAAGAAAAGTTGGAGGTATTGTACTGTAATTTTTTAAGCCCCAAAACGTGCAATTATCGAAACTATCTTTTTCTATAAATAGAAGCTCATTTTTCCTTCATTTCTCACCAATTCACTAAAGCTTTAGAGCCATTATTATAGAGAGAAATTATAGAGAGAAAGAAGAAGAGAACTCTGCTACCTCACTATTCCAGTATCCAGTCTTGTTTTGAGGTAAGGGGTATTATTTCTTTCGTATTAATGAAGAGAACTTCTGTTATTCCATTTTTTCATTATTACATTGGAATAACTTTTGTATCTGTGATCTACCCTATACTTGATGAAATTCTTCTGTTATTTCATTCTTTATTATTATGTTGGAATATCCTGTTTGTGCGCTTTTTTGTGGGACTGGTTTCGTCTTTATTATTACATTGGAATATCACGTGCATGCGTTTTACGTCGGACTGGTTTCGTTATTTATTATTACATTGGAATAACTATCATCAAAGTACCGCATGCATGGTGATTTACATTGTTATTCCATTCTTTATTATTCGTTAGAATATCACCGCGGTGCATATTACGCTCGACCGATTTCGTTATTTATTATTACATTGGAATAACTGCTATCATGAAACAATCGTATGCATGGTAATTTCTTTTTTTATTCCATTCCTAATTATACTCAGTTGGTTAAAGTTTTGACTTCTATACTCCATGCAATTAGTGGAATATCCTTGATATTTGCGCTTCATCCAGTATCTTTTCATGGAAATATTCTTCTAAGGATTCTTGAATTTTACTCTACAAAGAAGTATCATGTTGACAATTTGGACGTTATTAGTTCCTGAATAAATTAATTCTTGAACTTGTTTTATTGAATTCTTATATCATTGTCATCATCCTCATGTTTATATATTTTTTTTGAAAGTCATATGTGGCTTTGTAGTGCGTAGATGGACTTGGTATGATTATGACCGAGAGATTATTCGATTGTAATCATCATAATAGTAATGTTACAAATGATGTGATAAAAGTCTTCATTGGCCTAGTAGTGCATTGATGGACGATTGTTGGCATGATCGTGACCATTTGTGAATACATGAATATCCTTGGCCGTAGTGCATGGATAATTTATGGTTGTGATACTAATGAATATCCTTGGCCGTAGTGCAGGGATAATGTGGATTATTTATTAAGTTGAGTCTCAGCGATAAAAGTGATGAAAAACCTTTTAAATCATAAAAGGTATTAGATTATATTCTCTACTTGACTCTTTTAATGGATTGCTTATTCCGCTACAGTTAAACTTGATGTCTATTGTATTTTATCAGTTTAACATTGTTGAAGACTAATGATAATTTATTCTGCAATATTATCTTAGTCATAATATTTCTTACTGGGCTAGTTGAGCTCACCCTTTTACTTTCATTGTTCTCTTTAGGAAATGAGAGCGTGGCGAGTGAATGATGGTCTAGATAATAGCATTAGTAGTCCTCACTATTCTGTTAAATAGTGTGATAATAAATGTAATGAGAACTCAATTGAGTGTGGATATTGTCTAGATGACAATATTTTTATTAAAACTCACATCATATGTATTGTAGTATATTACACGACGGTCGTATAATTAAGTTTGTATTTGTATTCTGTACCATGTATTTGGCGACTCAGAATAGGTGATGTATACCTATTTTGGGGGCGTCATAATTTTGACTGATACTGTAACAATACAAAATTTTATTTATAATTTTAAATAAATATTTTTAATTGATGTGTTTGTTGTTTAATAGATATTTGTTGGATTATTTATTAGTAAGTAAATAATGTATGAGTTATAGAAATTAACTTAATTAAGATAAATGAGTGATGAACTAAATTTATGAGATAATACTCTAATTTAACTCAATAACTAAATTAGAGAGTTATTAAGGATTATATGGTTTGTTATAATGTTATTTAATTTGATTTTTGTAATTAAAGTGATGTGTTAATTTATTAATAAAATTATAATTATAATGAAAATTATAATTTTATTGTATTGGTTTATGTGGTAAATGGATTTAATAAATTGTTATTAGATTTAATTTAATTTGAATATGGGAATTTATTTAAATAAAGTGTGATAATAAATATGACTTATGAAAATAGATTAAAAGAGTTTTAATTTGGTTTTACAAAACAAAGCCTTAGAGCTTTTTAAGTTCTTATTTTAATCTTGTTTTGCCAAATAAGGCTTAAGGAATGATTAAGTCATTATTTTAATTGGTTTTGCCAAACAAAGCCTTGTGGCTTTTGAATTAAAAAAAAATTAATAATAAAATATAATATAATAAATATTACATAATTAGTATATTTATTATTATGACTGTTTTATACGTTTTATGTTTATTCTTGTGTCTGTTTTATTTTACGTAAGAAGTTTTGGCTTAAGCCTGAGAAGGGAGAAAGATCACAGAAGAGAGAAATAGAGAAAGGGAGAGAATTCTCTGTAAGTTGGAGAAAGAAAGTTGGAGAATCAAGGAAGAAAAGAAGAATTAGTCATGCCATTTTTATCCTATATTAAGGTTAAAGAAGATTCAAAGTAAGAATCAATTCTAAAACCTCAAACCTCTATTCTTGAGTTTTCTATAGAAGTTATTTGGTTGTCTGATTTGATAAATTGTTGAATAAATATGTTTATGGGTTGGTATAACCCATTTTATAAGATCTAAAAGTGGTTTTTAGGGTGATCAAGTTCATGGAAGTATGATTAAACAAGAAGAAATTGAGTTTTATAGATATATGTACATTAGGGCTTGTTTTGGAATCAAAAATTGATGATGAATTCATGATATAATCTGAAATTGATTATATATGTTGTTAGTATGATGAAAAGCGAAAACAACCCAAGTTGAACGAGACAAAAGCGGATGTAAAAAACTAATTCAGTAGTGAATGAATTCGCTAATATGTTTGTTGAAAATATAAAATATTGAATTGGAACCCTTAAAATGATTTGTTAATATGTTTGAAGTGTTATAATTATTCTCTAGATGAGTAGCTAAGAGTTTAACGAGTCCAACGAATCGAAAACCAACTAATTCGGACTTAAAATGAGAAAGTTATGACCAAAACTGTGTTCTGTGCGAAGCCCTCTCATGCGGCCTTATTTGCCGTGTGCATGGCATGCTGGCGCGGATGAGGGGTTGGGAAATGGTAGTGAGCATGGTGGTATTTGTGAGAAAAGGGTGCGGCCGTGCCCATGTGTCTTTGAATATGACTACTTTGACCTATTTTGGTAAAATGGTCATAACGTTTTCATAAGAACTCCGATTGAGGTGATTCAAGATGGTCCGGAACGAGGACGAATAGACCTTCACTTTTTGTTTTTTAAGTTTTTCATTTTGAGGTCGTTAGAAAGGGTCAAATCGTCATCTTTGTGACTATTATGGAATAGGAGGCGATCGGAGGGCGTCGAACGAGCACATACGCAAGTATGGTGCTCTGGACGATGGATTATGTTATTCTAAGTAATAAAAAATGAATATGCATGATAATAGACATGTTATATGGCTAAGATTACTTTACTCATAATGGGATGCTTTAGCATGACTTAGTATGTGTTTAAAGAAAAAACTTGAAGATTTCGAAAACAAACCTTGATGAACTTTAAGTCACTTGAGTTCTGACTTTGTAGTGAGCATATGGTGGAGTCATGCGAGCATAAAATGTGATCTTAAGTTACCTCGTATAAGATAACTTGTATAGCTTGGATAATATGTGTTTTCAAAGAGAAATTTAAAAGTTTTAGAAACTAACTTTGATGAGCATTATTACTTGCATTATGACCTTATAAACAAGAATGATAGAGTTATTTATGCCTTTGAACATGAATGATATGTGCACTCAACTAGTCAAGCATGTCATAAGTTATTTAAGCATGTTTTAAAAGTATAAACTATGCTATGTCTATGTAAATGAGATAGATACATGTGAATTTGAGTATTAAAGGTTGTTAGTACCAATATAAGGTTCAAAAGCTTATAAACCTTGAACCTTTGCTAAAAGAAGTTGTTAAGCCTTGTTGATGTAAATAATTCAACATAGAACTATGTAATTCAAAACTAAATGATTTGAAATATGAACTTGAAGAAATATCAGAACCTACTTGATGTATGTTTATAGTATGTATCAGAATGCATAGTAGGTTAGGACTAAAACCGAGCAATGATGAAAGCTCAAGTCTAGAAAGTTGTTGGGAGAGTAGCGTGGTAGCGCCCTCTCTAAGCTTAAAATCTGTGTCTTAATGCATTGCATTCACTAGAGTGACCAAGAGCAGTTTGTTAACTGCATGGTCTTAAGTTATGGTTATATATTGTCTTTAAGCACTACAAGATATGAAACAAGATTGTTTAGATAAATATGATAATAGAATGAACTAGTCTCATGGTTATACTAAGTTCAAGTAAAAAACATGAAACCAAGTTAGGAAATAATATTTGTTTTCAAATTAAGAGCGTATGAAATATATGACTAATGGATGTGAATCCATGATTATATAACTGTGTAGGAATACACGAAGTGCAGATAAACGTTAAGCAATAAAGTCGTAGTTCATAAACTACGAATCAGGCAAGCCTTTTAGTTCCTATTTGCTATTGAACTTGATGATTAACTGTTTTAAATCTTTATTGCAAAGAGCATGATGTGTTATATATATATATTGAAAGTATGAAATGTTAAAGTCAATTTATGACTATGTTGATTGATTAAAGCATGCTGATTGAGTAAGGACTCAATCTTTATACATGTTATATGAACTGTAGCATGTATGTTATATGTTGAGCATGTTATGATGTGCTATGTGATGCATGAAAAGCTGTTAGATTTTTTGTCGGGTCATCGAGCTCAACCTTTCAATTAACCACTTTTGCAGGTTCAAGATTCAAGGTAAAGTTATTTGTTACTTGAAAGACATGAATCAGATGTGATACTTGAAGATTTATACACTTTGGTTGTGTAATTATTATTTGAACCATGTTTAAGGTTTCAAATAATGTATTAATGTCGAATTGTAATATTGTTTTACGATATAAACTATTGTAGTATTAAAATGATTCTGAGATATTTAGATGTAAAGGTTGAAGGTTTTGGGAACGAGGATAGTTTGTAATTGAAAATTTTAATTATTTCGTAAATTTCAATAGTTGTATTATCGTTTAATGATGTTAAATTGGAGGTTGAATTTATTATTAACGACCGAAGTTGAGAATTAAATTGTATGAATTTTGGGGTCGTTACAGTTGGTATCAAAGCTGTAGGTTATAAACCTTAGGTAGGAATACCGTAGGCTATAACCTTGAAGAAGAAAGGTGAAGATAATGAAAGAATAAGCTCAAATAGAGTTTGAACAATAAGAAGTAATTTAAGAAATTTATATAGAAGGGATTAAAACATGCGTGAAAGGATTCAAAGAAGAATCTCACAGAGTTATAAGGAATATGAATGTGGGGTTACCCAACTCCAATAATAAGAATGTAAGGTGATAATAAATAGACAATGTCTATAAGAAGAGAATGATAAAGAAGTTAAGAATAAAAAAAAGTTATATTTAAGTATGGTATAATTGTACTCTTTAATGGTTGATGTATGGTATCTGGGCTAAACGATTCCTTCATAAAACGGAGGTATATACGAACTAGCAACTCGAAACCCAGTTTGTTGGTTGTTTGTGGGAAACCCCTCAGCGTACCATATTGAAACTATTAGAGACTCGATGTGTACCAAGTATAGAAAGTGGATAAGAATGATGAAAATGTGGAACTCGAATGAAATGTTGAGCAATGTAAATGAAGTTAGAAATTCTTAAGGGAAGAAGTGTTATATAAATAAGAGAATTCAAAGAAGTATCTTGAAGAGATATAAAGATAAGAAATGGGAGTTGCCTAACTCCAATAGCCAAGATAATAAATAATGATGTATAGACAAAGCCTGTAAGATTAAAAGCATAAATGAAATCGTAAATGATGAAAAAGGAAAGAAAGAGGATCATAAAACAAAACGATCACGAGTGAAGAAAAGAATTTTAAGGGAGATGATTATAGAATAAGATCACGACGTGATCTGTTTAAGTTATAAAAAAAGATGGTCTGTAATGTTTGAATAATTACACCTTGATGCTATGAAGATAGTGTACTATGAAATAGTACAAGATAAACTCATGAGGAGTTATAGATAATGTGATACGAAGAATTCGTATCGAGCAAAGAACAAGTTAAGAGTAAGACAGAGTTAGGTGGGATTTCAATTGAGGACTCATGTGATGGCTGAGTTGTACAAATCTTTGTATGGACGAGGGTTTTGTGCTTGCACTCAGTTTATCACATTGATAATCATTGTTAAGTTGGTGTCGCGCTA
Organism: Panax quinquefolius; assembly: GCA_020205615.1. Classification (NCBI taxonomy): domain Eukaryota; kingdom Viridiplantae; phylum Streptophyta; class Magnoliopsida; order Apiales; family Araliaceae; genus Panax; species Panax quinquefolius. The sequence continues at coordinate 106,628 of JAINUW010000807.1, forward strand.
TCAATGTATATGTGGTAAAAAGGTGATTCTTTTCCCATGTGTATATTTGATAGTTAGAAACTATTAAGATTAGTCAGATATTATTTGGATTAGGTGCAGTTCTTAAAACTATTGCATATGGTAAGTTCGTGACTCATAATAATATGGTATGTTTTGAACCCCTCGTGAATGGGCCTTTATGGTCTAACTAGGATAAGTTCTTAAACTCATATTATTGTGGCAAGTTCCTGAACTTCCAATGTGCGGTAAGTTTGATGAACTATTTTGGGTAGAAAACGGTTATAGTATAGAGAGCATTGATGAAGTTGAAGATTGATAGAATGGTTAAGTAATGAAGTAATGGAGTAATGATTAAAGTTGATGAATACCTGGATATTCTAAATCTACTAGCTATGCTAGACTTTCGAAATTTATTGACTTCGTGCTGATGTTTGCACTTCTATTTTTTTGAAAAACATTGGATCAAATGATGAAACTAATGAGTTTTAAAAACAATACCATTATTCAGTATATATCATGCTAATTGCTTTGGCTAGACAAAATGATTTGAAATATATCAAAATGTATTTTTTATATCATCAATGCATCATGGAACACAGTGCGAGAGATGATAAAAACGATGGAGTCATCAATGCAAGATTACTTAGTGTTGGATGTGATCTAAGGATCGTCACCCACTATGGTATGATGTAGTATGATAAAATCACCAAATGACGGAATCCTCAAGCTGATTGTAAATAAATACATTGCGGTATCATGACGTCATAAAAAGATTTTGAGATTTTTTCAAGATATGAGAATATATATATATATGTATATTTCGATTGATGTCCGAATTATTGTAGAAGGCTATGCTATTTGATTCAGCTAGACAAATATTGAAAGATGTTGATGGAATTCAAGTGTTCTTTGTCAAACTATGCCAAACCAAATTGTTTTGGTGCGGATTCAGATGTTGAAAAGCTGAGATGAACAACCCTTTTATAGGGGATTACGCGGAGGCTATTAGATGTTTGTGCACAATACATTGTACGAAAGGCTGATCACCCTAAGTACGAGGAGTCCCTATAGTCTTATGACTGTTAAAGTTTAAGTTGAAAGATTACTTATAACTATGGACATACGCATAGCGTTTAAATGTTTGTGCATAATACATCGTATGAAGGGCTTAACACCCTAAGTACGGGAGTCCCTATAGTCTAATGATTGTTAAGGTTTAAGTTGAAAGAGTACTTATAACCGTGGACGTAGTTCAAGGTCTTATGACCCTCAACATGATTTAGAATCTTTTAAATTCCTGTTATTCATATTGCTTTCCAATTATTAAGCAATTGTGGAAGATTCTTGTTATTCTAAAAGGTGAATGTGGTAAGGATGATATTCCTTAGAAAGAAGTAAGTCGTAGAATGCGACACTGAATGATGAATATATTAAATAAGTGAGAAAAGACATTTTTAAATGAGAAGGAGATGAGTTATCAAAGAATAATGTAAAACTTTTAATAGAAAAGTTTAATAATTGTAGAAAGATTTTTGTGGAAAGAAGTGGTTATAGAACCCAATGAATGAATAAAGTATTAACATAAAATCTATTTTTATAGATTGAATGAATGAGGATTAATAAATAAAATTTCGAGGATGAAATTCTCAGAAGAATGGGTTAATGTAATATCCCGAGTATTTATGATAACGATCCTTAGAAAAGGAAATGAATGGGTTAAAAAATATATAATACTCAAAATATAATTGAGTTCAAGTGAAAGTTATGAAATAAAACTTACAAGAATTTATTATGAAGAATGGTGGGAGTAGGAAATATAAAACCTATATTAAGATAATGTGTTGAAGTTATTCAACGAAGAGATTTGGTAAGAAACCTGAGGAAGGTAGGGTTTCGGTGATTCCGAGGACAAAATCCTTATAAGTTGGGAAGAATGTAACAATCCAGAATTTTATTTATAATTTTAAATAAATATTTTTAATTGATGTGTTTGTTGTTTAGTAGATATTTGTTTGATTATTTATTAGTAAGTAAATAATTCATGAGTTATAGAAATTAACTTAATTAAGATAAATGAGTGATGAACTAAATTTATGAGATAATACTCTAATTTAACTCAATAACTAAATTAGAGAGTTATTAAGAATTATATGGTTTGTTATAATGTTATTTAATTTGATTTTTGTAATTAAAGTGATGTGTTAATTTATTAAATAAAATTATAATTATAATGAAAATTATAATTTTATTGTATTGGTTTATGTGGTAAATGGATTTAATAAATTGTTATTAGATTTAATTTAATTTGAATATGGGAATTTATTTAAATAAAGTGTGACAATAAATATGACTTATGAAAATAGATTAAAAGAGTTTTAATTTGGTTTTGCAAAATAAAGCCTTAAAGCTTTTTAAATTCTTATTTTAATCTTGTTTTGCCAAACAAGGCTTAAGGAATGATTAAGTCATTATTTTAATTGGTTTTTCCAAACAAAGCCTTATGGCTTTTGAATTAAAAAAAATTAATAATAAATATTACATAATTAGTATATTTATTATTATGACTATTTTATACGTTTTATGTTTATTCTTGTGTCTATTTTATTTTACGTAAGAAGTTTTGGCTTAAGCCTGAGAAGGGAGGAAGAACACAGAATAGAGAAATAAGGAAAGGGAGAGAATTCTCTGTAAGTTAGAGAAAGAAAGTTGGAGAATCAAGGAAGAAAAGAAGGATTAGTCAATCCATTTTTATCCTCTATCAAGGTTAAAGAAGATTCAAAGTAAGAATCAATTCTAAAACCTCAAACCTCTATTCTTGAGTTTTCTTTAGAAGTTATTTGGTTGTATGATTTGATAAATTGTTGAATAAATATGTTTATGGATTGGTATAACCCATTTTATAACATCTAAAAGTGATTTTTAGGGTGATCAAGTTCATGGAAGTATTATTAAGCAAGAAGAAATTGAGTTTTATAGATATATGTACATCAGGGCTTGTTTTGGAATAAAAAATTGATGATGAATTCATGATATAATCTAAAATTGATTATATATGTTGTTAGTATGATGTAAAAAGAAAACAACCCAAGTTGAATGAGACAAAACGGATGTAAAACGAATTCGTAGTGAATGAATTCGCTAAATGTGTTTAAAACATGAAAATATAGCATGAACATTGAATTGGAACCCCTTAAAATGATTTTTTAATATGTTTTAAGTGTTATAATTATTCTCTAGATGAGTAGCTAACAGTTTAACGAGTCCAACGATTCGAAAACCAACTAATTCGGACTTAAAATGAGAAAGTTATGACCAAAAAGCGTGTTTCATGCGAAGCCTCATGGGCCGCCGCCTGCATGCGGGGAGTGCATCTGGGCTGAAAGCAATGGCGTGGGCACATGGTATTTGTGAGGAAAAGGGGTGCGGCCGCGCCCCATGTGTGCTGAATGTGAATGCTTTGACCTGTTTTGGTAAAACGGTCATAACTTTTACATATGAACTCCGATTGAGGTGATTCATGATGACCCGGAACGAGGACGAATAGAACTACAACTTTTGTTCTTTAAGTTTTTCAATTTGAGGTCGTTAGGAAGGGTCAAAACAGTCATCTTTATGACAGTTATGGAATAGGAGGCGATCGGAGGGCGTCAAACGAGCACATACGCAGTATAGTGCTCCGGACGATGGATTATGTTATTTTAAGTAATAAAACATGAATATGCATGATAATAGACATGTCATATGGCTAAGATTACTTTACTCATAATGGGATGCTTTAGCATGACTTAGTATGTGTTTTTTTAAAAAAAGAAACTTGAAGATTTTTAAAGTAAACCTTGACGAACTTTAAGTCACTTGAGTTTTGACTTTGTAGTGAGCATATGGTGGAGTCATGCGAGCATAAAATGTGATCTTAAGTTACCTCATATAAGATAACTTGTATAGCTTGGATAATATGTGTTTTCAAAGAGAAATTTAAAAGTTTTAGAAACTAACTTTGATGAGCAGTGTTACTTGCATTATTACCTTATAAGCAAGCATGATAGAGTTATTTATGCCTTTGAACATGAATGATATGTGCACTAAACTAGTCAAGCTTGATAAAGTTATTTACGCACGTTTTAAAAGTATAAACTATGCTATGTCTACGTAAATGAGATAGATACATGTGAACATGCGTATTAAAGGTTGTTAGTACCAATATAAGGTTCAACAACTTATAAACCTTGAACCTTTGTTAAAAGAAGTTGTTAAGCCTTGTTGATGTAAATAATTCAATATAGAACTATGTAATTCAAAACTAAATGATTTGAAATGTGAACTTGAAGAAATATCAGAACCTACTTGATGTATGTTTATAGTATTTATCAGAATGCATAGTAGGTTAGGACTAAACTGAGCAATGAAAAGCTCAAGTCTAGTTTTGACTGGGAGTAGCACGGTCGCGCCACTCCCAAGCTTAAATGCACGATCTTGTGCAATGCCATGTCTGAGTGACAAGCGGTTTGTTAACTGCATGGTCTTAAGTTATGGTTATATATTATCTTTAAGGACTACAAGATGTGAAACAAGATTGTTTAGATAAATATGATAATAGAATGAACTAGCAGTACTATAAAAACAAGAATACATGACGGAATTTTGTGATAGTTTTTAAAAACAATCACAAAAGATAGTAATTTGTGATGGACTTTTTAAACAATCACAAAATAATAATATATATGATGGCTCTTAGTGATGACTATTCTTGCCATCAATGTATTATAATTGTGATGGCCATGTCAATCACACCAATTTTTTCATGCAAGATAAATTTTCTTTTTGTGACGCACTAAGTCATCACTTATAGATATACCCTTTTCGTGATTGCATTTAAGCTATCTCTAATATTTTAATGTAAGAAATAATCAAAATAATATTTTATGACGGCCGTGACAATCATTAAAAAAAGATTGATTTTTGTGATGACTTTTATTTGCAATTACAAAAAGAAAGTATTTTGTGATGGAATTTTCAAGTCATCATAAAACAATAAAATATATGATGGCTCTTAGTGATGACTAATTTTACCATTATAAAGTATTTGTGACTACCATTGCAATCACCAAATCTTATGTGGAAGTAATTTTGTTTAGTAATTCAACTCACATATGTTTCCTTTTTATATTTTGTTTTAAAATTATAATCATGATCTGGACTTTGGTGTAGTGGTAATACTCGTTATTTAGTTTGCAAATGGGAGAGGGTTCGAATCCTACAAGTATCATTTGATACAATTAATATAGTGAAATAAATTATATGTAAATAGAGATTCACGTTCTTACATTTGATCCCTAAAGTCTTGCTTTTTTTATGATGACTTTGACAATCACAATAGATTATATGTTAATGTGATTGTATTAATCATCACAAAAGCACTAAAAGTTTGCGTGATTGCCAAAACCATCACGTAAAACCTTTCATGATGGGCGTATACAAGACGACCATTGTGATGCTTAAAGTCATCACGTAAACCTTTCGTGATGGTTTTCCTACATTTTGTGATGGATTTTGGCCATCACAAATGACCATTTTTTAGCACTGTAGTCTCATGGTTATACTAAGTTCAAGTAAAAAAAATGAAACCAAATTAGGAAACAATATTTGTTTTTATATTTAGAGCGTATGAAATATATAACTAATGGATGTGAATCCATGATTATATAACTATGTAGGAATACACGAAGTGCAGATAAGCGTTAAGAAATTAAGTCGTAGTTCATAAACTAAGAATCAGGTAAGTCTTTCAGTTCCTATTTGCTATGTGAACTTGATGATTAACTGTTTCAAATCTTTATTGCAAAGAGCATGATGTGTTATATATATGTTGAAAGTATGAAATGTTAAAGTCAATTTATGAGTATGTTGATTGATTAAAGCATGCTGATTAAGTAAGGACTCAATCTTTATACCTGTTATATGAATTGTAGCATGTATGTTATATGTTGAGCATGTTATTATGTGCTATGTGATGCATGAAAACTGTTAGATTTTGCTGGATTGGGGAGCTTAACCTTGTAAATAACCACTTTTGCAGGTTCAAGATTCAAGGTAAAGTTATGTGTTACTTGAAAGACATGAATCAGATGTGATACTTGAAGATTTATACACTTTGGTTATGTTATTATTATTTGAACCATGTTTAAGGTTCCGAATAATGTATTAATGTTGAATTGTAATATTGTTTTGCGATGTAAACTATTGTAGTATTAAAATGATTCTGAGGTATTTAGATGTAAAGGTTGAAGGTTTTGGGAACGAGGATAGTTTGTAATAAAAAAATTTAATTATTCTGCAAATTTCAATAGTTGTATTATTGTTTAATGATGTAAAATTAGAGGTTGAATGTATTATTAACGACCGAAGTTGAGAATTAAATTGTATGAATTTTGGGGTCGTTACAGATAATAAATTATGTAAGATAATTGTTAAGTGTTTAGACCGAGTCTTATGATTATTAGACCCGTGAATTGTCCGACTAGGATGTCGGGATGTCAAAATTGTGCCAGATTCAACTCAGAATGCAATAGTCTGACTTGATACTAAGCCTTATGTGTTGTATAGACTGATAGGGTTATGTGTTATGTGTTTAGGTTATTCTATGATTATATATATAACAATATTATACTGTGATGATATTATTCTAATATTTGGAGATCGATGTTATTTATATTAGGTTTTCAGACAAAGATAAATAAGTTGTGTAATAGTAATCAATGGATCAAGCAAGTTTTCTTTAGCTCGACCTCGAGTTATTTCATTCAAAAATGCTTATGGTTAATCATTGCTGATTACCATGTCTATGAATTGTTTAATCGCACTCTAAGCATATTGCATGTATTCATCAGGTATGAAAGGCTGATCACCTTCATTACCATTCGTTCCAGATATGACGCCCCCAAATCCAGGTACTTGAAACCTGAACTCGGTGCTTCACGATACCATTTCTATGAGCAGAATAATACTAATAATAATAACAATAACATAAATATCAAACTTAATTTAAATAAATCAGAGTCTAAATCCCAGGTACGCGACCTTTAAACATTCATTACATCATAGATAATAAATATCATTATCCTAATAAACTTTAACTATTACATATAATATTATAAAACTCATTCGAACAGCTTTCCTTTCCCCTTGTTCTTGCCTCATCCTCCGGGTTGATCATACTTAGCTGAAAACATTTAAATTTAAAGCAAGAATGAGCATTTGATTGCCCAGCAAGTAATAACAACAATAGATATTAGCTAAAAGAATTAAATATTTTCTTTGAATAACACTTCTACAACAAATCAACAGTTGTGAAGTAAGCTGAACCAATAATAACAGCATATCAATTCTATATCAAATGAAACTACGTACTGACTATAACTGGAGATTAGTCGATAGACTATGAACATTGTTTTCTATTTTCGAAAAGGTTAAACAGAACTTCATCTGTAAACCGTTATAACTTACAGACACGTGGGGTGATCAGCCCGTTATGCCCTATATTGATCAATACTACATGCAAGAACGATATCATCATTCATCTTATCCACCTTTGGAGTATAAAAGTTTCCAATGTTCGGGATGTTCATACTTAGTCGGGAATCCGAACCAAAACAATCTGTTTGGATACAATAAAGTTCTATCTTGTCCAACAATATTTTTAAGTTTATGTCCAACCAGATCAAATAGCTTAGACGGCTTTTAAGTCAACGTATACATATTGGAAATCAATAAGTAAGTTTCAGCATGTGATTAAATACAATGATTATCCAAGTGGGGACACTTGTATAACCATATTTAAAAATTAACGAACAGAATTAATATCTGGATTATGCATTAATACTTTGTTGATAAACAATGATAGGATAATTTAAGAACTTATATGAATATGAATAATTAGATACATAATCAATAACAATAGTTTTAATAATCTGGCACAATAATATGATTCTAAAACTTTCTTACTCGTGTCCATTGTTCAAAGTAAATGCAATGGTAGGATACTTGCCTGAACTGCTGATTACAATAACGCAACTTAGTTTTACCTTTTATACCAAGACCTATCATTAATAAGATCACTCTATCGATTAGAAATACATACGATAACACATAGTACTTCTTATTGCAGTCAACACATAACCTAATCACATTGTCACACATGTTTAACAGTCATTGGATCACAAACAATTACTAATACCGTCAAACTATCTAAGTCCATATCAATTTCTAAAATATGTCGGTGTACCGACTGCTTTATCAGGTATAGGTAGTGCTCATAGATATAATCAACAAGTGCATGTGCACAACCCTGTCTTATAATAACATGAAGTCGTATGTCATTAGACATCTTGTATGATAGTGGCAAAACACCCTTCTAAAGTTGGGTTCACCTCACCCTATTCGGTTCACCAAAATTAATGGTTAAAATGACGTATAAAATACGACACACTTATCAAAAATTCTCAATAAATTATTTCCATACTGTGTTAGGGGAAACCTCAACAGCTATAGACCATTGTTCTATTCCCCTGTTACCCCCGCTCGACCCAGCTACACTCTTATTACTTGAAAGGAATTGTGAAACAAAAGGGTGAGCACAACTAGCCCAGTAAAGAATATCATGACTAAAGATAATTAAATTATCAATAGCCTTCGTCAGTAATAAATAAGAGATTTAGAACATATGTAAGATGATAAAAAATTTCAACCATAGTTGCAGCGGAACAAGCAATCCATTAGAAAAGTCAAATAATGTAACGCCCCAGAAAATTGAACCTTTGTAAATACTTTTAATAATGAATAAAATAATATTATTTATTATTATTACGTATGGATAAGATGAATGTCGCCTATAACCTAGAAAGCGTTGAAATGTCGTAGTATTTTTATTGAGAGAATTAAAGTGTTTGAATTTCTAAGACGAAAAAAAGCTTTTCTGAGAAATTTTAGAAAAATACTATTCATCGATTTACGCTTCGGAATTATTTTTGAACTTCCGAGACATACGTAACGTTATAATATCAAGGTGAGATGGATTATGTAATAATAATCTAAGTATGGAAAATGTAATATTTTGCATGCGAACTTAATTTGGGAACGTTAGGTTTATTAAGCGTTAAAGGAAGAAAGTTGTGATCGTATAATGTGTATTCATTATATAAAGGTAATGAATGTAAGTATAATACGACATATTGTACTATTATATATGAAGAATGAGATAACGTATATTATGAATTAATATACGAGCTAGCATACAAAGATTATACGTGGTGTATATATATTAAGATTCTTAATTAAAGGTAATGGACTTGTAGGATTATTAGCTTAATGGTAGAAGTCCAATAGAGTGTGACAATCAAGCCCAAGTGTTTGATAAGTCATAAGTCCAAACTATGGTAGCACAAGCCCAACAAGAAAGTAGTTAGATTAATTAACAAAGCCCAATGAGAAGCCATGATCTATGGGGCAAACCAAGGGTGAAATGGGTAGACTTGATGGGCAAACATTTTGTTTGGTGCCCAAGTGTTGTGATGAGCAAGAAAGGGAAGTGGCTAGCAAGTTAACTTAGTTGTAAGGTAATGAATAGTAAAGGAGGTGGAATGAGGAGGTGGATTAAAGGAGGTGGGATGTTTAAAGTCCATAATGCCCTAGCTTTGGAATGCCTATAAATACAAGCCTCATTTCATAATTATTGGTTATTTCATCTCACCCAACTCCTCTCAAGATAAAGTAACTTAATTGGTAGAGAGAAAAAGCACTTTTAAGTCAAAGCTTCCTTTTCTAGATTTTCCAAGAAGAAGAAGTTAGACATCAAAGGTAATGATCTTGTGTCCAATATTCTTCCATCTCTATCATAATAGGATGATAAGAGAAGTGTAATTAATGAACATGTATGCTAAGAACATATAAGAATTAAGTTATGAATGGACTTAAGCCGAATAAGTTGAATAAGCAACTTGAACTCATCTCATCCAACACCTCTCAAGATAAAGTAACTTAATTGGTAGAGAGAATAAGCACTTTTAAGTCAAAGCTTCCTTTTCTAGATTTTCCAAGAAGAAGAAGTTAAACATCAAAGGTAATGATCTTGTGTCCATTATTCTTCCATCTCTATCTTAATAGGATGATAAGAGAAGTGTAATTAATGAACATGTATGCTAAGAACATATAAGAATTAAATTATGAATGGACTTAAGCCGAATAAGTTAAATAAGCAACTTGAACTCATCTCATTCAACTCCTCCCAAGATAAAGCAACTTAATTGGTAGAGAGAATAATCACTTTTAAGTCAAAGCTTCCTTTTCTAGATTTTCAAGAAGAAGAAGTTAAACATCAAAGGTAATGATCTTGTGTCCATTATTCTTCCATCTCTCATCTTAATAGGATGATAAGAGAAGTGTAATTAATGAACATGTATGCTAAGAACATATAAGAATTAAGTTATGAATGGACTTAAGCCGAATAAGTTAAATAAGCAACTTGAACTCATCTCATTCAACTCCTCCCAAGATAAAGCAACTTAATTGGTAGAGAGAATAATCACTTTTAAGTCAAAGCTTCTTTTCCTAGATTTTCTAAGAAGAAGAAGTTAGACATCAAAGGTAATGATCTTGTGTCCAATATTCTTCTATCTCTATCATAATAGGATGATAAGAGAAGTGTAATTAATGAACATGTACGCTAGGAACATATAAGAATTAAGTTATGAATGGACTTAAGCCGAATAAGTTGAATAAGCAACTTGAACTCATCTCATCCAACACCTCTCAAGATAAAGTAACTTTGGTAGAGAGAATAAGAACTTTTAAGTCAAAGCTTCCTTTTTTAGATTTTCCAAGAAGAAGAAGTTAGACATCAAAGGTAATGATCTTGTGTCCAATATTCTTCCATCTCTATCTTAATAGGATGATAAGAGGAATGTAATTAATGAACATGTATGCTAAGAACATATAAGAATTAAGTTATGAATGGACTTAAGCCGAATAAGTTGAATAAGCAACTTGAACTCATCTCATCCAACTCCTCCCAAGATAAAGTAATTTAATTGATAGAGAGAATAAGCACTTTTAAGTCAAAGCTTCCTTTTCTAGATTTTCCAAGAAGAAGAAGTTAGACATCAAAGGTAATGATCTTGTGTCCAATATTCTTCCATCTCTATCATAATAGGATGATAAGAGAAGTGTAATTAATGAAAATGTATGCTAAGAACATATAAGAATTAAGTTATGAATGGACTTAAGCCGAATAAGTTGAATAAGCAACTTGAACTCTAATAAGTTGTTAGAATCATGAAGAACTTAGCATATGTTTGGCATATGATATTAGTATGTTTAATATAGTATGAGAACATTGATTGATGGACTTAAGTTCTTAGAAAGTCATAAGCATGAGGAATTATAGTTCATAAGTTAAATAAGTCATTGACTTATGAGAATAAGTCAAAACCTACTTTGACTATAAGTTGGTGTAATAAGTAAATTGTGATGATCATATATTGGTTGAAATCCATTTAGAATCATTAAGAATGTAGTTCTGCTGGAATTCACACGATTGGACGATTATCGTCGAATTCGTGAAATTCTCGGAATGGAAGTCGTATTTTGTGTTTGAAGTCAGAAACGTTCGTTTTCGATGGAGACAAGTCATATTTGGCATTATAGAGTTGCGGACTCGAAAATGACCGAATTCTGACATAGAACAAAGAACCGAGCATTGAACATTCACGAACGTTTATCGTTTTCGTTAAAAATGAACTCATAGGTGAAATTTTAGCAAACGAAGTCAAATAGATAAAATTCTTATATGAACGCATAGAGTATGTAATTTGTGCCATAGGCTTTTGAACGAGCCAATTCGGACTTATAACGAAGAAGCTATGAGCCCGAGAGTTTCGTAAAATTTTCAAACTTTGCAAATTATCTCGAGGCACGAGTCGCGTTCTGACGCGACTCACGATTTCTTTAAAGCCCGTGCCGCAAAGACAAGGTCGAACCAAAGATATCTTGCTAACTTCGGGCCGCAAATGCGAGATGAAGAACTAATTGTGGCGTCGTAGCGCCATGTTCGGAGACCAGACACTGCTAACTCGCGCCGCAGTGCGAGATGAAGGGTAATGGGTGGCGCCGCAACGCCAACCCTATGCAATGGACAGTAAAGAATTATTACAAGTACAGAATCAAAGGGAGCTTTATAGTAATGAACTAAGGTGTTAATATAACATTATTAACGCATTGTTAGACACTTAATGTATGATGATTAGGGGTTAATAATCAATTGAAGATGATTGAATGTGAATGACGTAGTGAAAGCCGGAAACCCATAATAGTAGATCTAAGTCAGGATTTACATTGAGATGAAGGATAAGATATAATAGTATACCTACTTGATTATATATGACCTAATGTGGTATGTTATATGATCATGTATTGTAGAAACTTAGAGACTTAAAGTGTACGTGTGATAATTAGTAAGCAGACACTGAAGGCAAGTATTCTAACCATTGTTCCAGTTCAGTCTAAACAAGCTATGTAATTCATGCATTCTTTTGCATGAAGTTTTTAACGATGAAGTCCAAAGCCAACTCTTTCGGCTAGACTTATATTATGATTCTGTCAAGCATGATTTATGATTACCGAGTTATATTGGTATGGTTTTCAATTGAAGACCAAGTATGCTAAAAATGTTTTTGTCGTTTAAACGACAGGCACGTGAGGTTGCCACAACTTAAAGGTTTACACGTTTAATGAATGTAGTGTTGATCAACATAGAGTACTATGGGCTGATCACGCAGAAGTGCTCCTAATCTATGCCGGACTTACGGACTTAGTACCGGGTTGTCCTTTTAAAAAGAAATTATGAACTGCTCATAGTCTTGAGCCTTAGTTGATATTCTACTGAATATTGTTGTTGGAAAACGTTTTGAATGAAAAGAAGTATTATTTTGAATTATCAATAGTACTTCGTAACTATTGCTCAGTTACTGAAGATATATGAGTTCTATGTTTCAAGCATGTTGTTTATTAGAATTGTAGTACTTGCTGAGCTAGTCATGCTCACTCTTGCTTGAAACATATGAACACAGCTAAGATCGAGCGGACCAAAGGCTCAGGCAAGGACAAGGGCAAGGCGAAGACAAACCCTTAGATTACTTATGTAATAGAATAGTTGAATGTCTGTAATATATTGAATATTATGACAAGAACAAACGAATGGGTTACAAAGAACCTGGGAAATGTAATATTATTTTGGATATATAGAAGTTATATTAGTCCTTTTGAGACTATTCAATTGAATGAATGAATGAATGGTAGTACCGTGTTACACCATCTGTCGGGTTGGAAGAGACCCGGGTTTGGGGGCGTCACAGGTTGGTATCAAAGCATTAGGTTATAAAACTTAAGGGTGGGATTAAAAACCTTAAGTCATAACCTTAAGAGAAGTCAAAGAAGTAAAATAAGAAAATAATCTTATAAAAATGCATTATGATTATGTTATGTGTTTTAGTTATTCTACTGACGTGTACTAATTAACTTAACTATTTTATGTAGATGTCAGGAGTAAATGAAATGTTTGTAGATGGTCAAGCCATTAGTGAAGAATCGGTGAACCAAGTAGAGGTTATACCGAACCCCATAGCAGCAGAGCCTGAAGTTGTGGTTATTAAGCCTAGAGACTCAGATGATGTTGATTATATGTCAGTATTCGATGGGATGATAGAAGAGGTAGTAGAGGCAGTGTCCTTTAATCCGGTAGCTATAGCAGCGGAGATAGCTCTTGGGAGGGTCGATGATGTCTCTTTTCATGTCTGTGTTGGATAGAAATATCAATTACTGTCAGGAAGTCAAGGAGCTGAAAGCAGAGCTCCAAATGGTTATAGAGGACAAGACTGATGTCGAGTCCATATGGGAGTAGGAGCATGACGAGCGGATTTTATCTAAGGACAAAGTCCACGATTTAAAGTACGAGGTCTTTGAGCTCAAGGAGGAGCTAAAGACCAAGGTGCAGAAGATAGGGAGGATGTCCTATATCTATAGGAGTTTCATCTGATTTCAAAGAATGTAGGCTGGATATCACGTGGAGGTGGGGCAAACATGGCATACTATTAGTAGTGATATTATTCTTGGGTCTTGTAAAGGAAGATTTCGAGAATGCCTTGAAAGGCAGATGTAGACTAGTAGTAGTTAGAGTAGTATGTAAATATTTTGTAAGTAGTAGTGACGTAAAGCCCTTTTTGTATAGTAAAGGGTAGTCTTTTGTAAATCCCAATTTTTAGAAAGCGATAGCGGGAAAGTAATCTAATCAGCTTAGACTATGTATGTAACCGATGTAGTATTATACTACGAAGAATGAATATAAGTCCTTTTTATGGAAATCAATGAGTTATGGATGTTGGAGTTATTGTTAATATTAATGATAACTAATAAAGAAAGGAATAATAACGAAATGTGTTTATTGTATCAGCAAAATGCCGCCAAAAAGAGTGCAACGTAATCAAGGTATTGAGCATAAATCAACAGGGAGGAGGTCAAGTTAATCCGATCTGAGGAGTTTGTTAATTTAATAACAGCTGCCTTTAATAGAACAGGGGCTAATATCCCCGTAAATCCAGGAGTAGCACGAGCTACTACCTTTAAGGATTTCAAGAGCGTGGGTCTGCCAGAGTTCAAAGGAACTACGGACCCTATTGAAGCCCAAACGTGGGTTAAGGAAATAGAGAAGGCATTTGTAATAGCAAATGTCGATGAGGCCCATAAGGTTACCTTTACGACCTATATGATGAAGGGAGAGGCCAACCTTTGGTGGGAAGCCAATCAGGCTAGGGTTGGGATAGCGAATCTGATGTGGGAGAGGTTTAAGGAGATATTCTTCAAGAACTACTTTCTCACGAGCATACAAGGGAGAATGGAGATGCGGTTTCTCGAGTTTAAACAAGGGGACATGACGGTTCCCCAATACGCCGCCAAGTTTAATGAACTGGAAAGGTTCGCTCCACATCAAGTGGATACGGAGGTGAGGAAGGCGCGATGGTTTGAGTAGGGCTTGAAACCCTAGCTCTATAACTGCATATCGGTGTTCCAAAGTACTTCTTTTGGGACCGTTTTAGAGAAGGTGATAATTGCCAAAGGTGGTAGCAAGGCGTAGAGTCAATACCACAAAGACAAGAAGAACAAGGTTAAAGTAGATGGGAGAGTAAAGATCGAGGGAGCCAGTGGTAGTGGCGAGGGTCAGAAGAGGAAGGTATTTAGCTTTGGGAATAACGGAGTGAAGCAAGGAGACCCGAAGAGAAGAATGGAGGCCTGCAAGACCTGTGGGAAGACTCACTTAGGAGTCTGTCTCAAGGGGAAGGCCGTCTGTTACAATTTTGGACAGGAGGTGCATATTGCGCCTAATTATCCGAGTCCGAAGAAGAACCACAGATGCTTTGTGTGTGGATCAACTGACCACATGGCAAAGAACTGCCCGAAGAAGGGGACGAATGTAAATCGGGGTGTTAATAGCGGTAAGTTAGCTATTAGTGGACCAGCACAGCCGGGTAGGCCGATGGGTCGTACCTTTAACATGGCAGTTCAAGATGCAGTCGCATCAGGGGACGTCGTCGCAGGTATTATTCCGATCAATGATATCAATGCGTACGTGCTGTTAGATTCGGGTGCTACTTGTTCGTTTATAGCATGCGATTTTGCTAGACGATTAGGATTACTTCCCGAAAAGTTGCCTATACCTTTAAATATTAAGGTAACAAACGAAGAAATTAATTATGTTGAAGATGTTCATAAGAGTTGTTGTGTAGATATACGGTGTTGTAAATTATCGATAGATTTGTTACCGATAAAGTTAGGAGAATTCAATGTAATTCTCGAAATGGATTGGTTAGTAAACCCTGGGGCAATTATAGATTGTCAAAATAAATGTGTGAACATTAAGACGTTAGAACAACCTCGGGTAGTATTTTACGGGAATAGATCGCTGGGACGTTCGTGTTGTCTAACCATGACACAAACTAGGAAATTATTAAGGAAGGGATGCGTAGGCTATCTGTGTCATGTTGATGATACCCAGAGAGTGGTAGCAACAATGGAACAAATACCTATAGTGAGAGAATTTGCCGATGTATTTCTGAGTGAATTGTCAGGTCTTCCGCCGGATAGGGAGACAAAGTTTGTGATAGACATTGTGCCTGGAGCGGCACCAGTTTCCAGGGCACCGTATCGTATGGCGCCAGTGGAGATGAAGGAGTTTATGGTACAGTTGCAAGAACTGTTAGACATGAAGTACATTCAACCGAGTGTTTCGCCGTGGGAAGCATCGCTACTGTTTGTCAAGAAGAAGGACAGATCGTTAAGACTGTGTATCGACTATCGAGAGTTGAACAAGTTAACGATAAAGAATAAATACCCATTACTTACGATCGATGATCTCTTTGATCAGTTAAAAGGGGCTAAGTATTTTTCGAAAATAGATTTAAGAACGGGGTATCACCAGTTGAAGGTTAGGAAGGAGGATGTACCAAAGACAGCATTCAGGACTCGTTATGGTCATTACGAGTTCTTGGTAATGTTGTTTGGGTTGACAAATGCACCAGCTGCATTTATGGATATGATGAACAGAGTGTTCAAATAATATTTGGACAAGTTTGTCGTGGTGTTTATAGATGATATTCTAGTCTATTCTAAGACGCTAGAAGATCATGCTGAACACCTTAGATTAGTGTTGGAGACAATAAGAAAGGAGAAATTATATGCGAAATTCACTAAGTGTGAATTTTGGCTGGAGAAGGTATAGTTTTTAGGTCATGTCATTGACCATGAGGGAATTTCAGTAGATCCAGTGAAGATGGAAGCCGTGATGAATTGGGAATAGCCAAAAACACCGACTGAGGTGCGGAGTTTCCTAGGGTTAGCAGGTTACTATCGAAGATTCGTCCAGGATTTTTCGAAGATAGCTACTCCGTTGACTAACTTAACAAGGAAGACGGTGAAATACGCTTGGACTAACAAGTGCGAGGACAGTTTTCAAGAACTAAAGAAGAGATTAAGTAAAGCGCCTGTTTAATCATTACCCGATGACACAGGAAATTTTGTAGTTTATAGCGATGCTTCGCATAGAGGACTTGGTTGCGTGCTCATGCAGCATGGCAAGGTCATTATGTATGCATCTAGGTAGTTGAATGATTATGAGAAAGTTTACCCTACTCATGATCTTGAACTGGCCGCAGTAGTTTTTGCTCTAAAGATATGGAGACATTATCTTTATGGAGAAAAATGTGGGATATACACAGACCACAAGAGTCTAAAATATATCTTCACACAGAAGGAGTTGAATATGAGGCAGAGGAGATGGCTGGAGTTGATAAAGGATTACAACTATGAAATCCTGTATCACCCAGGAAAAGCCAATATAGTTGCCGACGCCTTACGTAGGAAGGGTCGAGAAAAGTTATCTTTGTTGACGGGTCAAACTGAGTTAATAACAGAGATGGCTTGGATGGAGTTGGAAGTGAAGCTGCCAAGTGAAGGTGGACAAATGTTGTTTCCGACGGAGATGCAATCGACCATTGTAGAAAGAGTTAAGGAGGTACAACTCAAAACGGATGAGTGTGACCGGATGAAGGAGCGGTTGGCCAATGAAAAAGATATTAAGTACAGTCTTGATAATGAGGGATTATTAAGACTTGAAGGAAGAATTTAGGTTCCGAATGAGATGGAATTAAAGGAGCAAGTGTTGCAAGAGGATCATAGTTCGAGGTTTTCGATTCATCCTGGTAGCACTAAGATGTATCAAGATCTTCGACAGAGTTTCTAGTGGCCGAACATGAAGAGAGAGATCGCCGAATATGTGAGTAGGTGCTTGACTTGTCAGAGAGTTAAGGCCGAACATTAACGACCTAGTGGCTTGCTACAGTCATTAGAAATTCAGGAGTGGAAATGGGAGAATATCACGATTGATTTTGTGGTGGGACTTCCGACTACTCAGAAGGGGTATGATGCGATTTGGGTAATAGTGGACCGGTTGACAAAGTCGGCTCACTTTTTGCCAATTAGGGTCAAGTATAACTTAGACCAATTAGCTAGACTTTATATTAAGGAAATAATTTGTAGACATGAAGCACCAGTATCGATTATGTCAGATCGTGACCCACGATTCACATCGAACTTTTGGAGGAGTCTACAAGAGCAGTTAGGAACACAAATGAATTTGAGTACAACATATCATCCATAAATCGATAGATAGAGCGAGAGGACAATTCAGACGTTAGAAGATATGCTAAGATCTTGCGTCATAGATTTCTAGGGTAGTTGGGATGATCATCTACCATTAGTGGAGTTTGCGTATAACAATAGTTATCATGCAAGCATAGGTATGCCGTCTTACGAAGCTTTGTATGGGAGGAAATGCAGAACGCCAATGTATTGGGATGAGGTAGGGGAACGTCGAATGTTGGGACCAGAGTTGGTACAATAGACAGCGGACATTGTTAAACTGATACAGATACGTTTGGTAGCAACTCAAGACAGACAGAAGAAGTTTACGGATTCGCATAGAGAGAATAGAGAATTTGAAGTAGGTTCGCACATATTTATAAAAGTATCTACCTGGAAAGGAAAGATACGTTTTGGAAAGAAGGGAAAGTTAAGTCCGAGGTTTATAGGACCTTTTGAGGTATTGAAACAGGTGGGTGAGGTAGCTTATATGATAGCATTACCTCCAGACCTAGAACGAATACATAATGTATTTCACGTATTGGTATTGCGTCCTTATAAGCCAAATTATAAGCATGTAATAGAGTATGAACCTATTCATATCGAGAAGGACTTAACGTACGAGGAAACGCCGATTCAAATTATTGACAGAAAAGAACAAGTTCTACGAAATAAAGTCATATCTTTAGTGAAGGTGATATGGAAGAACCACGATGCAGAAGAAGCAACGTGGGAGTTAGAAGAAATGATGAAAAAGAATTACCCTCATTTATTTGTGTAATTTTGTTTTATTTAGCTAGATTCTGGGGACAGAATCCTTATAAGGGGGAGAGAATGTAACGCCCCAAAAAATCGAACCTTTGTAAATACTTTTAATAATGAATAAAATAATATTCTTTATTATTATTATGTATGGATAAGATGAATGTCGTTCTATAACCTAGAAACGTTGGAATGTCGTAGTATTTTAACTATGTGAGAGAATTAAAGTGTTTAAATTTCTAAGACGAAAATAAAAGCTTTCCGAGAAATTTTCTAAAAAAAATTATTCATCGATCTCTGCTCGGGAATTATTTTTGAACTTCCGAGAAATATGTAACGTTATAATATCAAGGTGAGATGGATTATGTAATAATAATCTAAGTACGAAAAACATAATATTTCGCATGCGGACTTAATTTGGGAACGTTAGGTTTATTAAGCGTTAAAGGAAGAAAGTTGTGATCGTATAATGTGTATTCATTATATGAAGGTAATGAATGTAAGTATAATACGACATATTTTACTATTATGTATGAAGAATGAGATAACGTATATTATGAATTAATATACGAGCTAGCATACGAAGATTATACGTGGTGTATATATATTAAGATTCTTAATTAAAGGTAATGGACTTGTAGGATTATTAGCTTAATGGTAGAAGTCCAATAGAATGTGACAATCAAGCCCAAGTGTTTGATAAGTCATAAGTCCAAACAATGGTAGCACAAGCCCAACAAGAAAGTAGTTAGATTAATTAACAAAGCCCAATGAGAAGTTATGATCCATGGGGCAAACCAAGGGTGAAATGGGTAGACTTGATGGGCAAAAATTTTGTTTGGTGCCCAAGTGTTGTGATGAGAAAGAAAAGGAAGTGGCTAGCAAGTTAACTTAGTTGTAAGGTAATGAATAGTAAGGAGGTGGAATGAGGATGTGGATTAAAGGAGGTGGGATGTTTAAAGTCCATAATGCTCTAGCTTTGGAATGCCTGTAAATACAAGCCTCATTTGATAATTATTGGTTTTTCATCTCATCCAACTCCTCTCAAGATAAAGTAACTTAATTGGTAGAGAGAATAAGCACTTTTAAGTCAATGCTTCCTTTGTTAGATTTTCCAAGAAGAAGAAGTTAGACATCAAAGGTAATAATCTTGTGTCCAATATTCTTCCATCTCTATCATAATAGGATGATAAGAGAAATGTAATTAATGAACATGTATGCTAAGAACATATAAGAATTAAGTTATGAATGGACTTAAGTCGAATAAGTTGAATAAGCAACTTGAACTCTAATAAGTTGTTAGAATCATGAAGAACTTAGCATATGTTTGGCATATGATATTAGTATGTTGAATATAGTATGAGAACATTGATTGATGGACTTAAGTTCATAGAAAGTCATAAGCATGAGGAATTGTAGTTCAGAAGTTAAATAAGTCATTGACTTATGAGAATAAGTCAAAACCTAATTTGACTATAAGTTGGTGTAATAAGTAACTTATGATGATCATATGTTGGTTGAAATCCATTTAGAATCATTAAGAATGTAGTTTTGCCGGAATTCACACGATTGGACGATTATCGTCGAATTCATGAAATTCTCGGAATTGAAGTCGTATTTTGTGTTTGAAGTAAAAAATGTTGGTTTTCGATGGAGACAAGTTATATTTGGCATTATAGAGTTGTGGACTCGAAAATGACCGAATTCAGACTTAGAACGAAGAAACGAGCGTTGAACGTTCACGAACGTTTATCGTTTTCGTTAAAAATGAAATCATAGGTGAAATTTTAGCAAACGAAGTCAAATAGATAAAATTCTTGCATGAACGCAGAGAGTATGTAATTTGTGAACCATAGGCTTTTGAACGAGCCAATTTGGACTTATAACGAAAAAGTTATGAGTCCGGGAGTTTCGTAAAATTTTCAAACTTTGCAAATTATCTGAGGCACAAAGTCCGGCCATGGCATGACTCCAAATGACCTTAAAGCCCACGCTACAATGTGAAATTTGGGCGAACATATCTGCTAACTCACGCCGTAGCGCGAGATGAAGAACTAATTGTGGTGCCGCAGCGCCATGTCCAAAGGCCAGACACTCCTAACTCGCGTCGCAGCGCGAGATGAAGGGTAATGGGTGGCGCCGCAGCGCCAACCCTATGCAATGGAAAGTAAAGAATTATTACAAGTACAGAATGAAAGGGAGCTTTATAGTAATGAACTAAGGTGTTAATATAACATTGTTAAGGCATTTTTAAACACTTAATGTATGATGATTAGGGGTTAATAATCAATTGAAGATGATTGAAATGTGAATGACGTAATGAAAGCCGGAAACCCATAATAGTAGATCTAAGTCAGGATTTACATTGAGATGAAGGATAAGATATAATAATATACATACTTGATTATATATGACCTAATGTGGTATGTTATATGATCATGTATTGTAGAAACTTAGAGACTTAAAGTGTACATGTGATAATCAGTAAGCAGACGCTGAAGGCAAGTATTCTAACCCTTGTTCCAGTTCAGTCTGGACAAGCTGTGTAATTCATGTATTCTTTTGTATGAAGTTTTTAGAGATGAAGTCCAAAGCTAACTCTTTCGGCTAGACTTATATTATGATTCTATCAAGCATGATTTATGATTACCGAGTTATATTGGTATAGTTTTCAATCGAAGACCAAGTATGCTAAAAATGTTCTTGTCGTTTAAACGACAGGCACGTGAGGTTGCCACAACTTAAACGTATACACGTTTAATGAATGTAGTGTTGATCAACATAGAGTACTATGGGATGATCACCTAGAAGTGCTCGTAAGCTATATCGGACTTACGGACTTAGTTCCGGGTTGTCCTTTTCAAAAGAAATTATGAACTGATCATAGTCTTGAGCCTCAGTTGATATTCTACTAAATATTGTTGTTGGAAAATATTTTGAATGAAAAGAAGTGCTATTTTGAATTATCAATAGTACTTCGTAACTAATGTTCAGTTACTGAAGATATATGAGTTCTATGTTTCAAGCAAGTTGTTTATTAGAATTGTAGTACTTGCTGAGCTAGTCATGCTCACTCTTGCTTGAACAAAATGAACATAGCCAAGATCGAGTGGACCAAAGGCTCAGGCAAGGATAAGGGCAAGGCGAAGACAAACCCTTAGATTACTTATGTAATAGAATAGTTGAATGTCTGTAATATATTGAATATTATGACAAGAACAAACGAATGGGTTACAAAGAACCTGGGAAATGTAATATTATTTTAGATATATAGAAGTTATATTAGTCATTTTGAGACTATTCAATTTAATTAATGAATGAGTGGTAGTACCGTGTAGCACCATTTGTCGGGTTGGAATAGACCCGAATTTGGGGGCATCACAAATAGACCATAAAGTCTATTACCTTCTATACGTTAAACGTCCACCAAAAATGTTTTATCCCTGTAACATCAAACAACAGTTCCTTTCCACAATCATCTGAATAATTCATAATCATACTTGTGATTCTAAATTCAACTTCGCACCCAGGACGAAGATAATTTTCATCACATGTCTTTACCTAAACATCAAAGATCATGGTTATACCAAATCACAGTTCTTGTTCATAATCATACTAATAAATTCATCTTTGTACTACAGACCAAAGATATTCATTATTAGTTCATCTTTGCACTATAGGCCAAAGATATGTAACTGTATTTTAGAAGAGTTAAGTAGAGCATGATATCTACTATCTTCTACGAATTAAAAGTTTATTATTAATATTTTATCGCTAAGACTCAGCTCAGTACATCACCGAATAATCCATGCACTACGGGCCAAGGATATTCATTAGTATTACGACCACGAATTATCCATGCACTATGAGCCAATGATATTCATGTTTTCACCAATAGTCATGATCATGCCAAACAACAATTCATCTTTACACCCTTGGCCGAAGAGAAAACATGGTCATGATCATACCAAAAATTGTCCTTCAATGCACTACGAGCAAATGAGGACTTTTACCACATTATTTGTAACATTACGGTCATGATTATATCGAATAATCCCTGGTCATAATCATACCAAGTCCATCTATGCACGTAAGCCACAGATGACTTTCATTACAATATAAGCATAAGGATGATGACAATGATATAAGCATTAATCAAACGAAATCAAGGATAAATATTAAAGACTTTAAATTTATCCAGATTTTAAAAATATCCAAATTGTCAATATGATACTGCTTTGTGGAGTAAAATTCAAGAATAATATTCATGTATCAAAAATAATTTGGACAAAAAAGAAATATATTTTTCGGGTGAATAGTATCCCGTGAATAGTACCCTGTGAATAGTACTTTGAGAATAGTACCTCGTGAATAGTACTCTAGCATGAAAAGTGTCCCAAATACTCGAGTGAATAGTAACCAGGTGAATAGTAACCTGTAAATAGTAACTCATGAATAGTACTCCGTGAATAGTACTCATAAAAGGAAAATACAAAAGAAAACAGTATTCCATGACGAATAACAAAGAAATGATATCTTATACGAGTATAATAGAATATACTAAACTGTAAATGGATTTTCATCTGCCATGCGGTAATCCACGTAGACAGATCATTTCCACAATTTAATAAAGAATGAATATGAAAGGTCATTCACCATGCATGCAGTAGTCCGCGTAGACAGGTTATTCTAACATAATAATAAATAATGGAATAACAGAAGAGTTTCACCATGCATGCGGTAGTCGCGTAGACAAGTTATTCCAATGTAATAATAAAGAATGGAATAAATGTAAGAATTTCACCATTCATGCAGAGTCCGCAGAGCAAAAGTTATTCCAATAGAATAATATAGAATGGAATAACAACCCTTACGAGTATTGAAAGAAAATAACTCTCTTCATGATTACGAAAGAAATAATACCCCTTACGACTATTGAACGAAAATAATATTCATACGAATATGAAAAATAATATCTCCTTTGAATATGAAATAAATAATACCCTTTACAAATAAGAAATAAATAACATTCCTTACGGATATTGAACGAAAATAATATTCCTTACGAATATTAAATGAAGACAATGAATATTGAACGAAAATGATATTCCTTACGAATATTGAACAAAAATAATATTCATACGAATACAAAAAATAATATCTCTTCAGAATATGAAATAAATAATACCCCTTACCTCAGAAGAAGACTAGATACTAGAATAGTGAAGTAGCAAACTTCTCTTCTTCTTTCTCTCTATAACTTCTCTTTCTATAGCTTCTCTCTCTATAATTGCTCTTGTGAGTCTTAGTGAATTGGTGAGAATGAAGGAAGAATGAGCTTCTATTTATAGGAAAATATAGTTTCAATAATTGTACATTTTGGGGCTCAAAATATTACAGTATAATACCTTCATCTTTTCCTTTATTTTTAATTTAGTCCTGCAAGTATTATCAAACTTTCACCACCTCCCCTAATAGTACATCATGTGAATCAATAGTACAATCATGTGAATCAATAGTTCAATCATGTGAAAAAAATAATTACAGTATAATACCTTCATCTATACCTCTATTTTTAATTTAGTCATGCAAGTATTATCAATCCTGCACCACCTCGCCTAATAGTACATGTATGTGAATCAATAGTACACACATGTGAACAAATAGTTATAAGCATGTGAATTAATAGTAATTAATTGCTCATTTATCCAATTAATTACCCGATTGGTCAATATAACCTCCAGACATCAATTATTATCGGAATATATGTTAATTTCCACTAACACTAATAATCCCAACACAATGGAAATATCAATTTCATCTTTAATCAACACGAACTTATTCAACATTAAAATTATAACTCACAATATTTAACAACAAGATCATTGCCAAGAAAGAGGTGGCTTTCCGATATGGATTTCTCCCTATTGGCGCGCAATTAGGCGACCAAACCCCTTTCTTCGACAGAACTTTCTAGACATCATCAATATTTACAAATAATAATATGAATAACTTTGTTGTCTCAATTATTGATTTAATAATATAAATTATTGTGCAAGATGATACTGTGACAATAATTGAATCAATAATATAAGAGATATTATGCAGCAATTACTGTAACAATAATTGAATATAACTTAGTGACTTCTCACGTAAGCATCAATAATTAATACCATGTGCTACTATGCAACCACGCGTATTAATGTACTTTTACTACCGGGTAGTTCAACAGTTTAACGGTAAAACTTTCGCCGTTATTTTTATAAAAAGATATTTCTATCGTTTTTTAACTACAATAATACTTCTGTTGTGGGGTCCACCAATGATTTTGTAATCGTACGAATATTCCTTGTTAAAACAAAAATTCCCCGACCAATCGAATATTCCCCGACACAACGAATATTTTATATCAACTTGCTTACTTTGCAAAATTTTCACATATCACCCTTAACTTTAACCCTTTCTCAATTTAACCATTTACTAAATAAAATAATAATTATATGAAAATTGAATACTTTTATTTCATAAAATTTGGGATCTCACAATCTCCCGTCCTTATGAAATTTGTCCCTCGAAATTTACGTACCTGGTAGTTCGAAGAGATGAGAATACCTTGTTTTCTTTATGGATTGTACCCTCCTGGTTATTTCCTCTGTATCATAATTTTTTCATTTCTTATCTCCTGTATTTCAGATATCATTCTAGAATATATCTTCAAAACA
Organism: Panax quinquefolius; assembly: GCA_020205615.1. Taxonomy (NCBI): domain Eukaryota; kingdom Viridiplantae; phylum Streptophyta; class Magnoliopsida; order Apiales; family Araliaceae; genus Panax; species Panax quinquefolius. The sequence continues at coordinate 132,349 of JAINUW010000807.1, forward strand.
AAGGTTAATTGATATATCACAATTTGTCAACTTATCAAGTAAACAATTTCAGCTTAGGTAAGTCACACACTAGCGAAGTATTTTACTCGTATCTCCCCTCCTAGTTCTAGACTCATATGTCCGCCAACGACTATATCCCTAAGCTTTGATACCATTTGTGACGCCCCCAAAATCGGTCCACACGACCCATCTTTAGTCGCCAGATATCACACTACAAAAATCAAATACAAACTTCATTTATACAACTGTTGAACTGTCGTGCAGAGTATGACAACACATAAGCTGTGAGTTTTAATACAAATATAAGTAACTCTCATGGTGTCTCGACCATAACACCTTACAATGGTACTTAACATAAAAGTACAGTCAATAACTATTTTAGAAATTAAAATCTTTGGAAAATGCTCAAGAAAACCTTCATACATGGGAGGCCATGCATCTAAGTTATGATAGATATCATATGACTCGAGAAATATCCTTGGTTAACCCAATAGACCACAAAGAAAAACAAGAAGATTACTATCATGTTCTTTCCAATGGTGAGTCTTCTCTTGACATATAATTATCTCCATTGTCTCCAATTGAGAATTATATTTCAACCATACTCCAAGATTATATAGGTAGTGCTCATTTATATAATCAGCAAGTGCATGTGCACAACCCTGTCTTATGATAACATGAAGTCATCTGTCATTAGACATCTTGTATGATAGTGGCAAAACACCCTTCCAAAGTTGGGTTCACCTCACCTTATTCGGTTCACCAAAATTAACGGTTAAAATGACGTATAAAATACGACACACTTATCTAAAATTCTCAATAAAACTATTTCCATACTGTGTTAGGGGAAACCTCAACAGCTATAGACCATCGTTCTATTTCCCTGCTACCCCCGCTCAACGCAGCTACACTCTTATTACATGAAAGGAATTGTGAAGCAAAAGGGTGAGCACAACTAACCCAGTAAATAATATCATGACTAAAGATAATTAAATTATCAATAGCCTTCGTCAGTAATAAATAAGAGATTTAGAACATATGGTAGATGATAAAACTTTTCAACCATAGTGGCAGCGGAACGAGCAATCCATTAGAAGAGTCAAATAGACTATAAAGTCTATTATCTTCTATATGTTAATAGTCCACCAACAATGTTTTATCCCTGTAACATCAATCAACAGTTCCTTTCCACAATCATGTGAATAATTCATAATCATACTTGTGATTCTAAATTCCTCTTCGCACCCAGGACGAAGATAATTTTCATCACCTGTCTTTACCTGAAACATCAAAGATCGTGGTTATACCAAATTACAGTTCCTGTTTATAATCATACTAATAAATTTATCTTTGTACTACGGACCAAAGATATTCATTAACAGTTCATCTTTGCACTACAGGCCAAAGATATGCAACTGTATTTTAGAAGAGTCAAGTAGAGCATGATATCTACTATCTTCTACGAATTAAAAGTTTATTATCAATATTTTATCGCTGAGACTCAGCTCAAAACATCACCGAATTATCCAAGCACTACGGGCCAAGGATATTCATTAGCATCACGACCACGAATTATCCATTCACTACGAGCCAAGGATATTCGTGTTTTCACCAATGGTCATGATCATGCCAAACAACAATTCATCTTTACAACCTTAGCCGAAGAGAAACCATGGTAATGATCATACCAAAAACTGTCCTTCAATGCACTATGGGCCAATGAGGACTTTTACCATATTATTTGTAACATTACGGTCATGATTATACCGAATAATCACTGGTCATAATCATACCAAGTCCATCTATGCACGTAAGCCACATATGACTTTCATTACAATATAAGCATAAGGATGATGACAATGATATAAGCATTAATCAAACGAAATCAAGGATAAATATTAAAGACTTTAAATTTATTCAGAGTTTAAAAATATCCAAATTGTCAACATGATACTGCTTTGTGGAGTAAAATTCAAGAATAATGTAAGACCCCATTTTTTTTGAATAAAGAATAATTTTTCTCGAATTATATTTTTGAATATTATGGTGTGGATATGATATAATGTTATAGTTGTGGGTAATATTTGGAAAATTTTGCAAAGTAAGCAAGTTGATATAAAATATTTGTTGTGTTAGTGAATATTCGATTGGTCGGGGACTATTCATTTTAACAGTGAATATTCGTACGACGGCACAATCATTGGTGGACCCCACAATGGAAGTATTGTTAGAAAATGACAGAAATATCTTTTTATAAAAATAACGGCGAAAATCGGTGGTAAAAGACAGTAATACGCGTGTTTGCATAGTAGCACACGGTATTGATTATTGATGCTTACGTGAGAAGTCACTCAGTTATACTAAATTATTGCTACAATAATTATTGCATAGTATCTCACGTTATTTGATTCAATTATTGTTATCATCTGCATAATATTTTATATTTTATAATCGAGACAACAAAGTTATTCATATTATTATTTACAATATTGATAATGTCTAGAAGTTCTGTCAAGGAAAGGTTTGGTCACCTAATTGCACGCCAGTAAGGAGAAATCCTTATCGGAAAGCCCCCTCTTTCTTGGGAACGACCTGGTTGTTAAATATTGTGAGTTATAATATTAATGATGAATAAATGTTAAAGTATTAAGAATGTGTTTATTGAAGATAAGTGATTTACAAAAGTTAAGGGGGAATAATGAAAACTTGGAAAACTTTAGGGGTACTAAAGTGTAATATGTTAAATCAATCTGGACCATTGGTGGTGGTTTTAATAGTAAATCAATCTGGACCATTGATGGTGGTTTTAATAGTAAATCAATCTGGACCCTTGATGGTGGTTTTAATAGTAAATCAATCTAGATCGTCGGTGGTAGTTTAATAGTAAATCAATCTAGATCGTCGGTGGTGATTTTAAAAGTAAATCAATCTAGACCGTTGGTGGTGGTTTTAAAAGTAAATCAATCTGGACCATCGGTTGTGGCTTTAGTAGTAATCAATATGGACCGTCCATTCTAATAGTGAATCAATCTGGACCGTTCGTGAATTAGTTACTATTTAGTTCATTCTCCTATAAATAGAAGCTTAATCCTTCTTTCATTCTGACCAATTCACAGAGATTCACAAGAGACACTATTGAGAGAGAAACTATAGAGAGCAAGAAGAAGAGTATTTTGCTACTTCACTTTTGCAGTATACAGCTTTCTACTAAGGTAAGGGATATTATTTGTTGTTTTCGTAAGGGATATTATTTGTTGTATTCGTTAGGGGTATTATTTCTTTCGTATTCATAAGGAATACTATTTTTTGTATTCATCATTTAGTATGTCGGAATAACCTGTCTACGTGGATTACGTACCGTATAACAGGTGAAGATCCATTTGCAGTTTTTGTATGTTAATTCTTTTTATATTCTTAAATCTAAACTTACTATGGTAAGTATTGCTTCTATAATCCTTGAAATTAGTGGAATATCCGTGAGTTTTGCGCTTCATCTAGTATCATTTTATTGGAATATTGATATGATTTTTTTTTTATTAAATATCAATATTTTCACCCAAAGTACTGTTCATGAGTTACTATTCACATAATACTATTCACCCAGTTACTATTCACTATAATATTATTCACTCGAGTATTCGGGACACTTTTCATGCTGGGGGTACTATTCACGAGATTAATATTCACCCGATTACTATTCACTCAAATATTATTCACTCGGGTATTTGGGGCACTTTTCATCTCGGGTTACTATTTACGGGGTACTATTATCGAAGTACTATTCACAGGGTACTATTCACCGAAAAATTTATTTCTTTTCTGTCCAAATTATTTTTGTATACATGGATATTATTCTTGAATTTTACTCTACAAAGCAGTATCATGTTGAAAATTTGGACATTATTGAATTCTGGATAAATTAAATTATAAATCTTTAAAAATTTATCATTTACTTTCTTTTAATTGAATTCTTATATCATTGTCATCATCCTCATGCTTATATTATGATGAAAGTCATATTTGGCTTAAGTTCATAGATGGATTGTTGATTGGTATGATTATGACCAGGGATAATTCGCTATAGTCATGACCATTGATGTTTACACGAATAATTCTTGGCCAGTAGTGCAAGAATAATTTGTGGACGTGATACTAATGAATATCCTTGGCCCGTAGTGCATGGATGATTCGATAATGTGATCTATTTATTAAGCTAAGTCTTAGCAATAAAGTTAATGATAAACATTTTAAATTATAGAAGATAGTAGATATCATGCTCTACTTAACTCTTCTAATGGATTGCTTGTTTCGCTGCAGTTAAACTTGTTGTCTATTATATTCTATCAGTTTAACATTGTTGAAGGCTAATGATAATTTATTCTGCATTATCTTAGTCATAATATTTCTTGCTGGGCTAGTTGAGCTCACCCTTTTACTTCCATTATTCTCTTCAAGAAATAAGAACGTAGCCGAAACTAGTCGGGAAATGGAATGATGGCCCGAGATGGTGTTATAGTAGTCCTCACTATTCTATAAAATAGTGTGCCAATAAATGTAATGAAGACTCTATTTGAGTTTGGATATTGTCAAGATGATAAAAATCATTTTAAAACTCTTAGCTCATGTTGTATAATTAAGTTTGTATTTGAATTCTGTACCATGTATTTGGCGACCCAAGATGGGTGATGTATACCTATTTTGGGGCAGTCGTGTAAAAATACGACAAAACATAGCTGAGAGTTTTAATAAGAATATTGTCATCTAGACAATATCTACACTCAAAAGAGTCCTCATTACATTTATTGTCACACTATTTAACAGAATAGTGAGGACTACTAATACTATCATCTGGAGCGTAACTCTGTTCCCCAACTAGTCCCGGCTATGTTCTCATTTCCTGAAGAGAACAGTGAAAGAAAGGGGTGAGCTCAAGTAGCCTAGTAAGAAATATTATGACTAAGATAATGTAGAATAAATTATCATTAGTCTTCAACAATGTTAAACTGATAAAATATAACAAACATCAAGTTTAACTGCAGCGGAACAAGCAATCTATTAAAAGAGTCAAGTAGAGAATAAAATCTACTGTCTTCTATGTTTTAAAATGTTTTTCATCATTTTTATCACTAAGACTTAGCTTAATAAATAACGCACATCATCCCTGCACTACGGAAAAGGATATTCATTAGTATCACAACCACAAATTATCCATGCACTACGGGCCAAGGATATTCGTGTATTCATCAGTGGTCATGATCATGCCAACAACTGTACATCAATGCACTACGGGCCAATGAGGACTTTTACCACATCATTTGTAACATTACGATCATGATTATACCGAATAATCCCTGGTCATAATCATACCAAGTCTATCTATGCACAACAGGCCACAGATGACTTTCAACATAATATAAGCACGAGGATGATGACAATGATGTAAGAATCCAATAAAACAAGTTCAAGAATTAATTTATCCAGAATTAAAGAACGTCCAAATTATCAACATGATACTGCTTTGTAGAGTAAAATTCAAGAATGCTCAGAAGAATATTTCCATGAAAAGATACGGGATGAAGCGTAAATATCAAGGATATTCCACTAATTTCATGGAGTATAGAAGCCAAAACTTTAACCAACTGAGTATAATAGAATATATGAAACTGCAAATTGATTTTCGCCCGCCATGCGGTAATCCACGTATACAGATCATTTCTACAATTCAATAAGGAATGAATATAAAGGATCATTCACCATGCATGTGGTAATCCACATAGACAGGTTATTCCAACATAATAATAAAGAATGGAATAACAAAAGGATTCACCATGCGTGCGATAGACTGCACAGACAAGTTATTCCCAACAAAATAATAAAGAATGGAATAACAACAAAAATCACCATGCATGCGATAGACTGCACAGGCAAGTTATTCCCAACAGAATAATAATTAATGGAACCAAGTCAGGAATAATACGCACCGACAAGATATTCCAACAGAATAATAAATAACAGAACCAGGTCATGCGTAAACGCACAGACAGTATGTTCCAACAGAATAATAAAAAATGGAATAACAGAAGAATTTCACCATGTATGCGGTACTCAGATGTACAAAGTTATTCCAACATAATGATAAAGAATGGAATAATGAAGAATTTCACCAAGTATAGGGTAGCAGCGATATCTGAGTTATTCCAATGGAATAATAAAGAATGGAATAACAAAAGTTCTCTTCATGAATACGAAAGAAATAATACCCTTACCTTAGAAGAAGTGGATATAGGAGTAGTGAAGTAGCGAATACTTTTCTTCTTTCTCTCTATAGTTTCTCTCTGTAGTTTCAAAGTGAATTCGTAAGAAATAATGAAGGAATGAGCTTCTATTTATAGGAGAATATCTTGAATAATAACTAATTAATGAAACGGTCCAAATTGATTTACTTTTAAAGCGGACATCCATATTGATTTACTATGCAAAGTATAAATAAAATATTCTAATAAAATAAAATCTTTTAAATAAAATATAATATATTCTATTTATAATCTAATAAAATGAATAACTTTATAAAAGTATTCATTTTATATAAAAAGATTTTACTATCTGAAAAAATACTACGCAGAGCCTTATACAAACACTATGCATAATAAAATATAATATATTCTATTTATAGTCTAATAAAACGAATAACTTTATAAAAGTATTTTGTTTTATATAAAAAGCTTTTCTGTTTTATTACATTAATAATACTAATAAAACAAAACTTCATCATCATTATTACAATTCACATTATTAATCGACCAGGTCGTTCCCAGGAAAGAGGGGGTTTCCAATAAGGATTTCTCCGTATTGTCGCGCAATTAGGTGACCAAACCTCTCCTTGGCAGAACTTCTAGACATCGTTAATATTGTAAATAATAATATTAATAACTTCGTTATCTCAATTCTTGATTTAATAATATATTAAATATCGACAATAATTGAATGAAATAATGTGAGATACTATGCAACAATTACTGTAGCAATAATTGAACAAAACGGAGCAACTTCTCACGTAAGCATCAATAATTAATACCGTGTGCTACTATGCAACCACGATTATTATTGTACTTTTAACACCGGGAGTTTCAACAGTTGACGATAAAACTTCCGCCGTTATTTTTATAAAATATTTTTGTCGTTTTCTCAATCCGACAATAATTCCATTATGGGGTCCACCAATGATTGTGCCATCGTACGAATATTCCCTGTTAAAATGAATATTCCCCGACCAATCAAATATGATATAACAACTTGCGTACTTTGCAAAATTTATAACTATTACCCACAACTATAACATTATATCAAATTCATTCCATAATATTCAAAAATGATAATTATAGAAAATTCATCTTTATTCATAAAAGTTGGGGTCTTACAATCTCCCCTTCTTATGAAATTTTGCCCTTGAAATTAGGGTACGTACCTGGTATGTCGAAGAGATGAGGACACTTCGTCAGATTCTAACTCTTGAGGTATAACCTTTAAGCGTAGAATATATTCCAGGATTTTAACAGGTACATCTTCATACGATAAATTATCCGCTATCTCGTCCAGTTCTAAATCAATAATGTGGTTCGGGTCATCCACATATTTACGTAACATCGATACGTGAAAAACGTTATGAACACGCGACATACATGGTGGTAAAACGAGTCTATAGGCCACAGTTCTTACTCGATCAAGTATTTCAAATGGGCCAATAAAATCAAGGGTTGAGATTTCCTCTCTTCATCGAGTCTTGCTTCTAGAATAACACCCTCTTGAACCTTCTTCTTCAGATTCATCAGCTCTGAGTATGTATGTAGCCTGTACGGCTTTAACTTTATCGATTAAAGTCGATTCTACTTATATATTCATTATCTTCATGTGGGTCCTTATAGTCTTTAACTCTATCTTCATCATTTGTAAGTTATACGAAATGGGTTTTTGTGTTAACAACGTCGCACTTGTAAACGCATACGATCTTCTACTCAACGCGTCAGCTACCACGTTCTCTCTTCCACAATGATATTGAATGGTATGATCGTAATCTTCAATAGCTCGCGCCAACGTCTTTGGCGTATTATACGTTCGTTTTGGTTGAAGAAATAGGTTTTGTACTGGGGTCAATACAAATTTGATTTCATGCTCTGGGGTAGGCCAAGAAGTCTTCAAGAATACGTCAGGAAATTTATTAACGATAGAAATATCATTCAAAACTGTGACTCTCATCCAAGACATGGATATTACGTCACATTGATACCTATCAACTTGCCATCGTCATTCACAATGTCCCCTATGGATAGACTGGCTTCGGTGCATTTCACACAAGGAAGTCAACAACGAAAGGATCGGGGCTCTTTACTTATGGTTTGATATGACAATGATTAACTTTAGTGGTTTGGTTGCTTGAATTCGCATAACAGGTTGGTTAGGAATATGATAGCTAATAACCTTACGAAAAGCATGATGAGTATTTAACCAATCGATTCCTAAAATCACATCAAAGGCAAGTATTTTCAAAGAGATAAGATCGACAGGTAACGTTAAAGTGTCGATTTGAATTAAACAAGATTTATAAACAGTGGAGGTAACGAAGGTTTCTCCTAACGGGGTTTCAACAGATAAGTCAAAGTCTAATTTCTCAGGAGTCAAATTTAAACTTTGAGCGCAAGCAAGAGAGATAAATGAATGGGTAGAATCGGTATCTAATAAGGTATAGACTTTGCAAGAATTTATGATTAACTTACCCGTAATAACCTTGTTCGGGTTCCTCAATAAACGCTCTCACTTAAACTACCGGCTTTGTCTTGTCTGGGACATCTTTTAGCATCATGATCCCAGCTGGACTTGACTTTAGTGCACAACAAAATCAGGCTAAGTGACATTGTCTTCCACAATTATAACATGCTTTGGACGGCATCGCGCAGTTTGGACTGATATGTCCCTCCCCTCCGTATTTGAAGCATATGATAGGTGGTAATTCTCCTTCCTTAACAACGGGTGTTGATGCTGACGTATTTCCATCATTTTTGAATCTCCTCTTCTTGAAATGTCCATTCTTATTATTTTGGCCATGATTCCCACCGAAGTGGTTACCATTTTTGGCATGTTGATTCCGTCCACGCTTATTGTCACCGCTTCGATGACTGCTATCACTGGTATTATCATTTTGCCGACTGCTCTCTTTTGGTTGGGTTGACTCATTATCGCGCTCCAATAACTGAGCCCTATTAACTAGTTCTAAATACAAATCACAGTTTATGAGAGATAAGATATTGACGTATCTCGGGTTTCAAACCTCTTAGAAACATTCGTGTCATTCTTTCCTCATTATCAACCAAATGGGACGCAAACCGGGACAACTCGACAAACTTGGCTTCGTACTGCGACACAGTCATGTTTTTTTGCTCCAGCTTGATGAACTCTACCTCTTTCATGTGACGAATACTTTCGGGAAAGTATTTGTCGTTTAACAATTCTTGGAACTTCTCCCAAGTCATCTTCAGTGCAGAAGGTTGAGTACGTTTTACAGATTCCCACCAGTAATCTGCCTCTGCACGCAACATGAAGGTGGCAAAGGGAAACTTTTGCTCCTCGGAGCATCCCAAGACATCAAATATCTTGCAGATCTGCTTTATCCACGTCTCCACCTTAAGTGGTTTTGGCTCTCCAAAAAACTGTGGTGGTCCCAGTTCCTTGAGCTGCTTAGCGGTGATTGTCCGAGAGTTGCCAGTGTTTTCACCTACATTTTGTACAGGAGGCGCTCTTGCCTGAAGTTGCATGAATTGTATAAAGCCTCTGAACATTCGATTGTTCATCATCTGGTCCGTGTTGTTGTTTGCCTGAGGATTGTCGCCTTCCTGATGCACATTATCCTGATTATTGATCTGTGGAGACTCAACGGTCTCCTGTGCTCCATTGCTAATCTCAACATTCTCGGATGCCATTTTCAAATACTGCCACAAAACAAAGGTTAATTGACATGCACTTTATTATCCCTATACTCTGACCGACCAATTAAATTCCAAATAAACATAGATAGGTTATACTAGAGAAAGAATTCCCCGTCTCTCCCCTCGTAGTTCTTGTCTCACATCTCAGCCAAGGATCATATCCCTAAGCTTTGATACCAACTGTGATGCCCCCAAAAATAGGTATATATCACCCATCTTGAGTCACCAGATACATGGTAGTGAATACAAATACAACTTAATTATACAAACGTCGCGTAAAAATACGACAAAATATAGCTGAGAGTTTTAATAAGAATATTGTCATCTAGAAAATATCCACACTCAAAAGAGTCCTCATTACATTTATTGTCACACTATTTAACAGAATAGTGAGGACTACTAAAACTATCATCTGGACCGTAACTCTGTTCCCCGACTAGTCCCGGCTACATTCTCATTTCCTAAAGAGAACAGTGAAAGAAAGGGGTGAGCTCAACTAGCCCAATAAGAAATATTATAACTAAGATAATGTAGAATAAATTATCATTAATCTTCAACAATGTTAAACTGATAAAATATAACAAACATCAAGTTTAACTACAGCAGAACAAGCAATCCATTAAAAAAGCCAAGTAGAGAATAAAATCTACTATCTTCTATGTTTTAAAATGTTTTTCATCATTTTTATCGCTGAGATTCAGCTTAATAAATAATCTACATCATCCCTGGACTACGGCCAAGGATATTCATTAGTATCACAACCACAAATTAACCATGCACTACGGGCTAAGGATATTCGTGTATTCATCAGTGGTCATGATCATGCCAACAACTGTCCATCAATGCACTACGGGCCAATGAGGACTTTTACCACATCATTTGTAATATTACGGTCATGATTATACTGAATAATCCCTGGTCATAATCATACCAAGTCCATCTATGCACAACAGGCCACAGATGACTTTCAACATAATATAAGCATGAGGATGATGACAATGATGTAAGAATCCAATCAATCAAGTTCATGAATTAATTTATCCAGAATTCAATAACGTCCAAATTATCAACATGATACTGCTTTGTAGAGTAAAATTCAAGAATGCTCAGAAGAATATTTCCATGAAAAGATACGGGATGAAGCGTAAATATCAAGGATATTCCACTAATTTCATGGAGTATAGAAGTCAAAACTTTAACCAACTGAGTATAATAGAATATATGAAACTGCAAATGGATTTTCGTCCACCATACGGTAATCCACGTATACAGATCATTTCCATAATTCAATAACGAATGAATACAAAGGATCATTCACCATGCATGTGGTAATCCACATAGACAGGTTATTCCAACAGAATAATAAAGAATGGAATAACAAAAGGATTCACCATGCGTGCGATAGACTGCACATACAAGTTATTCCCAACAGAATAATAAAGAATGGAATAACAACAAAAATCACCATGCATGCAATAGACTGCACAGACAGGTAATTCCAACAGAATAATAATTAATGGAACCAGGTTAGGCGTAATACGCACCGTTAAGATATTCCAACAGAATAATAAATAACAAATTGTGTCATGCGTAAAACGCACGCATATGATGTTCCAAATGAATAATAAAAATGGAATAACAGAAGAATTTCACCATGTATGCGGTATTTCACATAGCAAAAGTTATTCCAACATAATGATAAAGAATGAAATTACGTAAGAATTTCACCAAGTATAGGTAGTCACAGCGTATCTGAGTTATTCCAAGAGAATAATAAAGAATGGAATAACAGAAGTTCTCTTCATGAATAAGAAAAAAATAATACCCCTTACCTTAGAAGAGTTGGATATAGGAGTAGTGAAGTAGCAGAATACTTTTCTTCTTTCTCTTTATAGTTTCTCTCTCTAGAGTTTCAGTGAATTCGTAAGAAACAATGAAGGAATGAGCTTCTATTTATAGGAGAATGTACTGAATAGTAACTAATTCATGAATGGTCAAGATTGATTTACTTTTAAACGGACGGTCCATATTAATTTACTATGCAGTATAAATAAAATATTCTAATAAAACAAAATCTTTTAAATAAAATATAATATATTCTATTTATAATCTAATAAAACGAATAACTTTATAAAAGTATTTGCATTTTATATAAAAAGATTTTACTATGCAAAACACTACGCAGCATTAACTATGCAAATACTATGCATAACAAAATATAATATATTCTATTTATAGTTTAATAAAACGAATAACTTTATAAAAGTATTTTTTTTATATAAAAAGATTTTTTGTTTTATTACATTAATAATACTATTAAAACCAAACTTCATCATCATTATTACAATTCACATTATTAATCGATCAGGTCGTTCCCAGGAAAGAGGGGGTTTCCAATAAGGATTTCTCTCTATTGGTGCGCAATTAGGTGACCAATCCTCTCATTAGCAGAACTTTAAGACATCGTTAATATTGCAAATAATAATATTAATAACTTTGTTATCTTAATTATTGATTTAATAATATATAAAATATCGACAATAATTGAATCAAATAACGTGAGATACTATGCAACAATTACTGTAGCAATAATTGAACAAAACTAAGTGACTTCTCACGTAAGCATCAATAATCAATACCGTAGTATTACTATGCAAACCGCCAGCGTATTCCCTGCATTTTTTAACACCGGGTGTTTCAACAGTTAACGATAAAACTTTCGCCGTTATTTTCATAAAATATTTTTGTCATTTTCTCAATCCGACAATACTTCCATTGTGGGGTCCACCAATGATTGTGTCGTCGTACGAATATTTCCTGTTAAAACGAATATTCCCCGACTATAAAATTATATCAAATTTTCCTTGTTAAATTTTCCCTGCAAAATGATATAACTATTACCCACAACTATAACATTATATCAAATTCATTCCATAATATTCAAAAATGATAATTATAAAAAATTCATCTTTATTCATAAAAGTCGGGGTCTTACATGGCATCTGAAAATGTCGAGATAAGCAATGAAGCACATGAGACCGTTGAGTCACCAACGATCAATACCCAGGATAATGTGCATCAAGAAGGCAATAATCCTTGTGTAAACAACAACACCGACCAAATGACGAACGATGGTATGTTTAGGAACTTTTTAGAATTCATGCAACACCAAATGAGACAGACTCCTGTTCATAATGCAGGTGGAAACAATGGAAACCCACGGTTGGTCACTGCTAAGCAGTTCAAGGAGCTGGGACTATCGGAGTTTTTGGGAAAGCTAGAACCACTTAAGGAGGAGACGTGGATAAAGCAGATCACCAAGATATTTGACGTCTTGGAATGCTCAGAGGAGCAAAAAGTTCTCTTTGTCAACTTTATGTTGCGTGAAGAAGCAGATTATTGGTGGGAATATGTAAAGCGTACCCAGCCTGACTGATGCACTCAAGATGTCTTGGCAGAAGTTCCAAGAGTTGTTCAATGACAAGTACTTTCCCGAACGTATTCGTCACATGAAGGAGGTGAAGTTTATCAAGCTAAAGCAAAACAATATGATTGTGTCGCAATACGAAGCTAAATTTGCGGAGTTATCCCAGTTTGCATCCCATTTGGTCGATAATGAGGAGCGAATGACGCGAATGTTTCTAAGAGGTTTGAAACACGATATACGTCAATACCTCATTTCTCACAAACTTTATTTATATTCAGATGTTGTGAATAAGGCTCAGTTATTGGAGCACGATAATGAGTCAGCACAACCAAAAGGCAACGACCAACAACACGATAATAATCGTACCGGTGGCAACGATCATCGGAACAATGAGAACCATCGTGGAGGAAATTATCAGGCAAAAAATGGTAACCACTTCGGTGGTAATAATGGCCAAGATAATGAAGTGGAAAATTCAAGAAGAGAAGATTTAACGATGATGGGAAGACATTGGCGTAAGACACCAACACCAAAGAACAAATTTCGGGGAGCAGAATGACCACCGTTAGATCTTATAGAGATCTTGCAGAGGAGGGACACATAAGTCTAAACTGTTCACAGCCTTCTAAGGTATGTTTTAGTTGTGAAAAAGATGGTCACATAGCTCAATTTTGTCCTGTAGCGAAATCAATTCCAGCTGGGACGGTGGCACCAAAGGCAGATACGGACAAAACAAAGTCGGTGGTTTTAGGAAGGCGTTTTTTGTGGCTTATCAAAAAGCGAGCAACCCGAATGAAGTTATCACGGGTTAGTTAATTATAAATTCTTATGAAGTCTATACCTTATTAGATACCGGTTCTACCCACTCTTTTATTTCTCCTACTTGCACTCAACGTTTAAATTTAACTCCAGAGAAATTAGACTTTGACTTATTAGTTAAAACTTCGTTAGGAGAAACCGTCGTTACCTCCACTGTTTATAAATCTTGTTGATTCAAATCGACACTTTCAAGTTACCTGTCGATCTTGTCTCTTTGAAAATACTTGCCCTTGATGTGATTTTAGGAATCGATTGGTTAACTACTCATCATGCTTTTCGTAAGGTTGTTAACTTTCATATTCCTAACCAACCTATTATGCAAATTCAAGCAACCAAACCACTAAAGTCAATCACTGTTATATTAAGCCATAAGTAAAGTGCCCTGAGCCTTTCGCTGGTGACTTCCTTGTGTGAAATGCACCGAAGCCAGACTTTCTGTAGAGGAAGCCGTGAATAACGATGGCAAGTTAATAGGTATCAATGTGATATGCTATCCAAGTCTTGGGATGAGAGTTAGAGTTTTGAATGATATTTCTATTGTTACTAAATTTCTTGACGTATTTCATAAAGAACTTCCTAGCCTATCCTTAGAGCATGAAATTGAATTTTGTATCGACCTTGAACTCGATACAAATCCCTCAAATATTTTTTCACCCAAAACAAACGTAACATGCGCCGAAGACGTTGGCTCGAGCTATTGAAGATTACGACCATACAATTCAATATCATAGTAGAAGAGTGAACGTGGTAGCTGACGAGTTGAGTAAAAGATCGTATGCAGTTACGAGTATGACGTTGTTAACACAAAGACTCATTTTGTACGACTTACAAAAGATGGAGATAGAGTTAAAGACTCCAAGAACCTACGTGAAGATAACAAATATACGATTAAAACTGACTTTAATAGATAAAGTTAAAGCCGATCAAGCTACAGACTTAGAGCTGATGAATGTGAAGAAGAAGGTTCAAGATGGCGTTATTCTAGAAGCAAGAATCGACGAAGAGATAAAATCTCAACCCTCGATTTTATTGGTCTATTTAAAATCCTCGATCGAGTAGGAAGTGTGGCCTATAGACTCACATTATCGCCAAGTATGTCACATGTTTATAACGTTTTTCACGTATTGATGTTACGTAAATATGTGGAAGACTTGAACCACATTATTGAATTAGAACCGGATGAGATAGCGGCAGATTTAACGTATGAAGATGTACCTGTTAAAATCTTGGATAAGAAGGATCATATTCTACGCTCCAAGGTTATACCTCAAATCAAAGTTTTATGGAGAAACCAAGATGTGAAGGAAATGACCTAGGAGCTAGAATCTGAAATGAAATCAAGGTATCCTCACCTCTTCGATATATCAGGTACGTACCCTAATTTCGAGGATGAAATTTCATAAGAAGGGGAGGTTGTAAGACCCCAACTTTTTTTGAATAAAGAATAATTTTTCTCGAAATATATTTTTGAATATTATAGTATGGATATGATATAATGTTATAGTTGTGGGTAATATTTGGAAAATTTTGTAAAGTAAGCAAGTTGATATAAAATATTCTTTGTGTCAGTGAATATTCGATTGGTCGGGGAATATTCGTTTTAACAAGGAATATTCGTACGACGACGCAATCATTGGTGGACCCCACAGTGGAAGTATTGTCAGAAAATGACAGAAATATCTTTTTATAAAAATAACGGCAAAAGTTTTACTGTTAGACCGTTGAACTACCAGGTGGTAAAAGTACAATAATACGCGTGGTTGCATAGTAGCACACGGTATTGATTATTGATGCTTACGTGAGAAGTCACTCAGTTATACTAAATTATTGCTACAGTAATTGTTGCATAGTATCTCACGTTATTTGATTTAATTATTGTTATCATCTGCATAATATTTTATATTTTATAATTGAGACAACAAAGTTATTCATATTATTATTTGCAATATTGACAATGTCTAGAAGTTCTATCAAGGAGAGGTTTGGTCACCTAATGCGGCGCCAATAAGGAGAAACCCTTATCTAAAGCCCCTCTTTCCGGGAATGACCTGGTTGTTAAATATTGTGAGTTAAAATATTAATGATGAATAATTGTTGAAGTATTAAGAATGTGTTTATCAAGATAAGTGATTTACAAAAGTTAAAGGGGAATAATGCAAACTTGGAAAACTTTAGGGTACTAAAGTGTAATAAGTTAAATCAATCTGGACCATTGGTGGTGGTTTTAATAGTAAATAAACTCGACCGAAACGGTGGTGGTTTTAATAGTAAATCAATCTGGACTTCGGTGGTGGTTTTAAAAGTAAATCAACTGGACCGTGGGTTGTGGTTTTAATAGTAATCAATATGGATCGTCTCAGTTCTAGTAGTGAATCAATCTGGATCATTCATGAATTAGTTACTATTTAGTCCATTCTCCTATAAATAGAAGCTTAATTCTTCTTTCATTCTGACCAATTCACGGAGATTCACAAGAGACACTATAGAGAGAGAAACTATAGAGAGCAAGAAGAAGAGTATTCTGCTACTTCACTTTTGTAGTATGCAGCTTTCTACTAAGGTAAGGGATATTATTTGTTGTATTCATAAGGGATATTATTTGTTGTATTCGTAAGGGGTATTATTTCTTTCATATTCAGAAGGAATACTATTTTTCGTATTCATCCTTTAGTATGTTGGAATAACCTTGCTCACGCGGATTACGCGTCTGTATGGCGGTGTGAAATCCATTTGCTGTTTTTGTATGTTAATTCTTTTTATATTCTTAAATATAAACTTACTATGGTAAGTATTGCTTCTATAATCCTTGAAATTAGTGGAATATCCGTGAGTTTTGCGCTTCATCCAGTATCATTTTATTAGAATATTAATATGAACTTTTTTATTAAATATCCATATTTTCACCCAAAGTACTATTCACGAGTTATTATTCACGGGTTACTATTCATTGAGTTACTATTCACTATAATATTATTCACTCTAGTATTCGGGACACTTTTCATGTCGGGGTACTATTCACGAGTTACTATTCACTGGATTACTATTCACCCGATTACTATTCAGTCAAATTTTGTTCACTCGGGTAGTTGGGGCACTATTCATGTCGGGTTACTATTCACGGGGTACTATTCCCAAAGTACTATTCATAGGGTACTATTCACGGGGTACTATTCACTGAAAAATTTATTTCTTTTCTGTCCAAATTATTTTTGATACATGGATATTATTCTTGAAATTTACTCTACAAAGCAGTATCATGTTGAAAATTTAGACATTATTGAATTCTGGATAAATTAAATTATAAATCTTTAAAAACTTATCATTTACTTTCTTTTAATATAATCTTATATCATTGTCATCATCCTCATGCTTATATTATGATGAAAGTCATCTTTGGCTTAAGTGCATAGATGGATTGTTGATTGGTATGATTATGACCAGGGATAATTCGGTATAGTCATAACCATTGATGATTACACGAATAATTCTTGGCCCGTAGTGCAAGAATAATTTATTGACGTGATACTACTGAATATCCTTGGCCCATAGTGCAGGGATGATTCGATAATGTGATCTATTTATTAAGCTGAGTCCCAGCAATAAATTTAATGATAAACTTTTTAAATCATAGAAGATAGTAGATATCATGCTCTCACCGACTCTACTAATGGATTGCTTGTTCATTACCGCAGATTAAACTTGTTGTCTATTATATTCTATCAGTTTAACATTGTTGAAGGCTATTGATAATTTATTCTGCATTATCTTAGTCATAATATTTCTTACTGGGCTAGTTAAGCTCACCCTTTTACTTCCATTGTTCTCTTCAGGAAATGAGAACGTATTTTAGGAACTAGTGGGGAACGTAGTGATGGCCCGAGATGGTGTTATAGTAGTCCTCACTATTCTATAAAATAGTGTGCCAATAAATGTAATGAGGACTCTATTTGAGTTTGGATATTGTCTAGATGACAATATTCGTGAAAAAACTCTCAGCTCATGTTGTATAACTAAGTTTGTATTTGAATTCAGTACCATGTATTTGGCGACCCAAGATGGGTGATGCATACCTATTTTGTGGGCGTCGCAAATAATATTCATGTATCAAAAATAGTTTGGACAGAAAAGAAATATATTTTTCGAGTGAATAGTACCCCTTGAATAGTGCCCTGTGAATAGTACTTCGGGAATAGTACCTCCTGAATAGTACTCCGGCATGAAAAGTGCCCCAAATACCCGAGTGAATAATATTTGAGTGAATAGTAATCGGGTGAATAGTAACCTATGAATAGTAACTCATAAATAGTACTCTGTGAATAGTACTCATAAAAGGAAAATACAAAAGAAAACGGTATTCCATGACGAGTACAAAAGAAATGATATCTCATACGAGTATAATAGAATATACGAACCTGCAAATGAATTTTCACCCGCCATGCGGTAATCCACGTAGACAGATCATTTCCACAATTTAATAAAGAATGAATACGAAAGGTCATTCACCATGCATGCGGTAGTCCGCGTAGACATCTTATTCCAACTTCATAATAAAGAATGGAATAACAGAAGAGTTTCACCATGCATGCGGTAGTCCGCGTAGACAGGTTATTCCAACAGAATAATAAAGAATGGAATAACAACCCACGGTAGTATTAAAAGAAAATAACTCTCTTCATGAATACTAAAAGAAATAATACCCCTTACTTAATCGTTGAATCGAAAATAATATTCATACTAATATGAAAATAATATCTCCTCGTAATATGAAATAAATAATACCCTTACAAATAAGAAATAAATAACATCCCTTACGGATATTGAAGCTAAAAATAATATTCCTTACTTAATATTAAATGAAGACAATGAATATTGAAGCGAAAATGATATTCCTTACTTAATTTTGAAGCGAAAATAATATTCATAATACGAATATTTAAAAAATAATATCTCTTCGTAATATGAAATAAATAACACCCCTTACCTCGTAAGAAGATCGGATATCGAATAGTGAAGTAGCAGACTTCTCATCTTCATTCTCTCTATAACTTCTCTTTCTATAGCTTCTCTCTCTATAATTGCTCTTGTGAGACTTAGTGAATTGGTGAGAATGAAGGAAGAATGAGCTTCTATTTATAAAAAAATATAGTTTCTATAATTGCACATTTTGGGGCTCGAAATAGTACAGTATAATACCTTCATCTTTTCCTTTATTTTTAATTTAGTCCTGCAAGTATTATCAAACTTGGACCACCTCCCCTAATAGTACATCATTTGAATCAATAGTACAATCATGTGAATAAATAGTTCAATCATGTGAAAAAAATAATTACAGTATAATACCTTCATCTATACCTCCATTTTTAATTTAGTCATGTAAGTATTATCAATCTTTCACCACCTTCCCTAATAGTACATGCATGTGAATCAATAGTACACACATGTGAACAAACAGTTATAAGCATGTGAATTAATAGTAATTAATTGCTCATTTATCCGATTAATTACCCGATTGGACAATATAAACTCCAACATCAATTATTATCGGAATAGATGTCGATTTCCACTAACACTAATAATCCCAACACAATGAAAATATCAATTTCATCTTTAATCAACACGAACTTATTCAACATTAATATTATAACCCACAATATTTAACAACCAGATCATTCCCAGGAAAGAGGGGGCTTTCCGATAAGGATTTCTCCCCATTGGCGAGCAATTAGGTGACCAAACCCCTTTCCTCGACAGAACTTTCTAGACATCGTCAATATTTACAAATAATAATATGAATAACTTTGTTGTCTCAATTATTGATTTAATAATATAAAATATTGTGCAGATGATACTGTGACAATAATTGAATCAATAATATGAGAGATATTATGCAGCAATTACTGTAGCAATAATTGAGTATAACTGAGTGACTTCTCACATAAGCATCAATAATTAATATCGTGTGCTACTATGTAACCACACGTATTAATGTACTTTTACTACCGGGTAGTTCAACAGGTTTCATCGGGTAAAACTTTCACCGTTATTTTTATAAAAGATATTTACATGCTTTTCTAACTACGATAATACTTTGCTGGGGTCCACCAATGATTATGTCATCGCATCGAATATTCCTCGTTAAAATGAATATTCCCCGACCAATCGAATATTCCACGAAACAACGAATATTTTATATCAACTTGCTTACTTTGCAAAATTTTCACATATCACCCTTACCTTTAACCCTTTCTAAATTTAACCATTTACTAAATAAAATAATAATTATAAGAAAATTGAATACTTTCATTTCATAAAATTCGGGATCTCACAATCTCCCCTCCTTATGAAATTTCGCCCTTGAACTTTACGTACCTTGTAGTTCGAAGAGATGAGAATACCTTGCTTTCTTTACTAATTGTACCTTCCTGGTTATTTCCTCTGTATCATAATTTTCCCATTGCTCATCTCCTGTATTTCAGATATCATTCTAGAATATATCTTTAAAATAAAGGTTAATTGACATATCACAATTAGTCAACTTATCAAGTAAACAATTTCAGCTTAGGTAAGTCACACACTAGCGAAGTATTTTACTCGTCTCTCCCCTCCTAGTTCTAGACTCATATCTCTGCCAGCGACCATATCCCTAAGCTCTGATACCATTTGTGACACCCCCAAAATAGTTCCACAGGACCCATCTTGAGTCGCCAAATATCACACTACAAAAATCAAATACAAACTTCATTTATACAACTGTTGAACTGTCGTGCAGAGTATGACAACACATAAGCTGTGAGTTTTAATACAAATATATGTAACTCTCATGGTGTCTCGACCATAACACCTTACAATGGTACTTTACATAAAAGTACAGTTAATAACTATTTTAAAAATTAAAATCTTTGGAAAATGCTCAAGGAAACCTTCGTACATGGGAGGCCATGCATCTAAGTTATGATAGATATCATATGACTCGAGAAATATCCTTGGTTAACCCAATAGACCCCAAAGAAAAATGAGAAGATTACTGTCATGTTCTTTCCAATGGTGAGTCTTCTCTTGACATATAATTATCTCCATTGTCTCCAATTGAGAATTATATTTTAACCATACTACAAGATTATATAGGTAGTGCTCATAGATATAATCAGCAAGTACATGTTCACAACCCTGTCTTATGATAACACGAAGTCGTCTATCATTAGACATCTTATATGATAGTGGCAAAACACCCTTCCAAAGTTGGGTTCACCTCACCCTATTCGGTTCACCAAAATTAACGGTTAAAATGACGTATAAAATATGACACACTTATCTAAAATTCTTAATAAAATTATTTCTATACTGTGTTAGGGGAAACCTCAATAGCTATAGACCATCGTTCTATTCCCCTATTACCCCCACTCGACCCAACTACACTCTTATTACCTGAAAGGAAGTGTGAAGCAAAAGGGTGAGCACAACTAGCCCATTAAGAATATCAAGACTAAAGATAATTAAATTATCAATAGCCTTCGTCAGTAATAAATCAGAGATTTAGAACATATGGTAGATGATAAAACTTTTCAAGCATAGTGGCAGCGGAACGAGCAATCCATTAGAAGAGTCAAATAGACCATGAAGTCTATTATCTTATCCACATTAAAAGTCCACAACCAAGGTTTTATCCCTGTAACATCAATCAACAGTTCCTTTCCACAATCATGTGAATAATTCATAATCATACTTGTGATTCTAAATTCCTCTTCGCACCCAGGATGAAGATAATTTTAATCACCTGTCTTTACCTGAAACATCAAAGATCATGGTTATACCAAATCCAGTTCTTGTTCATAATCATATTAATAAATTCATCTTTGTACTACGGACCAAAGATATTCATTAACAGTTCATCTTTGCATTACAGACCAAAGATATGCAACTGTATTTTAGAAGAGTCAAGTAGAGCATGATATCTACTATCTTCTACGAATTAAAAGTTTATTATCAATATTTTATCGTTGAGACTCAGCTCAATACATCACTGAATTATCCATGCACTACGGGCCAAGGATATTCATTAGTATCACGACCACGAATTATCCATGCACTACGAGCCAAGGATATTCGTGTTTTCACCAATGGTCATGATCACGCAAAACAACAATTCATCTTTACACCCTTGGCCGAAGAGAAACCATGGTTATGATCATACCAAAAATTGTCCTTCAATGCACTACAGGCCAATGAGGACTTTTACCACATTATTTGTAACATTACGGTCTTGATTATACCGAATAATCTCTGGTCATAATCATACCAAGTCCATCTATGCACGTAAGCCACAGATGACTTTCATTACAATATAAGCATAAGGATGATGACAATGATATAAGCATTAATCAAACGAAATCAAGGATAAATATTAAAGACTTTAAATTTATCTAGAGTTTAAAAATATCTAAATTGTCAACATGATACTGCTTTGTGGAGTAAAATTCAAGAATAATATTCATATATCAAAAATAATTTGGACAGAAAAGAAATATATTTTTAAGGTGAATAGTACCCCGTGAATAGTGCCCTGTGAATAGTACTTCGGGAATAGTACCTCGTGAATAGTACTCCAGCATGAAAAGTGCCCCAAATACCCGAGTGAATAATATTCGAGTGAATAGTAACCCATGAATAGTACTCATAAAAGGAAAACAAAAAAGAAAACGGTATTCCATGACGAGTACAGAAGAAATGATATCTCATACGAGTATAATAGAATATACGAAACTGCAAATGGATTTTCACCCACCATGTAGTAATCCACGTAGACAGATCATTTCCGCAATTTAATAAAGAATGAATACGAAAGGTTATTCACCATGCATGCGGTAGTCCGCGTAGACAGGTTATTCCAACATAATAATAAAGAATGGAATAACAGAAGAATTTCACCATGCATGCGGTGAGTAGTCGCAGAGACAAAAGTTATTCCAAAGAAAATAATAAAGAATGGAATAACAACCCTTACGAGTATTGAAAGAAAATAACTCTCTTCATGAATATGAAAGAAATAATACCCCTTATGACTGTTGAACGAAAATAATATTCGTATGAATATGAAAAATAATATCTCCTTAGAATATGAAATAAATAATACCCCTTACAAATAAGAAATAAATAACATTCCTTACGGATATTGAACGAAAATAATATTCCTTACGAATATTAAACGAAGATAATGAATATTGAACAAAAATGATATTCCTTACGAATATTGAACGAAAATAATATCTCTTCAAAATATGAAATAAATAATACCCTTACCTCAGAAAAAGACTAGATACTGGAATAGTGAAGTAGCAGACTTCTCTTCTTCTTTCTCTCTATAACTTCTCTTTCTATAGCTTCTTTCTATATATGTGCTCTTGTGAGTCTTAGTGAATTGGTGAGAATGAAGGAAGAACGAGCTTCTATTTATAGGAAAATATAGTTTCGATAATTGCATATTTTGGGGCTCAAAATATAACAGTATTGTTAGGTTTGTAATATTCATGTGCGCAATCAAATTGCATAAAAAGTGCGGAAGCGTGTAAAATCAGAGTTTAAAAATTATTTACAAACCATAAACCCGGATCACCCTTTATGCATAATTATTAATTAAACGAAAAGATAAAGAATAAATCATACCCTTGAAGATCGAGCTTCCTCAGGTACAAGTTCACCTCCAAATCCTTTCGCGTTCAATCTTGAATCCACCGGGTTTGGTTCCTTCCTTTGATCAACGTTAGCCACCCAAATGTTTGGCCTCTAGAGGTGATCCACCAAGGAAGAAGAAAATTCAAGAAAGGGGTATTGGCTCAAACCCTAGTTTTTCTATCTCTATAGAAAGGGTGTACTCTCCCAACAATTGGAATTATTACGTAGTTGTCAAAGTCAACTACTCCCTCCCACCCATAATAAGACTCCTCTTATTAATTTATATTTAATATTTCTAAAATATTAAATAATAAATATTAAGCTATTTAATTTATTCTATCACCGTAGATTAAATTAAATATACTTAACATATTATTACGATTATGCCATTAACTTCTTAAATAATTATTCTTCCTTTTATGGTGTGACCCTTTAGGTTCTCCATATTAAACCGGTTGTGAATAAATCAATTAGAACAATTCTAATCTTATTTAAATAAATAAATTAAACAATTAATTTATTTAAATAAATAATATTTATTCTACAATAGGATAAGCCTCCCTAGCGATCAACGACTTTCCAGATAATATAGATTTCAACATTAATCATTAAAGAACCTTTGAGTAAATAGTTAAGACATAATTCAATCCTTCCACCATACAATGTCCCAATTAAATATAAGACATGGAATTACATCCAAGTCTTATTTTATTTAATTATATGTATTTCGATCCTTAAATGCACAACTCAAATAATGCAAATTAGAAACTCCTTTCTAATTTCATTTCGCCTTCGCCAAGGACTCTTTGGGTTGTCATTTATCGAATCACATAGGACATTTCTCTTTTTTTATTAGAAGTGGTAGATTCTTTATTGATCATACATTATCTCCATGTACAACTTATTATACCCAAGCATACCCTTTGATATACCCTAAGGGTCTTAAGGAATAAGTCAAAGTATAACTCATCATACACAAGATACTATGATGATCTCAAGTCCAAGGATTACTTCAGACTACTATCACTACAGAATTCCTATTGACAGCAAATAAAACTCCATTAGGTATTCCTTAGCGAGCCAATGCGTTCGTTGAACTTATTCTCTAATAAGCACCTACATACTTGCTTTAGTGTTCCCCACAGATGATCATGAGATCAATCATCCTCATCCAATGAGCAAGCAACGATGTACCAATCTATCCGGATTCACTAATCCCCAATTTAGTAATCCAATGATTGGGAACTATTTTAGTTTTAAGCTATCTAAGAATTTAGATCTCATTAGAATGATCATCATCATTATTCTAAAAGCATTGCTTAAAACTATGGGTTTATCACATATTATAAAAACAAAGATCATGTAGATAATTAAATGCCTTTAATAAATTAATACTTCTTATTAATAAATGAATAAGATTGTTACAAAGTATATGCTTTATCATCAAACATGATTGGCTTGTGTGCATACTACTTTCAATCTCCCACTTGCACTAAAGCCAATCGCCATGGTGGTATCTCATACTCTTCTTCTCTAAGTGACGATTATCCTGCTGTTGGATAAGCTTTAGTTAATGGATATGTAATGTTGTTCATGAGAGTCCACTATCACTATAGTGATTTCCATCTTTCAATGATTCTAATAATCAAATGAAAGTGCCACAACACATGTTTAGATCCAAGATGAGACTTAGGAACTATTCCTAGTTCTGTAATGAACTTATCATCCAAACAATCAACTTGCAGCTTCATTTACGACTATATACTTTGTTTTTATCACTAAACCAAAGAACTCTTTCTTTGTTTAGAATCTTTCCAATTCACTGCACCACTGTTCAAGGTAACCCATTACCTTAAAGTGGATTTTTCTGTCGTCTTGGTCTATTTGAAAAACTTGAGTCTGTTAAGCCCTCTAGTTTTAATTTAGACCCATCATGAATATGATCACATCCTTAGTGCCGGTTAAGAACTTTAAGATGTTTTTCACTGACTCATAGTGAACTTCTCCAGAATATGACTGATCAACATCAGGTCTCGTACATTTCATTGCATGCATGATAGTTACTCATGTGATCTCTCTTTTGGAGTCTGTGGGGACTATTAGGAGAGATACACTCCATAGCTCATCGACATGAGACATCTCTTGGAGTTTGCCATGCTAAACGACTTTAGCATCAAATGAATATCGTTCCTTGGGTTAAGTCGAGCATCCCGTTGATCTATCTTTATAGATTTTATCCCCAATTAAGATACTCTTCCCAAATCATTCGTGGAGGAATGTTTAGACAACTTTATCTTTCTTGATTGTAGCATTGGTATGTCATTCCTTATCCGTAGTATATCAACATATAGTACTAGGAATGTCACGATGCTCCCAATCGACCCTTTTGTACACATTTAGAACTCTTACCTCATCGTATGTAACTCTAGATCATCATCTTCTATGATCGTGCACCTCATCATCATCATCCATGATGAATCCATACCTCCTAGGTATCTTCTAAGACTATTCCGATTTACGATTCGGTTGTGGTACAATAGGTCTATCTATAGGTTCCTCTTATTTGACTTATAGTGTTTTGTGGTTCTTGAACTCTTCAAGATCTATTATCCTCCCACTAGCCCTTTCAATGATAAACACCTTTATCTTAGAAGGCAGCGTGTTTCGCAACAAACACCTTTTGCTAAGTAGGATTATAGAACATATACCCTAAACTTACTTTAGGATGTCCCACAAATCGACACTTATAAAATCTTGTCCCAAGCTTATCCTTTGAAACCTTTTTCACATAAGTTGGACAACCCCTTATCTTAACATACTTAAGATTAGGAATCCTCACTGTCCATAACTTTTATGGAGTCTTGGGGCCGGATTTTGAGGTTACCATTTTCGTAGATATGCAGCCATTTCTAGGACATTATCCCAGAAGGATACTGGAATGTCGGTAAAATCATTATGGACCGTACCATGTCCAACAAGGTATGATTTTTCCTTTCAGATACATCAATCAATTATTATGTATCAAGAGGCGTCCATTAGGAGAAAACCATTTGAGATGATCTAGAAACTTATTGCACAAGTATTTATTCCTTGATCCGATCAAAGAATTCTAATACTTTATCAATTTATTTCACTTCTGAATTCTTTGAACCTTTCAAATAATTCATACTTATATTTTAGCAAATACACACATTCAACTCTTTGAATGATCATCTCCTTTTCTTATACTAATTTGTTCAATAGGCAAAATTATTTTCATGTAAGTCAAGTATACAAAATTTATTAAGTAATATTCCAGTTCTATACAAAACATTATTATTATAAATAGAACAACAATTGTTCTTAATTATAATACCAAAGATTTCAATGTCCAACAATAAAATGAAAATAATATTTTTAACAAGAACTGGAATACAATAACAACTTATTGACTTAATAGATTTGCCCGTAGGCATTGCTAAACTATAAGTTTCTATAGCTAATGCAAAGAACCTTTGCTTCATATTCCACATATAGGATTACTTATCTTTGTTTAACTTTCTTCTGCTTGATCCTTCATAAATCTATATTTATGATAACCAAATCGGTATCCAATACCCAAGTAGAACCTTGACTTAAAGAAAATTTATTTCAATCATGAACAAAATCGATTGTAACCAAAACTTCACTAAGCTTCTTTGGTTAGCCTCGCAAGATGCTTCTTGCAGTTTCTTTCAAATGTCCGAGCTTATTGTAGTGGAAGCAAACTCCTTTGCTATCCGTATCGATTTTGTTCTTATTATCCTTTGTTTTTGCCTTTCTATTTACCTTCTTTGAATCGTTCTTCTTTTCGGAAGATCCTTTGGCCCCTACCAAGAAACTTGATCTTTCTTGGTTGGAAAGTGACTCTCAACATTTTTCAACATGTTAAGCAAATCGCCAAAGGCGATATCTAGCTTGTTCATATGAAAAATTCACAACAATTGTGAAAGGAGTTAGGAGTGAGTGCAAAATCGAATCTTGGCTCAACTCTCCATCCATGACAAAACCATTGTCCTAATTGATCAATCAAATTGATTATGTTAAGAACTTTTTTGTCTGCATCTATATAGTGCCATTTGATTCATTCTAGATCGGAAGAGCTCCTTAGATATCTCGATATCTATTAGTCCTACTTTTCTCACCATCAACTACTTGATGTGCGGGAATATAGTAGGAGCATCCATAGTTTTATGTCGTTTCAAGCTCGTTACTCATGGATACGAGCATGATGCATCGAGCCAATTGTGCATCATCTTCGCCACTTTTTAAAAGTAGCAATTTCTTCCTCAAAGGCATGCTCGCAACCATTGCGAGGATAAGCGTATTAAGGACATAAGATAGCTTTTTCAACCATGAGAACTTTTCTCAAATTCCTTAACTAATCCGCTTAATTGATTCGATTAATTTAGCATCTAATATGCTACGCAGATGATAGTAATTTAGACATTGTAAAATTTCAGTAAATGAATTTGTAATTAACAACATTTTAACATACATTCTTTTATTAATTACCAAAATAATTTAGGTCTTGTTTTAAATTGGTATCTCCCACTATTTTCTTCAAACTATATTACCTCACTTATATAGTTCGGCAAAATCTAATTAAAGATTTGCTAGTGAGAATAAGGATCCCATTTCAAATGTATATAGCCTTGTGGTGACACAACAAACTATATATAAATAAATAGGTAGACAACTTTTGTCAATTACATCAACTATGCAACTCCTTGTATTTTGCCTCTTAGATTATTTTGATCAAGTGGTGGCACATCCGAATCAAAATTATCCAAGTTAAGTCCAACCTAGCACTCCATATATTCAAAAAAGAAAAATATCATCCTTGTGGTGACACAACAAAACAATATTGTTCAATTTTCTTTATAAGCATCAAATGTGATAAATTAACATCTTAAATACTTAATATTTGCCTTGTGGTGACACAACAAACTCATATTAAATATTTAATACTCTATTAATTTTATCATGCTAGAAGGCGACGTTCGATATTCCAAATATCTTTGAACGCTTAGGACTTAATATAAAAATTGAGGGGTTTGTTATTAATTTGTCTCATCTTGTTTTAGCGTAGCATTGCATATATATATATAAAATACGCGTTATATTAATGAACATGCGAGCATGTTTGCATAATATATAATATGTATAGTATAAGCATGCACATATAGAATACTATATTCTACCCGGATTGATTATGGACTTTTATTCTATTTTGGTTCACTAGAGCCACCAAGTGAACCAAAAGGTCAAACCCCAGGGTGCAAGAAATAATATTTAAATATAACTATTACATTTAAACCCGGGCTCCATTACAAACGGGTCTTCAAGCGCTCCTTGCTCCTTGATCTCTAATTCTTCAAAAAAATAATTCTAACTATTCCTATTACATAACTATTTTAAATAAATAGAAACCTTGATCAACAGTCAAGGGGAAGTACATAGGAGGGAGATAGAATTTATATTAAGAAAAAATTAGAGAAGACGAGGTACGCAGACCCCATTTAATAAAACCCATACATTCATGCATCCAACTAAAATAAAATCCAATCGCATTGGTCAATAGTCCATAATCAATCCCATTTATTATCATACATATCACCATATGCATCAATAAATAACATTCATCATATGAATAATAAACATTTAATATATATATTGATATCATTTAATGGGCAAATTTAGTTAGTATAAAATCTATTTTTGAATCAAAATAAATTCCTTTATTTTAATCCAAATTTAAATCAAAATAAAACTATTTTATTTTAATTTATCCAATTTTGAATAAAATAAACTATTTTATTTTAATCAAAAATTTTAATCAAAATAAACTCCTTTATTTTAATTAATTATGGAATCCAATTCCATATATAAAAAATCTTTAATTAAAATAAACTCTTTTATTTTAATTAATTATGGAATCCAATTCCAAAAAAATCTTTATTAAAGGAAAACACGGATATTCTTTCCTATTCACAAATAAACTCCTTTATTTTGAATAATATGAAATCTTATTTCATATTTAAATAAACTCCTTTATTTAAGGAAACATGGATTCTCTTTCCTATTCACAAATAAACTCTTTTATTTTGAATAATATGAAATCTTATTTCATATCTAAGCAAACTCCTTTATTTAAGGAAAAATAAAATCCAATTTCAACTCCAATTAGTTATTATGGAATCCAATTCCAACTCTAATTAGTTAGCATGAAATTTAATTTTAAAATTAAAATAAATCTTTTATTTTAATATTAAAATAAACCTTTTATTTTAAGATTAAAATAAACCTTTTATTTTAATTATAAATTATTTAAAATTAAAATAAAACTTTATATTTTAATATTAAAATAAACCTTTTATTTTAAAATTAAAATAAACTTTTATTTTAATTATATAATAATTAAGAAATATATATATATGTATATATATATTCGTAATATATATATATATATATATAATCAAATCAGGTAATCCTTAAAATGTTACATACCATGATTTCGCATGTAACTTCGACAAATTTTGATTTCCGCAAGTACGTAATCATCACCAATCATGATTTGTAATCATCACCAATCATCACCATGATTTTCGCGTTCTTATAATCATCAACCAATCATGCATCAGTAATCATCAACCTTTGTAATCATCAGCCAATCATCAGCCATGATTTCCGTGCCCTGTAATCATCAGCCAATCATGCACTGTAATCATCAGCCAATCATCAAACTCTGATTTCTCGATTTCCGTGCCTTTTGAAGATTCACGTGGTGATGCATGATAACAATCCTAGTAACTTTTACTAATCATTAACCAATCATGCAATCATTAACCAATCATACAATCATTAACTAATCATGCAATCATTAACCAATCATGCAATCATTAATCAAGATTCCCTTGATTTCCGTGCACTATAAAAAAAAAATTCTGCAGCATTAAAATGGGTCACGTGAACCTGCTGCCTTTTCATTTTTTTTTTTTAATTTTATACAATTAAATTATGCCCAATTAAATTGTTCTAAACACATATCAATATACATATCAAATTAAAACAATTAATAATTCGCATAAAGGTTTGGCTCGATGCCACTTGTTAGGTTTGTAATATTCATGAAAGCAATCAAATTGCATAAAAAGTGCGTAAGCGTGTAAAATCGAGTTTAAAATTATTTACAAACCATAAACCCGGATCACTCTTTATGCATAATTATTAATTAAACGAAAAGATAAAGAATAAATCATACCCTTGAAGATCGAGCTTCCTCAGGTACAAGTTCACCTCCAAATCCTTTCGCGTTCAATCTTGAATCCACCGGGTTTGGTTCCTTCCTTTGATCAACGTTAGCCACCCAAATGTTTGGCCTCTAGAGGTGATCCACCAAGGAAGAAGAAAATTCAAGAAAGGGGTATTGGCTCAAACCCTAGTTTTTCTATCTCTATAGAAAGGGTGTACTCTCCCAACAATTGGAATTATTACGTAGTTGTCAAAGTCAACTACTCCCTCCCACCCATAATAAGACTCCTCTTATTTATAGATGTGGGCAACCCACCTTAACAATTAAGGAATTGGGTTTTATTTAATTAATTAAATTCTTTTAATTAATTAAGCTCCCTAATCTTATTAGGGATAATTAATTAAACTCCTTTAACTAATTTTCCCTCCTAATCCAATTAGGAATAAATGAGAGTACTTATATTAAATTAATTCCTAAACTCTTTTAGAAATTAAAATAATAATAATTGTAATAATATTAATAAGACTCTCTCTTATTAATTTATATTTAATATTTCTAAAATATTAAATAATATATATTAAGCTATTTAATTTATTCTATCACCATAGATTAAATTAAATATACTTAATATATTATTACGATTATTCCATTAACTTCTTAAATAATTATTCTTCCTTTTATGGTGTGACCCTTTAGGTTCTCCATATTAAATCGGTTGTGAATAAATCAATTAGAACAATTCTAATCTTATTTAAATAAATAAATTAAACAATTAATTTATTTAAATAAATAATATTTATTCTACAATAGGAATAAGCCTCCCTAGCGATCAACGACTTTCCAGATAATATAGATTTCAACATTAATCATTAAAGAACCTTTGAGTAAATAGTTACCGTACAATTCAATCCTTCCACCATACAATGTCCCAATTAAATATAAGACATGGAATTATTGTCAAGTCTTATTTTATTTAATTATATGTATTTCGATCCTTAAATGCACAACTCCAAATAATGCAAATTAGAAACTCCTTTCTAATTTCATTCTGCCTTGGCCAAGGACTACTGGGTTGTCATTTATCGAATCACATAGGACATTTCTCTTCTTTATTAGAAGTGGTAGATTCTTTATTGATCATACATTATCTCCATGTACAACTTATTATACCCAAGCATACCCTTTGATATACCCTAAGGGTCTTAAGGAATAAGTCAAAGTATAACTCATCATACACAAGATACTATGATGATCTCAAGTCCAAGGATTACTTGTACTACTATCACTACAGGAATTCCTATTGACAGGCAAATAAAACTCCATTAGGTATTCCTTAGCGAGCCAACGCTCAAATTGAACTTATTCTCTAATAAGCACCTACATACTTGCTTTAGTGTCTCTCCACATGATGATCATGAGATCAATCATCCTCATCCAATGAGCAAGTTAACGTATGTACCAATCTATCCGGATTCACTAATCCCCAATTTAGTAATCCAATGATTGGGAACTATTTTAGTTTTCAGCTTTCTAAGAATTTAGATCTCATTAGAATGATCATCATCATTATTCTAAAAGCATTGCTTAAAACTATGGGTTTATCACATATTATAAAACAGCATCATGTAGATAATTAAATGCCTTTAATAAATTAATACTTCTTATTAATAAATGAATAAGATTGTTACAAAGTATATGCTTTATCATCAAACATGATTGGCTTGTGTGCATACTACTTTCAAGTATAATACCTTCATCTTTTCCTTTATTTTTAATTTAGTCCTGCAAGTATTATCAAACTTAGACCACCTCCCCTAATAGTACATCATGTGAATCAACAGTACAATCATGTGAATAAATTGTTCAATCATGTGAAAAAAATAATTACAGTATAATACCTTCATCTATACCTCTATTTTCAATTTAGTCATGCAAGTATTATCAATCTTTCACCACCTCCCCTAATAGTACATGCATGTGAATCAATAGTACACACATGTGAACAAATAGTTATAAGCATATGAATTAATAGTAATTAATTGCTCATTTATCCGATTAATTACCCAATTAGACAATATAACCTCCAGACATCAATTATTATCGGAATAGATGTCGATTTCCACTAACACTAATAATCCCAACACAATGGAAATATCAATTTCATCTGTAATCAACACGAACTTATTCAACATTAATATTATAACTCACAATATTTAACAACCAGATCATTCCCAGGAAAGAGGGGGTTTTCTGATAAGGATTTCTCCCCATTGGCACGCAATTAGGTGACCAAACCCCTTTCCTCGACAAAACTTTCTAGACATCATCAATGTTTACTAATAATAATATGAATAACTTTGTCGTCTCAATTATTGATTTAATAATATAAAATATTGTGCAGATGATACTATGACAATAATTGAATAAATAATATGAGAGATATTATGTAGCAATTACTGTAGCAATAATTGAGTATAACTGAGTGACTTCTCACGTAAGCATCAATAATTAACACCGTGTGCTACTATGCAACCATGCGTATTAATGTACTTTTACTACCGGGTAGTTCAACTGTTTAATGGTAAAACTTTCGCCGTTATTTTTATAAAAAGATATTTTTGTCATTTTCTAACTACGACAATACTTCTGTTATGGGGTCCACCAATGATTATGTCATCGTACGAATATTCCCTATTAAAATAAATATTCCCCAACCAATTGAATATTCCCCGACACAACGAATATTTTATATCAACTTGCTTACTTTGCAAAATTTTCACATATCACCCTTAAATTTAACCCTTTCTCAATTTAACCATTTACTAAATAAAATAATAATTATAAGAAAATTGAATACTTTCATTTCATAAATTTTGGGATCTCACAATCTCCCCTCCTTATGAAATTTCGCCCTCGAAATTTACGTACCTGGTAGTTCGAAGAAATGAGAATACCTTGCTTTCTTTACGGATTGTACCTTCCCGGTTATTTCCTCTGTATCATAATTTTCCATTGCTCATCTCCTATATTTCAGATATCATTCTAGAATATATCTTCAAAACAAAGGTTAATTGGCATATCACAATTTGTAAATTTATCAAGTAAACAATTTCAGCTTAGGTAAGTCACACACTAGCGAAGTATTTTATTCGTTTCTCCCCTCCTAGTTCTAGACTCATATCTCCGCCAACGACCATATCCCTAAGCTATGATACCATTTGTGACGCCCCCAAAATAAGTCCACACGACCCATCTTTAGTCGCCAGATATCACACTACAAAAATCAAATACAAACTTTATTTATACAACTGTTGAATTGTCGTGCAGAGTATGACAACACATAAGCTGTAAGTTTTAATAAAAATATATGTAACTCTCATGGTGTCTCAACCATAACACCTTACAATGGTACTTTACATAAATGTACAGTTAATAACTGTTTTAAAAATTAAAATCTTTGGAAAATGCTCAAGGAAACCTTCGTACATGGGAGGCCATGCATCTATGTTATGATAGATATCATATGACTCGAGAAATATCCTTGGATGACCCAATAGACCCCAAAGAAAAATGAGAAGATAACTGTCATGTTCTTTCCAATGGTGAGTCTTCTCTTGACATATAATTATCTCCATTGTCTCCAATTGAGAATTATATTTTAACCATACTCCAAGATTATATAGGTAGTGCTCATAGATATAATCAGCAAGTGCATGTGTACAACCCTATCTTATGATAACACGAAGTTGTCTGTCATTAGACATCTTGTATGATAGTAGCAAAACACCCTTCCAAAATGAATATTGAGCAGATGATACTGTGATAATAATTGAATTAATAATATGAGAGATATTATGCAGCAATTACTGTAGCAATAATTGAGTATAACTGAGTGACTTCTAACGTAAGCATCAATAATTAATACCGCGTGCTACTATGCAACCACGCGTATTAATGTACTTTTACTACCGGGTAGTTCAACAGTTTACTGGTAAAACTTTCGCTGTTATTTTTATAAAAACATATTTCTGTCATTTTTTAACTACGACAATACTTCTATTGTGGGGTCCACCAATGATTATGTCGTCGTACGAATATTCCCTGTTAAAATGAATATTCCCCGACCAATCGAATATTCCACGAAACAACGAATATTTTATATCAACTTGCTTACTTTGCAAAATTTTCACATATCACCCTTAACTTTAACCCTTTCTCAATTTAACCATTTACTAAATAAAATAACAATTATAAGAAAATTGAATACTTTCATTTCATAAAATTCGGGATCTCACATCTATGCTGGTCAAAGCTTGTCAGAGATCATGTTCTTGAGTTTTCTGGGTTACCCAGAAACTCAATTCGTGATCATCTGGCCTTCTTTGACCAGCCACTGACTTCAACCCATTTGATGTTTAGGAGATTTTAAGGCATAACTATGAAGTCCATATAACATACTATCATTATATTACAACAAAAAGAACAACACAACCAACAACTGACAGATCTAGGACCAACAAAATCTTGTTAGACACGATCTGGGCAAGATCTAGGTTACCCTGATTTTGTCCAGTCATGGTCGGTCAACGGGTTTTGACCACCCATATCTTTTAATCTTGATCTGATATATGCATGATTTCAAGTCCAGATCAAAGACCACACAACATACTACATGTTAAAACATTTAAACAACAAATTACATACACATGATGAGATCTAAATGGTCTGACATTCGTTGTCAGACATTAAAAATAAAAATTTGCAGATTTTGTAAAATATCAAATTCGCGCCTCTAGATGTTATAGATCTAACATCTAGCAACCCAGATTATCTATGCACACTATAAAAAATATGTTTTAACCTAAAAACATAACATTTAACATGGTCTTCAAGATCATATTTCAAATTAGGTTTTTACCTTTCTGTGAACAAGTTCTTGATTATATGTTTATGATCTGTTTATGGAAGTAGTGGAGCTTGATTTAGGGACTGGTCCGCTACTATATTTCATGGGTTTGGGGTTAAGAGAGTTTGGCTAAGTGTAAGTGAACAAATGAGGTTTGTTTTGTGATTTTCTCTCTCTTCAATTCTTATATCTATTGATGCAATGAATTTGGCTGATGCAAGGTTGCAATAGATCAGATATGGCTGAGTTTTAGAGCACATGGGAGATCTTAAGTTGGTGATTTACCAAGATATGGCAAGATTTACTAGCATTTATTTCAAGAATGGGACAAAAAGAGCATTGTGGTCATTAGCCTTAAGATTTCAATGGCAAGCTTGTCAATTGCCCCAACCCTTAGGGTTTAACCCTTAAGGTTTAACCCTAAGGTTCCCAAAAATTTAATTTTTGTAGGATTACAATTTTGGGTTTAAAAATGAAATTTAGTTTCTAAAAATTACTAATTAAGGTTTTCCATCATTAGCGTTAAAACCAATAATACATATCATATACCACATAACACAGTGACTTAACAGATTTTAAAGTCTCATTTGACTTCGAAACTAGGTTTTATCAGTAATACTAGGGTTTTATGAGGTTATAATAAAACTGCTCCCTAGATTAACCTTACACACATAACATACATATTTATAGTACTAAAATAAAAATAATAATATTATATTATTATTCTCATTCTTTAGTCAAACCCCAGAATTAGGGTTTGGATTCCATATCTGAATTATCTTGCACATAAAACATTAATAAATAAATTATAATAATTACTTAATTAGTCTGAAATAAATTCATATAATAAAATAATTATTATAATAAATCTATAATCATCTCATATATTATTTAAATAATATATAATCATATTTTCATGGAAAATAAATAATAAAAACATTTCTAATACAAAATTAATTACTATAAGAATATAATTTATAATGATTAATAATTCTAAAAATTATTTATAATTATTCAAGTAATAAATATATTTTCATTTATCACAAATATACATACACATTACTTGGCACATATTCCCACCTTTAAAAAAAATATTTATACGCAAAATTTCTTATTTATTTATATAGCAAATATCGGGTTATTACATTCATCCTCCCTTTATAAGGATTCCATCCCCGGAATCACAGTTTTCAAACTTATACATACAAGGGTACATAGCATACACAATCATGGCAAGTAGATCTCGATCATTCTTGGATCGAACTAAACTTTAACTATTCAGTATAAAGCTTGTCTATTTGATTAAACGAAAAATTTGATTTCTAAAAGAACTCAAATTTCTCCTTCAAAATTTCTTTATAAAATAATTTGCTATATATATATAGGAAAATCATATATATAAGAAAATAAAAATTATTTGAATATTACCTGGAGTTCCATTCCCAGCTACCACAGTATCCTGGACCGTCATATTGAAGACTCTCGCAGTTGCTTTTGTTGGTTTGTTGGTTGAAGTCGGTCCTGTGATCGCCAGAATCCCGCTGCCTTTTCCCGTGGTTACACTCCCCGCCTCCATTCTCCTCTTTGGATAATTCTTCACCTTATGTTCCATCGACCCACACAGAAAATACCCACTGTTCATCCTTGGGTTGGGGTTGGGGCTGGGAGAAATATGGGTCTCGCCTGCCGCACTTGTAACATACAAATTTACCCTTGAGACACTCACCGAGTGATTCTTCCCCCTGATTCCAATCGAACTACCTACTTCTTCACACCTTTCTGTTTCACCTGGACATTTCCAAAATAATTCCCTTTTCTCTTTTCACCCCTATTCCCAATATTAGTCTCCACCTTCACAGCTCCTACTGCCTTACCTTTGTTCTTTTTCTCTTTGTTGTAGAGGCTCATGGCCTCACTCCCCTCCTCAGCTATGATAGCCTTTTCCATGAATGCTGTAAAAGTATTGATCTGCAACACCGCCATCTTGTTGTAGAGCCAGGGTTTTAAGCCCAGCTCAAACCTCCTTACCTTCCTAGCCTCCGCATCAACTTGATGCGGAGCGAACCTAGCCAACTCATTAAACTTTGCGGCATACTCCGCAACAGTCATGTTCTCCTACTTTAATTCCAGAAATTTCACCTCCATCCTAGCCTGCATACTAGCTGAGAGATAGTTTTCAAAAAAATAAAGTCTTAAACCTAGCCCATTTAACTACACCTTCTCATGCCCTAGTTTGATTTGCCTCCCACCAAAAATTAGCCTCCCCTTTCATCATATAAGTGGCAAAAGCTGTCTTTTGGCCCTAATCTACCCTAGCAATTATGAACGCCTTTTCTATCTCGTTAACCCATGTCTGGGCTTCTATAGGGTCAATTATTCCCCTGAATTCTGGTGGTCCTACTGCCTTGAAGTCTTTAAATTTTTCCAAGCGATTGTCTGGTTGGTTCCCTGCGGCTGGTATTCCCTGCTGCATAGCCTTAGCTACCATGTTTGCAAAGTTTTGCATCGGGTCTTGCTGTTGTCCCCCCGCATTGTTGACATATTCTTCTGCCCTTAGATTTCGTGTTCGACGTCTTGGCGGCATTATCTGATTACATAAAATCATAAATTTAACTTACATTTTAAACCTTATTGTATATTTTAAACATGTAACACAAAGTTTTATACAAACTTATTCCATTAATCAAACGTAGATTCATATTCATTAATTCAAAGTACTTTACATATCATAGCACATACTGCTATCCCTTAGTGACAATAAAAGTCGGGATTTAATAATATAACTTATACAGAAGTTGAGAATATTAAATTACACATGCACATTATCAAACATACATAATCAACTACTAATCCTAATCTTTTACTGATTCTGGACAACCTTTAGCCCAATGACCTTCCAACCCACAAATAAAATATGCACCTAGCTTAAAGTTGGGACAATGATGAGAGATATGTCCCTCATGTCCGCAAATGTAACATATCTTTTTCTCTTTTCTTCATACGCCGCCATGTTTCTTGTCACAGTTTGTACAATTTTCCATTTTGTTAACATTCTCTTGATTGTTATCGGGATTTCCTAAGTCACGGTCTTTCATCTTTCTTTTTCCCTTCATGCTCAGAGCTGCGCATGATTTGTTTTTTCTGGCTCACATTTGATCAATTTGGATTTTAATCTTATCTTGTTCTTCCATTGTTTCTATTAACGCCTGACGCAATTGGTTATTTAGTAGTTTTTCTATTTCCCACAACTTTTCTAGAGAAGAAACATTGTTCTTTAAATTTTACACCTCCGTTGATGCTTGATTAGCTCCAACTTTAGTGTCTGAATCACTATCTGTCAGTTCTATTATTTCTGGATCTGGTACTATGTTTTCCAATACCACCATCTCATCAAGGTTGCTTGTACTATGAGCCTCTATTTCATGTATTGGCTTTTATATTGGCTCCTTCTCTACGATCGGAGGGTATCCTAATTCTTTTCCACCTGACATCTACACACAAATTATCCTGATTAGTAAATAGTATATACACATAGCAAATAATAGTTTTATAAAAGTTATCTTTTATTTTGTTTAACGATGAATTTATTCAATTCATCTCCTTTTAAACTCTATATGAGTTATTTATATTTTCAACGTTTCCATCTGTTCTAAGGTTATAGCCTAAGGTCTATCCCACCTAAGGTTTCTAACCCTAAAGCTCTTATACCAACCTGTGACGCCCCCAAATTCAGGGACTTGAAACCCGAAACTCGGTGCTTTGTGATACCATTTCTATGAGCGGAATAATACTAATAATAATAACAATAACATAAATATTAAACTTAATTTATATAAATCAGAGTCTAAATCCCAGGTACGCGACCTTTAAACATCCATTACATCATAGATAATAAATATCATTGTCTTAATAAACTTTAACTATTACACATAATATTATAAAACTCATTCGAACAGCTTTCCTTTCCCCTTGTTCTTGCTTGATCCTTTGGGTTGATCATACTTAGCTGAAAACATTTAAATTTAAAGCAAGAATGAGCATTTGATTGCCCAGCAAGTAATAACAACAATAGATATTAGCTGAAAGAATTAAATGTTTTCTTTGAATAACACTTCTACAACAAATCAACAGTTGTGAAGTAAGCTGAATGAATAATAATAGCATATCAATTCTATATCAAATTTTTGAAACTACGTACTGACTATAACTAGAGATTAGTCGACAGACTATGAACATTGTTTTCTATTTTCGAAAAGGTTAAACATAACTTCATCTGTAAACCATCATAACTTACAGGCACGGGGGGTGATCAGCCTGTTATGCCCTGTATTGATCAATACTACATGCAAGAATGATATCATCATTCATCTTATCTGCCTTTGGCGCACAAAAGTTTCCCATGTTCGGGATGTTCATACTTAGTCTGGAATCCGAACCAAAACAATCTGGTTGGATACAATAAAGTTCTATCTTTTCCAACAATATTTTTAAGTTTATGTCTAGCCAAATCAAGTAGCTTAGACATCTTTTAAGTCAACGTATACATACTGGAAATCAGTAAGAATGTATCAACATGTGATTAAATATAATGATTATCCAAGTTGGGACACTTGTATAACCATATTTAGAAATTAACGAACAGAATAAATATCTGGATTATGCATTAATACTTTGTTGATAAACAATGATCGGATAATTTAAGAACTTGTATGAATATGAATAATTGGATACATAATCAATAACAATAGAGTTAATAATCTGGCACAATAATATGATTCTGAAACTTTCTTACTCATGTCCATTGCATAAAGTAAATGCAAAGGTAGGATATTTGCCTGAACTGCTGCTTACAATAATGCAACTTAAATTTATCTTTTATACCAAGACTTATCATTAATAAGATCATTCCATCAATTAGAAATACATACTATAACACATAGTATTGCTTATTGCAGTCAACACATAACCTAATCACATTGTCACACATGTTTAACAGTCATTGGATCACAAACAATTACTAATACCGTTAAACTATCTAAGTCCATATCAATTTCTAAAACATGTCAGTGTACCGATTGCTTTATTGGGTAATTATCGAGTCTAAAACTCTATTCTTTATTCCAATGACAGTAAATATCAGTCATATTATTTTTAAATAACTTATAATAATTTTTTTTTATTAATTATTATAATTTATCATGATTTTTCAAACACTGGAATCATTATAAAATGATTTAAATATTAAATAATTATATTATCATTAATATTTAATTAATATTAAATTATTAATGAAACCATTGCTAAAATATTAAAGTTATTTATAATAACTCAAAATATTTTTAAAGTATTAATATTACCTTTAATTGATTTTTAAAAAATTAAAATCATTTTCAAATAATTACCGTTAATATTTTAAATATTAATGTATTATTTATAAAAATATTAAAAGTTATTAATTATAACTTAAAAAATATTTTTAATTCATTTATATCCTTTTTAAATGATTGTTAAATAAAACCATTTTTAATTTATTTATTCAATATAATTATTAAATATATCAAACATCATTAATATTAAATTATTAATGAAATTTACCTTTAAATGTTGAAAGTTATATTTTATAACTTAAAATATTTTTAAGTACCTTAATTTCATTTAAAATGATTTTTATAATATTAAAATTATTTTCAAACTAATTTATTTAATATAATTATTAAATAACTCTAATATCATTAATAATAAATAATTAATGAAATTTACCTTTAAATATTGAAAGTTATATTTTATAACTTCAAATATTTTTAAACTCTTTATTTTCATTTATAATGATTTTTCTAATATTAAAAATCATTTTTAAATTAATTAATTTAGTATAATTATCAAATAGATTTAATATCATTAATATTAAATAATTAATGATATTTTCTTTAAAATATTCATATTTATATTTTATAACTTAAAATATTTTTAAATACCTTATTATCATTTAAAATAATTTTAATATAATAAAATTATTTTTAATTAATTTATTTAATGCACTTATTAAATAAATTAAATATCAATAATATTCAAATAAATACTAATATTTATGAAAAATATGTCAAATAATTAAAAGTTAATTTTTATAACTTCAAATAATTTTTACAATTAGTTTGTAATTTTTAGAAATTAATTTTTTTTTAAATGATTTTTTTGAAATTAATTAATTAAAATTAACTAATTCTGTCGCTAAAGCCTTTGGCGACAGAAAGCGTCGCCTTAGGTGTTTTTGAGGCTCAAGAACATACCAAGTCAGTGTTCGAGGGGCTATGTTTGACCATGTGTGATTTACTGCATAAAATGTTTCTAGGTTATCTATTAATCAATTGTTGTAGTATATATGTAATAGTACAAGTTAATAACAATTTCTGGACCAAAACATAACACATGAGCAAGATCTAAGGATCAGAACATGCTGTCAGACGTGCTCATCATGTTTCTGGGCTGCCCAGAAAATCTAGTCATGGCTGGTCAACGCTTTTCATCGCCTTATATTATGAAATTTGTTCAGGTTATAGGTGTTCCAGACGTTGGGCTGTGTAGAGTAACTAACAGGTTACATGAATCAAGCACGTATCAAGTTTAAAAATCATCAAGCTAAAAGATCTAGGCCTTAGAAAATCATGTCAGAGGTATTTCTTCATTTTTGTGTTTTCCAGAAATGAAGAACAGTTCGAGTGTGCTACTTTGGATCCTTTTATCGTGAGTTCTGGGTTTGATTTACGTGATCTAATACTTTCAGTGTGTAGACAACATGCAAGGGAAGAGATCAATCACATAAAATACGCATAACATCAATAGAATCACAAGTTCTATGCTGGTCAAAGCTTGTCAGAGATCACGTTCTTGAGTTTCCAGGGTTACCCAAAAACTCAATCCGTGATCATCTGGCCTTCTTTGGCCAGCCACTGACTTCAACCCATTTGATGTTTAGAAGATTTTAAGGTATAACTATGAAGTCCATATAACATACTACCATTGTATTACAACAAAAAGAACAACACAACCAACAACTGACAGATCTGGGACTAACAAAATCTTGTTAGAAACGATCTGGGCAAGATCTGGGTTACCCAGATTTTGTCCAGTCATGGTCGGTCAACGGGTTTTGACCACCCATATCTTTTAACCTGGATCAGATATATGCATGATTTCAAGTCCAGATCAAAGACCACAAAACATACTACATGTTAAAACATTTAAACAGCAAATTACATAAACATGATGAGATCTAAATGGTTTAACATTCGTTGTCAGACAATAAAAACAAAAATTTCTAGATTTTGTAAAACATCAAATCTGAGCCTCTAGATGTTATGGATCTAACATCTAGCAACCTAGATCACCTATACACACTATAAACAACATGTTTTAACATAAAAACATAACATTTAACATGGCCTTCAAGATCAGATTTCAAATTAGGTTTTTACCTTTCTGTGAACAAATTCTTGATTCTATGCTTATGATCTGTTTATGGAAGTAGTGAAGCTTGATTTGGGGACTGGTCCACTACAATATTTTATGGGTTTGGGGTTGAGAGAGTTTGGCTAAGTGTAAGTGAATAAATGAGCTTTGTTTTGTGATGTTCTCTCTCTTCAATTCTTATATCTATTGATGCAATGAATTTGGCTGATGTAAGGTGGCAATAGATCAGATATGGCTGAGTTTTAGAGCACATGGGAGATCTTGAGTTGGTGATTTGCCAAGATATGGCAATATTTGCTAGCATTTATCTCAAGAATGGGACAAAAAGG
The DNA here is from genome assembly GCA_020205615.1 of Panax quinquefolius. Taxonomy (NCBI): domain Eukaryota; kingdom Viridiplantae; phylum Streptophyta; class Magnoliopsida; order Apiales; family Araliaceae; genus Panax; species Panax quinquefolius. The sequence continues at coordinate 176,216 of JAINUW010000807.1, forward strand.
GCATTGTGGTCATTACCCTTAAGGTTTTAGTGGCAAGCCTGTCAATTGTCCCAACCCTTAGGGTTTGACCCTAAGGTTCCCAAAAATTTGATTTTTGTAGGATTTTAATTTACGATTTAAAAATGAAATTTAGTTTCTAAAAATTACTAATTAGGGTTTTCCATCATTAGCGTTAAAACTAATAATACATATCATATACCACATAACACAGTGACTTAACAGATTTTAAAGTCTCATTTGACTTTAAAACTAGGGTTTATCAGTAATACTAGGGTTTTATCAGGTTATAATAAAACTACTCCCCAGATTAACCTTACACACATAACATACATATTTATAGCACTGAAATAACAATAATAATAATATATTATTATTCTCATTGCTTTGTAAAAACCGTAATTAGGATTTGGATTTCATATCCGAATTATCTTGCATATATAACATTAATAAATAAATTATAATAATTACTTAATTAGTCTAAAATAAATTCATATAATAAAATAATTATTATAATAAATCTATAATCATCTCATATATTATTTAAATAATATAGAATCATATTTTCATGGAAAATAAATAATAAAAACATTTCTAATACAAAATTAATTACTATAAGAATATAATTTATAATTATTAATAATTCTAATTATAATTATTCGTAATAAATATATTTTCATTTATCACAAATATACATACACATTACTTGGCACATATTCCCACCTTTAAAATAATAAAAAATTATACGCAAAATTTTTTATTTATTTATATAGAAAATATCGGGTTATTACACCAAATATAATTGATATGTCCATGTTCAATGTTCGTTAAGCTATGAAAGTTTGTTCATGTTAGTTCACAATTATATTGTAGAATTTTAGCCAGCTTATTGTTCAATTCTTTCTATCATGATATATCCTTAATTTATTAAACTTACACTTGTTGGGCATACTTGTTCCTCACCCTTGCTATATCATGATAAATATTGCAGATTAGGCAACACGTCGGATACAAGGAAAAGTCAAAGCCAAGTTCAGCTTGGGAATATATGTGCAGCTGGATTTGTTACAGTATTGTATAATAATAACATTATATGTTAGATAGGATATTAATTCAGGTATTATGTGAAGGTTCTCGACCTTGGGGATAGTGTGTAATATTTAATGAATAAATAATTTATGTTTATATCTTTCACAATAGTTATAGAATTAGTATACCAGATCCTTGGTGATTAGGACTGGGATCTGGGGGTGCTACAGGCTAGGAACCATCCAAATTTTTTATGGAGTAACAACCAAAATCAGCAGGCTCCACAACAATCTTGTCCCCCTGGTTTTCAAAATCAGCATCAACAATCAGCTCCATAACATGAGAAAAAGTCAGATTTGGAAGAGTTGATGTTGAAATACATATCAGGTAATGAGGAAACCATGAAAATGCAAACGGCGAAAATTAAGAACTTCAAAAATTAGATGGGAAAACTTGCATTAATTAGCATTGAATAAGAGGCCTCAAGGGAATTTACCAAGGGACACTTAGAAGAATCCTAGGGGAAATCTTGAACAGTGTCAAGCAATCACACTGAGAAGTGGAAAACATCTTGAGAGACAAAGTGTAGAAAATTTTCCAAGGAAAGATGTCAAGGGAAGTAAAGACATGTTGGTGGAAGAGAAACAGGGTGAAGACAAGCAAGTGGACAAGAATTAGGCAGATGTTAAGCCAGTTGTCTATCTTCCACCACCATTTTAGTAGAGAGTGCAAAAGCAGAAATTGGATAAGCAGCTCTCTAAGTTTTTGGAAATTTTTAAGAAATTACAGATTAATATTCCATTTGAGGAAGCCCTAGAATAGATGCCAAGCTATGCAAATTTTATGAAGGGTATTCTGTCAAGGAAGAAGAAGTTAGAAGACTATGAGACTATGGCATTGACAGAGGAATGCAATGCGGAATTACAGAGAAAGTTGCCTCTAAAGTTAAAGGATCTGGGGAGTTTTACCATTCCTTGCACAATTGGGAACATGGCCTTCAACCAATGTTTGTGTGATTTGGGTGCAAGTGTGAACCTCATGCCATTATTAGTGTATACTGTGAGATCCCGAATTTTATAAAATGAAATTATTCAATTTCCTTATAATTATTATTTTATTTAGTAAAAGAAAAGTTTAAAGTTCAGGGTTATATTTAAAATTTTTGCAAAGTATGCCAGTTGATATAAAATATTCGTTGTGTCGAGGAATATTCGATTGGTTGGGAAATATTCGTTTTAACAAGGAAGATTCATATGATGGCACAATCATTGGTGAACCCCATAACGGAAGTATTGTCGTACTTAGAAAACGACAGTGTTATCTTTTTATAAAAATAACGGCGAAAGTTTTACCGTTAAACTGTTGAACTACCCGGTAGTAAAAGTACAGTAATATGCATGATTGCATAGTAGCACACGTTATTGATTATTAATGTTTATGTGAGAAGTCACTCAGTTATACTCAATTATTCACATAAAGAATTGCCGTGATCATATCTCTCATATTATTGATTCGATTATTGTCACAAAGATTATCTCGCATAATATGATATATTATTAAATCAATAATTGAGATGGCAAAGTTATTCATATTATTATTTACAATATTGACAATGTCTATAAGTTCTGTCAATGAGAGGTTTGGTCACCTAATTGCGCGCCAATAAGGAGAAATCCTTATCGGAAAGCCCCTTCTTTCCTGGGAACGACCTAGTTGTTAAATATTGTGAATTATAATATTAATGATGAATAAGTTCGTGTTGATTAAAGATGAAATTGATAGTTCCATTGTGTTGGAATTATTAGTGTTAGTGAAAATCGACATTTATTTCATAATTGATGTTTGGAGGTTATATTGACCAATCGGGTATTTAATCGGATAAATGAGGAATTAATTGCTATTAATTCACATGACTATAACTATTTGTTCACATATGTGTACTATTAATTCACACGATTTACTATTAGGGGAGGTGGTGCAAGTTTGATAATACTTGCAGGACTAAATTAAAAATGAAGAAAAAAAGGGAGGTATTATACTGTAATATTTCGAGCACCAAAACGTGCAATTATTGAAACTATATTTTCCTATAAATATAAGTTCATTCCTTCATTATTTTTCACCAATTCACTAAAGCTATAGAGCAATTATTATAGAGAGAAATTATAAAGAGAAAGAAGAAGAGAAGTCTGCTACCTTACTATTCTAGTATCCAGTCTTCTTCTGAGGTAAGGGATATTATTATTATTATAGTAAGGGGTATTATTCTTTCGTATTCATGAAGAGATTTATTTTCTTTCAATACTCGTAAGGGTTGTTATTCCATTCTTTATTATTATGTTGGAATAACCTGTCTATGCAAAGTACCGCATACATGGTGAAATTCTTCTGTTATTCCATTCTTTATTATTACATTGGAATAACTCATTCATGCGGTCTATCGCACGCACAGTTTCTGTTATTATTCCATTCTTTATTATTCTGTTGGAATATCACATGCATGCGGATTACGTATGACCTGGTTCCATTCTTTATTATTCTGTTGGAATATCCTGTCTGTGCAGATTACGCATGACCTGGTTCCATTCTTTATTATTCTGTTGGGAATAACATGTCTGTGCAGTCTATCGTATGCCTGGTGAATTCTTTTGTTATTCCATTCTTTATTATTATGTTGGAATAACATGTATGTGTGGACTACCGCATGCATGGTGAATGATCCTTCGTATTCATTCTTTATTAAATTGTGGAAATGATCTGTCTACGTGGATTACCGCATGGCAAGTGAAAATCCATTTGTAGTTTCGTATATTCTATTATACTCGTATGAGATATCATTTCTTTTGTACTCGTCATGGAATATCATTTTCTTTGGTATTTTTTTTACGAGTTACTATTCACGGGTTACTATTCACCTAGTTACTATTCATTCTAGTATTATTCACTCGAGTATTCGGGGTACTTTTCGTGTCGGAGTACTATTCACGAGTTACTATTCACCCAAATATTATTCACTCGGGTATTTGGGGTACTTTTCATGCCGAGATACTATTCACGAGGTACTTTTCCTGAAGTACTATTCATAGCGTACTATTGTGGGGTACTATTTACCCGAAAAAATATATTTCTTTTATGTCCAAATTATTTTTGATACATGAATATTATTCTTGAATTTTACTCCACAAAGCAGTATCATGTTGACAATTTGGATATTTTTAAACTCTGGATAAATTTAAAGTCTTTAATATTTATCTTTGATTTTGTTTGATTATTTCTTATATCATTGTCATCATCCTCATGGTTATATTATGATGAAAGTCATCTTTGGCTTACGTGCAAAGATGAACTGTTGAATATTGGTTTTACAGTTGTATATCTTTGGCTTACGTGCAAAGATGGACTATTGATTATTGGTTTTACAGTTGTATATCTTTGGCTTACGTGCAAAGATGAACTATTGATTGATGAGTATCTTTGGCTTATGTGTGACGCCCCCAAAACAGGTATACATCACCAATCTTGAGTCGCTAAATACATGGTACATAAATCAAATACAAACTTAATTATACAACTATCATGTAAAATACGACAAAACATAGCTAAGAGTTTAAACAAGAATATTGTCATCTAGACAATATCCACACTCAATGGTGTCCTCATTATAATTATTATCACATTATTCCATAGAATAGTGAGGAATAATAAAGCCATTTATCCTGGACCATCACTCCATTCCCCGACTCGTCCCAGCTATATTCTCATTTCCTGAAGAGAACAGTGAAAGAAAGGGTGATCTCAACTAGCCCAGTAAGAAATATTATGACTAAGATAATGCAGAATAAATTATCATTAGCCTTCAACAATATTAAACTGATAAAATACAATAGACATCAAGTTTAACTGCAGCGGAATAAGAAATCCATTAGAAGAGTCAAGTAGAGCATGATATCTACTATCTTCTATGATTTAAAATGTTTTCATCAATTTTTATCGCTGAGACTCGGCTTAAAAAATAAACCACATCATCGAATCATCCCTGCACTACGGGTCAAGGATATTCATTAAATCATTAATGGTCATGACTATACCGAATAATCCCTGGTCATAATCATACCAAAAATTGTCCATTAATGCACTACAGGCCAGTGAGGACTTTTACCACATCATTTATAACATTAAAGGTCATGATTATACCGAATGATCCCTGGTCAAAATCATACCAAGTCCATCTATGCACGTAAGCCAAAGATGACTTTCATCATAATATAAGCATGAGGATGATGACAATGATATAAGCATTAATCAAACGAAAACAAGGATAAATATTAAACACTTTAAATTTATCCAAATATTATCAATCACTTAATAAACTCATCATCTAATATTATTAATATTATAACAATATTTTAATCACTTCATAAACTTACAAAGAATTTATTTCAATTGTTTACACTTTACCAAATAATGCATTTAATCATTCAAAAATGCCATACTTATAAGATTTCATCACCAATGATCAAATCCTCATCAAAAAATCAGATATACCCTATATAGGATTCCCAAGCCATAAAATCCTATTTTTCAATTTTGTTACTTCACATAGCATATTTAATTCATTTACTCATAACTAGTTCATTTTCATGAAAAATACCAAATCAATCCCAAAAAATTTCTTTTCTGGGTTTTAGCAGAATATAGTCCCATATTAGATATATATTTTTCTCAGAATTTTTAAAATTCATTTACTATTTTTCATATGGCTAAAACTGCCGAATATTTAGACATTTATCATAAATTATACTTTTGTCCAAAAATTCTAAAATTTACAGGGTATACTCCTGTTATATACATGTACTCCCAATAAAAATTTCACCAATTTTGGAGTTAACCACAAAGAGTTATAAGGGTTTACTTTTAAAATAGTCTTTTCCCATAAAATCCATAACTCTTAATCTATACTTCCAAAAATCGTCATTTTTGGATACAATCTAGAAAACTCATCAAACTATCATTTTAAATTTTTTCAAAATTTTTGAGGGTCAGAAAAATTACGAAACTACCCATGGCAGAAACCTCTTTTGAATGAAAATATTATTCATATGAATACAAAGGATCATTCACCATGCATGCGGTAATCCACATGCATGAGTTATTCTAATGTAATAATAAAGAATGGAATAACAGAAGAATTCACCATGCAAGCGATAGATCACACAGACGGGTTATTCTAAACAGAATAATAAAGAATGGAACCAGGTCATGCGTAAACCGCACAAACAGGATATTCCAACATAAAGAAAGGAACCAGGTGATGCGTAATCCGTACAGACAGGATATTCCAACAGAATAATAAAGAATGGAATAATAGAAGACTTTCACCATGTATGCAAGATTGCCAGATAGACAAAGTTATTCCAACATAATAATAAGGAATGGAATAACAATAGCTCTCTTCATGAATACGAAAGAAATAATACCCCTTACCTTAGAAGAAACTGGATATTAGAATAGAGATGTAGCAGACTTCTCTTCTTCTTTCTCTCTATAATTTCTTTCTATAATAATTGCTCTAAAGCTTTAGTGAATTGGTGAGAAATGAAGGAAGAATGAGCTTCTATTTATAGGAAAATATAGTTTCGATAATTGCAGGTTTTGGGGCTCGAAATATTACAGTATAATACCTTTCTCTTTCCTTCATTTTTAATTTAGTCCCGCAAGTATTATCAAACTTGCACCACCTCCCCTAATAATAAATCATGTGAATTAATAGTAAATCATGTGAATCAATAGTTCTAGACATGTGAAAATACGAATTACAATATAGTACCTCCATCTATACCTCCATTTTTATCTTATTCATGCAAGTATTATCCATCTTGCACCAACTCCCCTAATAGTACAAGAATGTGATTCAATAGTTCACATATGTGAACAAATAGTTATATAAGCATGTGAATTAGTAGCAATTAATTGTTCATTTATCCGATTAATTACCCAATTTATCAATATAACCCCCAAACATCAATTATCATCATAATAGATGACAATTTCCACTAACACTAATAATCTCAACACAATGGAACTATCAAATTCATCTTTAATCAATACGAATTTATTCATCATTAATATTATAACTCATAATATTTAACAACCAGGTCATTCACAGGAAAGAGGGGGCTTTCCGATAAGGATTTCTCCTTATTGGCGCGCAATTAGATGACCAAACCTCTCCTTGACAGAACTTCTAGACATTGTAAATATTACAATTTAATAATATGAATAACTTTGTCGCCTCAATTATTGATTTAATAATATATCATATTATGCGATGATAATCGTGACAATAATCGAATCAATAATATAGAGAGATATGATGCAAAGAATATCTTGTAGCAATAATTGAGTATAACCGAGTGACTTCTCACGTAAGTATCAATAATCAATACTTAGTGTGCTATTATGCAACCACGCCAGTACATCGTACTTTTACTACCGAGTAGTTCAACAGTTTTAACAGTAACACTTTCGCCATTATTTTTATAAAAAGATAATTCTGTCGTTTTTTAACTACGACAATACTTCCATTGTGGGGTCCACCAATGATTGTGTTGTCGTGCAGATATTCCCCGACAAAAAGAATATTCCCCGACCAATCGATTATTATATAACCACTTGTTTGCTTTGCAAAATTTGTAAATATTACCCACAACTATAACATTATATCAAATCCACACCATAATATTCAAAAAAATATTTTGAGAAATTTAAATCTTTATTCATAAAATTTGGGGTCTTACATTATGTGCATAGATGAACTATTTATTGGTATGATTATGACCAGGGATCATTCTGTATAATTATGTCCCGTAATGTTATAGATGATGTGGTAAAAGTCCTTATTGGCCCGTAATGCATTGATGGACAGTTATTGGTATGATTATAACCAGGAATTGTTTGGTATAATCATGACCATTGATGATTACTTGAATATCCTTGGCCGTAGTGCATGGATGTTTCGAATATGTGGATTATTTATTAAGCTGAGTCTCAGCGATAAAATATTGATTATACACTTTTAATTCGTAAAAGATAGTAGATATCACGCTCTACTTGACTCTTCTAAAATACAGTTATATGTCTTTGGCCTGTAGTGCAAAGATGAATTGTTAATGAATATCTTTGGTCGTAGTGAAAAGATGAATTTATAGTATGATTATGAGCAGGAATTATGATTTGGTATAACCATGATTTTTGATGTTTCAGGTGAAGATAGGTGATGAAAATTATCTTCGTCCTGGGTGCGAAGAGGAATTTAGAATCACAATTATGATTATGAGTTATTCATATGATTGTGGACAAGAATTATTGATTGATATTACAGGGATAAAACATTATTGGTGGACTTTTAACATGGAGAAGATAATAGATCTGATGGTCTATTTGACTCTTCTAATGGATTGCTTCGTTTCATTAACTATGGTTGAAAAGTTTTATCATCTACCATATGTTCTAAATCTTTGATTTATTACTGATGAAGGCTATTGATGATATAAATTATCTTTAGTCATGATATTCTTTACTGGGCTATTTGTGCTCACCCTTTTTGCTTCACAATTCCTTTCAGGTAATAAGAGTGTAGCTTGGTCGAGAGGGGGTAACAAGAGAATAGAACGGTGGTCTATAGCTGTTGAGGTTCTCCCTAAATAGTATGAAAATAATTTTATTGAGAACTTTAGATAAGTGTGACGTATTGTATACGTCATTTGATATTTAATTTTGGTGAACCGAATAGGGTGAGGTGAACCCAACTTTGGAAGGGTGTTTTGCCACTATAATACAAGATGTCTAATGACATACAACCTCGTGTTATCATAAGATAGGGTTGTGCACATCCACTTGCTGAGTATATCTACGAGCACTACCTATATGATCTTGGAGTTTGGTTGAAATATAATTTCCAATTGCAGACAGTGGAGATAGTTATATGTCAAGAGAAGACTCACCATTGGAAAGAACATGATAGTAATCTTCTCGTTTTTCTTTGGGGTCTATTGGGTCAACCAAGGATAATTCTGTGGACATATGATATCTATCATAACCTAGACGCATGGCCTCCCATGTACAAAGGTTTCCTTAAGCACTTCCCAAATATTTTAATTTCTAAAATAGTTTTTGACTGTACTTTTATGTAAAGTAACTTTGTAAGGTTATGGTCGAGGCACCATGAGAGTTACATACATTTGTATTAAAAGTCACAGTTTTAAGCGTGGTGGTCGATTCTCGCATTTACGTTCAATAGTTGTATAAATGAAGTTTGTATTTGATTTTTATAGTATGATATCTGGCGACTCAAGATGGGTGATGTATACCTGTTTTGGGGGCGTCACGTATACCCAGTTGGGTTTTCCAGCTTTGAAACCTATAAGCATCTCACTACAGGTTGCGGATAGATCGGTGACTTATCCAAGAGTGATTGTTGAAGATATTCTAGTTAAGGTGGATAAGTTCATATTTCCAGCAGATTTCATTATTTTGGATTATGAAGAGGACAAGAATATCCCAATCATCTTAGGGAGGCCATTCTTGGTTACTGGGAGGACTCTCATTGATGTTCAGAAAAAGGAGTTAACAATGAGAGTACAAGAGTAAGAAGTGAAATTTAATGTGTTCAAAGCCATGAGATTCCCTACAGATGATGAAGAGTGTTTCAGAATGGATGTGATCAACAGGATGGTTAATGAAGACTTGATTAGAAGTTTAGACAAGGATCCATTACAAAACACTTTGATGGGAGATGATGACTTGGATGATCCAAAAGTCGTGGACTACTTACATATGTTGGATACATTACCCAGAGTGAGTAGATTCAAGGTGCCATTCGAGCCACTACATATAGAAGAAAAAACATCGGTACAGATGAAACCTTCACTTGAAGAACCACCCACTCTTGAGCTTAAACCTCTTCCTAAACACCTCAGGTATGCATTTTTAGGAATTTTTGATACTTTACCTATTATTATTGCATCTGCACTTAACGAATTATTGGAAAGTAAGTTGTTGAGGGTACTTCAAGAGTACAAGTTTATGATAGGATAGACAATCGCTGACATCAAGGTAATAAGCCCTTTATTCTATATGCACAAAACACTCTTGGAATATGATTCAAAGCTGATAGTGGAACAGTAGAGAAGACTCAATCCAATCATGAAAGAGATTGTAAAGAAAGAGATTCTCAAATGGTTGGATACTGGGATAATTTATCCCATCTCAGATAGTTCATGGGTAAGCCCAGTTCAATGTGTCCCAAAGAAGGGTGGAATGACGGTTGTGACGAATGACGACAATGAATTGATACCGACAAGGATAATGACCAGATGGAGGGTATGCATGGATTACATGAAGTTTAACAAGGCAACCCAGAAGGACCACTTTCCTCTACCCTTCGTTGATTAGATGTTAGACCATTTGACTGGGCATGAGTACTATTTCCTATTGCACGGATATTTGGGATATAATCAGATCATCATTGCTCCTGAAGATTAAGAGAAGACTACATTCGCTTGCCCATATGACACCTTTTCGTTCAGGCGGATGGCTTTCGGGTTGTGTAATGTACCAGTGACCTTTCAGAGATGTATGATGGCCATATTTTCAGACATTGTGGAGTGTAATGTTGAAGTTTTCATGGATGAATTTTCAATTTATGGGAATACTTTTGATAGTTGTCTTGAGAATCTGGTTATGATTTTAAAATGTTGCGTGGAAACCAACCTTGTGCTAAATTGAAAAAAGTGCCACTTTATGGTCAAAAAGTGAATTATTCTTGGGCATAAGGTCTCTGTGAAATGATTGGAAGTTAACCAGGCAAAGGTGGATATAATTGAAAATCTTCCACCTCCGACCTTAGTTAAAGGAATTCGAAGTTTCCTTGGGCATGCCGAATTCTACCGCAAGTTTATCAAGGATTTCTCTAAGATTGTAAAACCACTATGCAGTCTATTAGAGAAAGATGCAATTTTTAGTTTTGATGAAGATTGTATGATATCTTTTGAATAGTTGAAAAAGAAATTAACAACAGCTCCCGTGATCGTAGCACCGGATTGGACAATGTCGTTTGAGTTGATGTGTGATGCTAGCGATTACGGGGTAGGGGCTGTTTTGAGACAACACTGAGAGAAGATCTTTCATGCCATATATTATGCAAGTAAAACCCTCACGGATGCTCAGTTGAACTATACAACCACCGAGAAGGAGCTACTTACATTCGTGTACGCCTTTGATAAATTTCTAGCATATTTGATAAGAACAAAGGTTGTGGTATACATGGGCCACTTGGCGATACTGTATCTTATTTCAAAGATAGATTCTAAGCCCAGACTTATTAGATGGATTCTACTCCTTCGAGAGTTTGATTTGGAAATTAAGGATAGGAAGGGGACAAAAAATAAAATGGTTGATCATTTTTCGAGATTGGAAAATCCGGACAAGGACAAGGCAGATAAGTGTTTGATCAACGAGTCCTTTCTTAATGAATAGTTATTTGTAGTGAATTCTAAATTTCTATGGTATGCAGATTTTGCTAATTACTTGGTGAGCAAGATCCTTCCCCCTGATTTGACAGATCAATAGAAAAAGAAGTTCCTATATGATGTCAAGTTGTACATGTGGGATGAGCATTATCTTTTTAGATAATGTGCGGACAAGATGATTCGTAGATGTGTGCCTTACAGTGAAGTTAATAACATCTTACACGCGTGCCACACATCTGCTTATGGGGGACACTATGGAAATGAGCAACAAAGGTTCTTCAGGAAAGATTCTACTAGCCTACTATATTCAAGGATGCCCACCAGTTTGTAAAAAGCTGTGATAAATGTCAAAGGGCGGGCAATATTTCAAAAAAGGAATGAGATGCTGCTCAACACAATCTTGGAAGTCGAGATTTTCGATGTATAGGGATGGACTTCATGGGACCTTTTTCGCCTTCATATAACAGTCTATATATTTTTCTAGCTATGGATTATGTATCGAAATGAGTTGAAGCTGTGGCACTCCCTACGAATGATGCCAAAGTGGTTTTGAAGTTCTTACAGGAAAATATCTTCACTAGATTTGGCACGCCGACAGAAATTATAAGTGACGAGGGAAGTCACTTCTGCAATAGGTTCTTTACAGCTTTCTTGGCAAAGTATGGGGTTAATCACAAGGTTGCAACAACTTATCATCCCCAAATGAGTGGCCAAGCTAAGGTTTTAAACAGAGAGGCAAAACGAATTTTTGAGAAAGTGGTGAATCCGAACAGAAAAAACTGGTCTCTAAAGTTAGACGATGCTTTATAGGCTTATCGGACATCATACAAGACACCGATTGGGATGTCTCCGTATCAACTAGTTTATGGGAAAGCGTGTCATCTCCCAGTGAAACTTTAACACAAAGCGTATTGAGCCATTCAAAAGCTAAATTTTGATTAAACAGCTACAGGAGAGAAAAGACTACTACAACTAAATGAGCTAGACGAGTTTCATCTATAAGCCTACGAAAACATAAAGTTGTTCAAAGAAAAGGTTAAGAAGTGGCACGATCAAAAGATTATGCAGAGAAAGTTTGAACCAGGCCAATCGGTGTTATTGTATAATTAACGACTGAGGTTGTTTCTCGAAAAACTCAAATCACGATGGTCGGGGCCATTTACTATCAAGACAGTCTACCCACATGGCGTCGTTGAAATCTATAGCAGAAATCCACTTGAAACGTTTAAAGTCAATGGGCAGCGCCTAAAGCATTATTGGGGTGGCAACATCGATAATCAAGCCATCACGATCACTTTCGCTTATGCACAATGAAACAGGGAATAGTCAGGCTGAAAGACTCAAAATCAAGCGCTCATTGGGAGGCAACCCAATTTTCTTGTCATTTGCAGTATTTTTGTTTCATGCTATTCAATTCGTAGTCCAGTTAATAATTTAGTATTACATAGTTCAAATATGTAATATTCTTAGGTAATTAGTTAGTAATTTTAAACATGCTTGCTCAAACTCCATGATATTATCTTATATTTTTGGGTTTTATTGGATTTCAGGTATTAATGATGAAGTTGTGCATGCACGTGGAGCAAAGTAGCTAATAATTACAAGTTCTACAGAAGAGAGACCCCCACCCCGGCTATCCCTTTCACCGCCTGACACACCCGCCCGTGAGGGTTATATATATCTGTCATGATGTGTTTTGTAAGCCAAAATAACCATGCCCCGTGGTAATGAGGATTCGGAAAAATAAAAACTCTACAGAATCGTGGTTATCCCACTTCACTTGCACATAACCGAACCTAATCCACTTCTCCACACACGACTACTCCCATAACCCTTAATCTCACATCAATTTCGCCCATTACTACCATTCTATATATATCTAAACTCTAATTCATCCATCCCACACCCATTACACAACACTTTCACCAAATTATATACACCAAAACCTAGTTTGCTCACTATTTGGGTTTACAGCAGGGAGGAGGAGAAAATTTTGAAATTGATCAATCCACTACTTCAAAATCATCTTTAATTGGGGTAAATCAGTGTGGTAAGCTACTGTTATAAGTTTTTCACAAGCTTTGGATTTCAATTTGCAATTTTGAGTACTGTGATCTGTGGTGCACACCACATGTTTGTGAAATTGCCAAGAACAAAGTTTGGGGGAATTATTGATTGTATTAGTCTGGAATGGCTCCTAAGACTCCTTTTAAGCACCAACGTGGTGAGGGTTCATCGCCACCAGCCCAAAGTTATAACAAACACAAGTTCGTGAGTGCTAATGCGACGGATAAGTACGACTATTTCATTCCCAAGGCACTAACACCAGAGAGGGGTTTGAGGCCGAATGCATTTGATGGCCAAATGCAGAGATAGATTCATGAACAGGGTTGGGAAGTGTTCACTAATGAGCCCGACCCTGCAGTGGTGACTGTTGTGAAAGAATTTTATGCCAATGCCGAAGACAAAGCGCCATTTGTGGCGTTTGTGCTGGGAAAACAAGTGCCTTTCAGTCTTGAGGAAATAAATAAGTATTATAGTGTGCGAGCCCCTGCAGTGTATCAATATGTTCAGCTACGTGATAGTAATCCAAATTATGACCAGATCCTCATAGAAATATCAAAACCTGACATTGTTTGGGCAAATGGGAAGAAGGGTGGCACCCTTTTCATGAGCAAGGATTTAATTTTATATGGCAAACTTTGGTATACGTTCATGTGTGCAAAGTTGTTTCCTTCGACGTATACTACTGAGGTTACTAAGGAAAAGGTGTTACTCCTCTATGCTATAGTGAAGGGTTTTGATATAAACATCGGTGCCATCATCATCTTATCAATTCAGTGATGCTTGTGTGGGCCATTCTCAGGAGGACTACCACACCGTCACTTATCTGTGGGTTCTACAGACAGTATGAGACCCCAAATTTTATGAATAAAGATTTAAATTTCCCGAAATATTTTTTTGAATATTATGGTGTGGATTTGATATAATGTTATAGTTGTGGGTAATATTTACAAATTTTGCAAATTATGCAAGTTGTTATAAAATATTTGTTTGGTCGGGGAATATTCTTTTTGTCAGGGAATATCCATACGACGGCACAATCATTGGTGGACCACACAACAGAAGTATTGTCGTAGTAAGAAAACGACAGAATTATCTTTTTATAAAAATAATGGCGAAAGTGTTATTAAAACTGTTGAACTACCCGGTAGTAAAAGTACAGTAATACGCCGTGATTGCATAGTAGCACACAGTATTGATTATTGATGCTTACGTAAGAACTCACTCAATTATACTCAATTATTACTACAGTAATTGCTGCATCACATCCCTCATATTATTGATTCAATTATTGTCATAGTATCATCTGCATAATATGTTATATTATTAAATCAATAATTGAGACGAAAAAGTTATTCATATTATTAAATCGTAATATTTACAATGTCTAGATGTTCTATCAAGGAGAGGTTTGGTCATCTAATTGCATGCCAATAAGGAGAAATCCTTATCGAAAAGCCCCCTCTTTCCTGGGAACGACCTGGTTGATAAATATTGTGAGTTATAATATTAATGATGAATAAGTTCGTGTTGATTAAAGATGAAATTGATAGTTCTATTGTGTTGGAATTATTAGTGTTAGTGGAAGTCGACATCTATTCTGATGATAATTGATGTCTGGGGGTTATATTGACAAATCGGATAATTAATCGGATAAATGAGCAATTAGTTGCTTCTAATTCACATGCTTATATAACTATTTGTTCACATGTGTGTACTATTGAATCACATTCTTGTACTATTAGGGGAGTTGGTGCAAGATTTATAATACTTGCATGACTAAGTTAAAAATGGAAGTATAGATGGAGGTACTATACTATAATTCATATTTTCACATGATTATAACTATTGATTCACATGACTAAACTATTGATTCACATTATTTACTATTAGGGGAGGTGGTGCAAATTTAATAATACTTGCAGGACTAAATTAAAAATGAAAGAAAAGTTGAAGGTATTGTACTGTAATATTTTAAGCCCCAAAACGTGCAATTATCAAAACTAAATTTTCCTATAAATAGAAGCTCATTCTTCCATCATTTCTCACCAATTCACTAAAGCTATAGAGCAATTATTATAGAGAGAAAATATAGAGAGAAAGAATAAGAGAAGTCTGCTACCTCTCTACTCCAGTATCCAGTTTCTTTCTAAGGTAAGGGGTATTATTTATTTCGTATTCATAAAGAGAGCTTTTGTTATTCCATTCTTTATTATTATGTTGGAATAACCTGTCTATGCGATTTACCACATACATGGTGAAATTCTTCTTTTATTCCATTCTTTATTATTCTGTTGGAATATCCTATCTGTGCGGATTACGCTAGACCTGGTTCCATTCTTTATTATTCTGTTGGAATAACCTGTCTGTGCGGTCTATCGCATGCATGGTGAATTCTTTGTTATTCCATTCTTTATTATTATGTTGGAATATCCTGTCTGTGCGGATTACGCTTGACCTGGTTCCATTCTTTATTATTTTGTTGGAATAACCTGTTTGTGCGGTCTATCGCATGCATGGTGAATTCTTTGTTATTCCATTCTTTATTATTCTGTTAGAATATCCTGTCTATGCGGTTTACGCATGACCTGGTTCCATTCTTTATTATTCTGTTGGAATATCCTATTCATGCATGGTTTTTACGCATTTGACCTAGTTCCATTCTTTATTATTACATTAAGAATAACTCCGTCTGCAATGGTCTATCGCATGCATGGTGAATTCTTCATTATTCCATTCTTTATTATTACATTGGAATAACTCATACATGAGTACCGCATGCATGGTGAATGATCCTTTGTATTCATATATGAATAGTATTTTCATTCAAAAGGGGTTTCTGCCAAGGGTAGTTTCATAATTTTTTTGACCCTCAAAAATTCTGAAAAAATTTGAAATGATAATTTTATAAGTTTTCTAGATTGTGTATGGCGATTTTTGGATGTATAGATTAAGAGTTATGGATTTTATGGGAAAATACTATTTTAAAAGTAAACCCTTATAACTCTTTGTGGTTAACTCCAAAATTGGTGAAATTTTTATTGGGAATACATGTATATAACAGGAGTATACCCTGTAAATTTTAGAATTTTTGGACAAAAGTACAATTTATGATAAATGTCTAAATATTCGGCAGTCTTGGCCATATGAAAAATAGTAAATGAATTTTAAAAATTTCGAGAAAAATATATGTTCAATATGGGACTATATTCTGCTAAATCCTAGAAAAGAAATATTTTTAGGACTGATTTGGTATTTTTCATGAAAATAAATTAGTTATGAGTAAATGAATTAAATATGTTATGTGAAGTAAAAAAATTGAAAAATAGGAATTTATGGCCTGGGAATCCTATATAGAGTATATGCAGATTTTTGATGAGGAATTTGATCATTGGTGATGAAATCTTATGAGTATGGCATTTTTGAATGATTAAATGCATTATTTGGTAAAGTGTAAACAATTGAAATAAATTGTTTATAAGTTTATTGTAAGATCCCGAATTTTGTGAAATAAAAGTATTTAATTTTTCTTATAATTGTTATTCAGTAAATGGTTAATTGATAAAAATTTAAAGTTAAGGGTGAGATATGAATTTTTTTTCAAAATATGCAAGTGGTTATAAAATACTCATTTCTGTCGGAGAATATCCGTTTGGTCGTGGAATATTCTTGTTGTCGGGGAATATTCGTATGACGACGCAGCCATTTGTGGGCCCCATAACGAATAACTGTCAGATGAAGAAAACGACAAGTTTGAGTTTTTATAAATAACGGCGTAATCGTTATCGTTAACACTGTTGGAATACCCGGTGGTTAAAATACGATGTCTGGCATTGGTAAAGAAGATACTGCAGGTATTACATAAACATTTTTGAATTATTGATCCTTACGTAAGAAGGCACTACTCAATAATTGTTACAATAATTATTGTTCAATATTTTATTTTATTGGTTCAATAATTACTGCGTTGATATTTTATATTATTGTTGTTTCAATAATTGTCATTCAGACAAGATATTTCCCATTATCGGATCAATAATTCATATTATTTTAATAATATTATTAGATAGCATTATTGGCAATGTCTAGAAAGTTCATCAAGGAGAGGTTTGGTCACCTAATCATGCTACCAAGATGAGAGAAATCCTTATCGAAAAGCCCCTCTTTCCTAGAACTACATGGTTGTCATAATTGTGATTACGTAATATTATTTGTGAATAATTAATTATTGATTTATATGATAAGGAAATATTTAATTGATGCGGATATAAATGATGGATTTATTTATGTGGATATAATTGAAGGAATTAATGTTGAGGTATTTTATCAGTATTTTTGTCGGAATAGAGGTATTAAAAATGAAACTAGTGTTCTTAAGATATATTGTGT
Source organism: Panax quinquefolius (assembly GCA_020205615.1). Taxonomy (NCBI): domain Eukaryota; kingdom Viridiplantae; phylum Streptophyta; class Magnoliopsida; order Apiales; family Araliaceae; genus Panax; species Panax quinquefolius. The sequence continues at coordinate 194,224 of JAINUW010000807.1, forward strand.
GAGTTATAATTGTTAATCCGACCGTTGGATCGTTGTGATTTTTGGATATGTTATACATATATAAGTTGAGTATATGTCCACAAATTTTGAACCGTTAAAAATTAACGTATGATTTGTTATGAATTTTAAGAGGTGGCTGGTTCAAAAATTGTTGAAGTTTCTGAATTTATTATTTTGGTGGAAAATTCTAGAATGTATGGGCCCCACCTATGGTTGGTGAAGAAATGTGTTGAAATTCTAATTCAAATGTGGTGGGTGGTAATAGTAGCAGGTAAAGCCATCAGGTAGCAGGTCAAGTCTGCTTCGGCGTGCTAACATTTTCCTATAAATAGAGGGCTAAGTTAGAATTCAAAATCACACCAGAAACATATGTTTTCTCTCTTTCTCTCTCTGTATTATCGAGCGTATTTTGTGAGTATTTTGATACTTTGAGAATTGCTAATGAGTGCAAGTTTCCTTCAACGTCATATCCGATATTCCAGTCAGAAGTACAACTCTTTTGAGGTAAGAGATTTTAAGGGTTGTTATGTTTCTTCAGTTTCGTAATTTTTCTGACCTTCAAAAATTATAGAAAAATTTGAAATAATAATTTGATGAGTTTTCTTGATTGTGTCCAAAAATGGTGATTTTTGGATGTCTATATTAAGAGTTATGAATTTTATGAGAAAATACTATTTTAAAAGTAAACCCTTATAACTCCTTGTGGTTAACTCCAAAATTGGTAAAATTTTTATTGGGAGTACATATATATAACAGGAGTATACTCTGTAAATTTTGGAATTTTTGGACAAAAGTACAAATTATGATAAATGTCTAAATATTCGGCAATTTTGGCCATATGAAAAATAGTAAATGAATTTTAAAAATTTTGAAAAAAATATATGTTCAATATGTGACTATATTCTACTAAATCCCAGAAAACAAAATTTGTTTGTATTGATTTGGTATTTTTCATGAAAATGGACTAGTTATGAGTAAATGAATTAAATATGTTATGTGAAGTAACAAAATTGTAAATTAGGATTTTATGGCTTGGGAATCCTATATAAGGTATATGCAGATTTTTTATGAGGGTTTTGGTTATTGGTGATGAAATCTTATGAGTTTAGCATTTTAGGATGATTAAATGCATTAATTAGTAAAGTGTAAACAATTAAAATAAATTATTTATAAGTTTACTGAAATGATTAAAATATTGTGGTAATATTAATAATATTATATTATGAGATTATTAAGTGATTTATAACATTTGGATTAAGGTGTTATGAAATCATTGATTTATGAATCTTACTCTTGAAATTAAATCCATGTTTTGATCGTATTGTTTTTATTATCATATATAACATTTTTTTAATCCTGGTGAAGAATTTTCTCTTTGACTTGAATGTAAAGATAGGTAGATTATTGGTATGATTGTGACTATGAGTTCTCTTTGGCCAGTGGTGCAAAGTTGAATCGTTGACTAATATGATCATGACCATTGAATTTACAGTTGAATATTTTTAGCTTAAGTGCAAAGGTGAATTGATCAACATGATTATAATTATGGTTTATATAAATTATGAAATGATTATGCATTTCTTTGTGATATGAATTTCTTTGGCTTGTAATGCAAAGATGACCTGTTGTTGAATATCTTTGGCCCGTATTGCAAAGATGTCCTGTTGTTAAATATCTTTGGCATGTAGTGCAAAGATGAACTGTTGATGAATATCTTTGGCCCGTAGTGCAAAGATGAACTTATTAGTATGATTATGAACAAAAATTATGATTTGGTATAACCATGATCTTTGATGTTTCAGGTAAAGACATGTGATGAAAATTATCTTCGTCTTGGATGAGAAGAGAAAATTAAAACTACAATTATGATTATGAGTTATTCACATGACTGTGAACAGGATTTGTTGATTAATGTTACAGGGTTAAAATATTGTTGGTGGACTTTTAACATGGGGAAGATAATAGACTTTATGGTCTATTTGACTCTTCTAATGGATTGCTCGTTCCGCTGCAACTATGGTTGAAAAGTTTTATCATCTACCATATGTTCTAAATCTTTGATTTATTACTGATGAAGGTTATTGATAATTTAATTATCTTTAGTCATGGTATTCTTTACTGAGCTAGTTGTGCTCACCCTTTTGCTTCATAATTCCTTTCAGGTAATAAGAGTGTAGCTGGGTCGAGCGGGGATAACAAGGGAATAGAACGGTGGTCTATAGCTGATGAGGTTCTCCCTAAATAGTATGAAAATAATTTTATTGAGAACTTTAGATAAGTGTGTCGTATTGTATACATCATTTGATATTTAATTTTGGTAGACCGAATAGGGTGAAGTGAACCCAACTTTGGAAGGGGTTTTGCCACTATCATACAAGATGTCTAATAACATACAACCTCGTGTTATCATAAGACAGGTTGTGCACATCCACTTGCTGAGTAAATCTACGAGCATTACCTATATGATCTTGGAGTTTGGTTGAAATGTAATTCTCAATTGCAGACAGTGGATATAGTTATATGTCAAGAGAAGACTCACCATTGGAAGGAACATGATAGTAATCTTCTCATTTTTCTTTGGGGTCTATTGGGTCAACCAAAAATAATTCTAGAGTTATATGATATCTATCATAACCTAGACACATGGCCTCCCATGTACGAAGGTTTCCTTGAGCACTTCCCAAAGATTTTAATTTCTAAAATAGTTATTGACTGTACCTTTATGTAATGTATCAATGTGAGGTGTTGTCCATAGTTGGAACATTAGTTACAGTTGGAATTAAAACTCACAGTATATGTGCTGTTGTATTTTGCACGACAATTATAGTAATAAAGTTGTAGTTGATTCTATACCATGTATTTGGCGACTAAGAATAGGTTGGATGGATTGGACCTATTTTGGGGGCGTCACATTTATGAAGTGATTAAAATATTGTTATAATATTAATAATATTAGATGATGAGTTTATTAAGTGATTGATAATATTTAGATAAATTTAAAGTCACTAATATTTATCCTTGTTTTCGTTTGATTAATGCTTATATCATTGTCATCATCCTCATGCTTATATTGTGATGAAAGTCATCTTTGGCTTACATGCATAGATGAACTTGGTATGGTTATGACCAGGGATTATTCGGTATAATCATGACCGTAATGTAACGAATGATGTGGTAAAAGTCCTCATTAGCCGGTAGTGCATTGATGGACAGTTTTTGGTATGATTATGACCAGGGATTATTCAGTATAGTCATGACTATTGATGATTTAATGAATATCATTGGCCCGTAGTGCAGGGATGATTCGATGATATGGTTTATTTATTAAGCTGAGTCTGAGCGATAAAAAAATTGATGAAAACATTTTAAATCATAGAAGATACTAGATATCATGCTCTACTTGACTCTTCTAATGGATTGCTTATTCCACTGCAGTTAAACTTGATGTTTATTGTATTTTATTAGTTTAACATTGTTAAAGACTAATGATAATTTATTCTACATTATCTTAGTCATAATATTTCTTACTGGGCTAGTTGAGCTCACCCTTTCTTTCACTGTTCTCTTCAGGAAATGAGAATATAGTTGGGACGAGTCGGGGAATGGAGTGACAGTCCAGATGATAGCATTAGTAGTCCTCACTATTCTGTTAAATAGTGTGATAATAAATGTAATGAGAACTCCATTGAGTGTGGATATTGTCTAGATGACAATATTTGTATTAAAACTCATAGCATATGTTTTATCATATTTTACATGACAGTTGTATAATTAAGTTTTTATTTGTATTTTGTACCATGTATTTGCCGCCTCAAGATGGGTGATGTATACCTATTTTGGGGCGTCACAGTTGGTATCAAAGCTTAGGGATATGATCCCTGGCTGAGATGTGAGACAAGAACTAAGAGGGGAGAGACGGGGGATTCCTTTACTAGTATGACCTACCTAAGTTTATTTGGTATTTAATTGGTCAGTTAGAGTATAGGGATAATATGTGATATGTTAATTAACCCTTGTTTTGTGACAGTGTTTGAAAATGGCATCTGAAAATGTTGAGATCAGCAATGAAACACATGAGACCGTTGAGTCACCAACAATCAATACCCAGGATAATGTGCAATAGGAAGACAATAATCCTCAGGTAAATAACAACACCGATCAAATGATGAACGATGGGATGTTCAAAGGCTTTATGCAATTCATGCAACATCAGGAAAGAGCGGCTCCTATCCAAAATGCAGGTGGAAACACTGGCAACTCTCGGACGGTCACCGCTAAGCAGTTCAAGGAACTGGGACCAACAGAGTTTTTTGGAGTGCCAAAATCACTTAAGGTGGAGACGTGGATAAAGCAGATCTGCAAGATATTTGATGTCTTGGGATGCTCCGAGGAGCAAAAGGTTCCCTTTGCCACCTTCATGTTGCGAGCAGAGGCACATTACTGGTGGGAATCTGTAAAGCGTACTCAACCTGCCGCACTGAAGATGACTTGGGAAAAGTTCCAAGAATTGTTCAACGACAAGTACTTTCCCGAAAGTATTCGTCACATGAAAGAAGTAGAGTTCATCAAGCTGGAACAAAACAACATGACCGTGTCGCAGTACAAAGCCAAGTTTGTTGAGTTGTCCCGATTTGCGTCCCATTTAGTTGATAATGAGAAGAGAATGACGCGAATATTTCTAAGAGGCTTGAAACCCGAGATACGTCAATATCTTATCTCTCACAAACTGTGTTTGTATTCAGATGTTGTTAATAGGGCTCAGTTATTGGAGCACGATAATGAGTCAACCCAACCAAAAGAGAGCAGCCGGCAAAATGATAATACCAGTGATAGCAGTCATCGAAGTGGTGACAATAAGCGTGGAGGGAATCAACATGCCAAAAATGGTAACCACTTCGGTGGGAATCATGGCTAAAATAATAAGAATGGACATTTCAAGAAGAGGAGATTCAACAATGATGGAAAGATGTCAGCATCAGCACATGTTGTTAAGGAAGGAGAACGAACATCGGTCGTATGTTACAAATGTAGAGGAGAAGGACACATAAGTCCAAACTACACGATGCAGTCCAAAGCATGTTACAATTATGGAAAAGAAGGTCACCTAGCCCCATTTTGTCGTGCACCAAAGTTAAGTCCAGCTGAGACGGTGACACCAAAGGTGGATACGGACAAAACAAAGTCGGTGGTTTCAGGAAGAGCATTTTTTGTGACTTCTCAAAAAGCGAGTAACCCGAACGAAGTTAGCACGGGTTAGTTAATTATAAATTCTTACAAAGTCTATACCTTATTAGATATCGGTTCTACCCATTCTTTTATCTCTCTTGCTTGCCCTCAACGTTTAAATTTGACCCTAGAGAAGTTAGACTTTGACTTATCGGTTGAAACTCCGTTAGGAGAAACCTTCATTTCATGTGTTATCCAAGTCTTGGATGAGAGTCACATTTTTGAATGATATTTCTATTGTTAATAAATTTCCTGACGTATTCTTGAAGACTTCTTAGCCTACCCCTAGAGCGTGAAATCGAATTTTGTATTGACCCCAGTACAAAACCCATTTCTAAAACCCTTATATATTTTTTCAACCAAAACGAACGTATAATGCGCCAAAGACGTTGGCTCGAGCTGTTGAAGATTACGACTATAGCATTCAATATCATCGTGGAAGAGCGAACGTGGTAGCTGACGCGTTGAGTAGAAGATTGTATGCGTTTACGAGTGCGATGTTGTTAACACAAAAACCCATTTCGTATAAATGATAAAGATAGAGTTAAAGACTCTAAGGACCCACGTGGTGATATCAAATATACGAGTAGAATCGACTTTAATCGATAAAGTTAAAGTCGTGCAACCTACATACTAAGAGCTGGTGAATGTGAAGAAGAAGGTTCAAGAGGGCGTTATTCTAGAAGCAAGAATAGATGAAGAGAGGAAATCTTAACCCTCGATTTTATTGGCCTATTTGAAATCCTTGATCGAGTAGGAATTGTGGCCTATAGACTCATTTTACCGCCAAGTATGTTGCGTGTTCATAACGTTTTTTTTACGTATCGATGTTACGTAAATATGTGGATGACCCGAACCACATTATTAAATTAGAACTAGACGAGATAGCGAAAGATTTAACGTATGATGAGATACGTGTTAAAATGTTGGATAAGAAGGATCATATTCGACACTCAAAGGTTATACCTCAAGAGTTAAAATCTAAAATGAAGTCAAGGTATCCTCACCTCTTCGAGAAAAATATATGTTCAATATGGGACTATATTCTGCTAAATCCCAGAAAAGAAATATTTTTGGGACTAATTTGGTATTTTTCATGAAAATAAATTAGTTATGAGTAAATGAATTAAATATGTTATGTGAAGTAACAAAATTGAAAAATAGGATTTTATGGCTTGGGAATCCTATATAGAGTATATGCAGATTTTTGATGAGGAATTTGATCATTGGTGATGAAATCTTATGAGTATGGCATTTTTGAATGATTAAATGCATTATTTGGTAAAGTGTAAACAATTGAAATAATTTGTTTATATGTTTATTAAGTGATTAAAATATTGTTATAATATTAATAATATTAGATGATGAGTTTATTAAGTGATTGATAATATTTAGATAAATTTAAAGTCGTTAATATTTATCCTTGTTTTCGTTTGATTAATGCATATATCATTGTCATCATCCTCATGCTTATATTGTGATGAAAGTCATCTTTGGCTTACGTGCATAGATGGACTTGGTATGATTATGACTAGGGATTATTCGGCATAATCATGACCGTAATGTAATGAGTGATGTGGTAAAAGTCCTCATTGATCGGTAGTGCATTGATGGACAATTTTTGGTATGCTTATGACCAGGGATTATTCGGTATAATCATGACCATTGATGATTTAATGAATATCCTTGGCCCGTAATGCAGGGATGATTCGATGATGTGGTTTATTTATTAAGCCGAGTCTCAGCGATAAAAAAATTGATGAAAACATTTTAAATCATAGAAGATACTAGATATTATGCTCTACTTGATTCTTCTAATGGATTGTTTATTCCGCTGCAGTTAAACTTGATGTCTATTGTATTTTATCAGTTTAACATTGTTGAAGACTAATGATAATTTATACGCATTATCTTAGTCATAATATTTCTTCTTGGGCTAGTTGAGCTCACCCTTTTTCACCGTTCTCTTGTGAAATGAGAATATAATTTGGGGACGAGCCTGGGAGCGGAGTGATTGGCCTCAGATGATAGCATTAGTAGTCCTCACTATTCTGTTAAATAGTGTGATAATAAATGTAATGAGCACTCCATTGAGTGTGGATATTATCTAGATGCCAATATTTGTATTAAAACTCATAGCATATATTTTGTTGTATTTTACACGACAGTTGTATAATTAAGTTTTTATTTGTATTTTGTACCATGTATTTGGCGACTCAAGATGGGTGATGTATACCTATTTTGGGGGCGTCATAGACAATTTGGGGTTAGATGGTCAGGTGATGAGCCCGTGCAGCAGCCTCTCCAGCTTCTTGATTCCAAGATGATTGGTCAATATTTAGTATGGGCTGGAGGGGAATCGCATCCTCGAGGGGTCGATTTTGAATTTCCTGATGCTCCTGACGAGGAGGAGGCAGAGGATACCTCTGAGTATGATGAGTTCAGAGCTAATAAGGTGTATGCTGAGGAGGAAGCTGCGAGGGGTAGTAGGTCTACGAAGTATATGTTCAGTACCCAGTTTCGCAGTCTGCAGAGGCATCATGATGAGAGAGATAGAGAAATAGATAGAAATATGAAGAGAATTACAGCAAGGCAGGATCACATGTTCAACATGATGAATAATTCCCTTGCTTCATTAAATGAGGCATTGCAAAGACTGAATCCAGCCGCTGCAGACCAATTTCAGTTTCCAGTGCCAGAGTCATTGCCATAGTATCCACCTTCTGATTCTGATGTAGAGGAGTTTTCAATCCATATCCCACATCCACCGCCACCACCACCACAAGATTAGCATGCTACAGGGAAGTCTTCTTTTCCTTTAAGGCAATATTTTCACAATGAGGACCTTGTGTATGTTAAGTTTGGAAGAGTTAAGTTTTAGTTATTTGTTTAATGTTTTAATTTATATTTTGTTGAGTATGTTTAGTTTGCATGTGTTAGTTTTGCATTGAGTTAGTCATATCCGTGTATATTTGCATTCATGTAGTTGCATTGTTAGTAGTATAGTTATGTTTTATGTAGTTAAGTAGTTTAGAATTGTAAATAGTTTTCTGTTTTTGTTCTTGTTGGGTTATCTAAAAAAATGAAAATTTTGAAAATCTTAAAAATATTAGTTAGTTTACTGTTTTCATATTGCATTTAGTTCATATTTGCATGATTCCAACTGTTAGATAGTTAAAGTCTGTTTTGGCCAATGATGAGATTGGAATTGCGTAGACAAGCATAGAATTAATTGTTAAAGCTTTAATGTGATTTTTTTATCATGAATTAGATCTTTATCTGTTCGAAATTGGTATAATCAGGATAGCTCATTAAGAAACGACTATGTTATCTAACTAGTTTTAAATTGGCACATAATGGAATTCTTAAGGATAATGCTAGTTTGAATGAAAGAGAATCATGAATAGGTAGTGATGGCTAAGATTAGACAGGAACCTAAGTTTGGGGGAAAATTTGGGATATAATCTTTATAACGAAAAAAAAGAAAAAGAAAAAAAGAAAAAAATATGAATAAACACCATGGCTAGTCTAGTTTTGTGGACTTTGTTACTTGAGTAAGTACGCTCGAGGGGATGTCTCTACACCTAGCGCCCTAAAGCTTGACGGTTTGGGAGTCGTTGGTTGAAATCTCGCTAAGGGGTAGCATTGAAAAGCTTAAGAGGACTAGACATTGCATAGCCACGAGAAAAATAAAAATTGAAAAACGAGAAAAAGAGCGAAAAGCCCCCGTATATGAATAAATAAAGAAAAAGTATCCCATTTTGACCTGTGAATTTGGTAACTGTTTGACTTTAGTCGGATCTTGCTTATTTTTGAATTTCTTAACTTTTAGTTGTATGATTCCTTTAAAGAGGTTTATTATGTGTTTTATTTAACTTTATATCAATTAGCATAGTTGTTGAACACACACATACTATATCAATTATAACAGGTTAAGATTTGGTGATTGATTGAGAAGTTATTGATTTATCTTGGTATGATGTACTATCATGTCTATTGTGATTTTTCTGATGCCATGTGAATAGATTTTGTTCAATCTTATTGCTGGATTCGCAGGCATATAGTTAGTTGCATTGCATTGCATATTGTTGTGCTCGAGGACTAGCACGATTTAAGTATGGGGGAGTTTGATGAGTGGGTTTCATACCTACGAATCGGGTTCCTGTTTGGACTTAAACAATGTTTAATCCAGTTATTTTTGTACATTTTTATGTATTTTGTGTTTTATGTTTGCCGGTTTCATTACGTGTTAGCATAGGAATGTTGGTGGCACTGCGATGGAAATCAGCTTGGAAAAGCAAGAAAACAGCAACTATAGCATGGTACCCCACCGGGGTGAAAAATTACAAAGCAAATACCCCGTCGGACGAGGGTATACGTGTCAAGAAAATCAGCACCTCACTGGGGCGGGCATTTTATATGCTTAAATACCAGCCGGGGCGGGGGTGCGCGGATAGAAAGAAAGTTTTAATGTAATTTGAATACTGTAGTGGTGTGGACAGAATGTAATTGGTTTCAATTGGGATTGGAATTGGAACGTTTTTATTAGCTATTATAGTAACTTATGGCAAGGAATATAGAATTCAATTAATCAACCATCAATTGAAACTTTTGAAGCCTAATTTCAAAGAAGATTGTGGAGGAGCAGAGCAAGGAAGCAAGATCACGAAGATTTCAGAGCTGAGTGCAAAGAAGGGTGGTTTATTACTATTCGTATTCTTTATTTCAGTTTTTGTAATTGGGATGATGTATTCTTTATTCTACTTGGTTTTAAATTCTTTAGTTATGAACTAAATTTCTTATTAAGCTTGTAATAGATCTTTAATGTGGAACGATGTTTATCATACTTTGAATTCAGTTCAATAAAGCTATATTTTCAGTTCATCTATTATGATTTGCGCTTAATTTATGAATTGTTTTATCACCAATTCTATGTGGATTTGTATGGATTCGAGAAATGAGATATAAATCTAGACTTAGTCATAATATCATGTGTTCATGATTTCTGAGTTTAATGGAATTCTTGATGAATGTTTAGGATAGAGATATACCTAACATTACATGTAATTGTGTAAGAACTTGGAATTTAAACTGTCTTTAATTGTAATTCACATAGAGATATAGTGAATTAGTTAATTAGGGTGTTTGGCTTAATTCTATCAATTGTGGATCTAAGTTGATATGGTGTTAGTGCATTGAGAGATGACTAATTCTACTTTTGTGTTCTTGATTAATGAACTGGGATAGTTAATTGAATTGAAAAGAAGTGTGATAATGTGAATGAAGCTAAAAGTGAAGTTGTAGGCTTAATTCTCCATTATCTAATTAGAATTGGCTTTATTTAGTTGTGTTGATTTGTTTTGACTTCCAGTTATTAGTTTTTCATTACTTGCAATCATTAATTCATATAATTTAATAAAATTGGAATAATACAAAGCTGGTAATTGTTAAATTAAAATTAATACTTGTCTCTATGGGAATGATACTCTAGTTATCATTATATTACTTGTTAATCATGTATAATTGTATGTTGTGTATACTTAGATTACACCAAACAGGAAGCGGCGGTGGTAGTGGAACAGAAGATTGAAGGTGAATATGAATATGGGTTTATTTAATTTGTTCAAGTATAATATATTAATAAGTTGTTATTATACTATAATATTTGCTTTTAATAATGAATAATTCTTTGCCTAACATATATAAACATTTAAGTAAATAATAGTTTATTTTGAAAATATTTTTAATTTAAAAATATTTTTAATTTTATAATATTTATAATTTTCTTAATTATATTTGTTATTAATTATATAAAAAACCTTTTCAATTAATTATAAAAAAAACTAAATAACTCTTTTTATTTTTAATTTCTACCATGTATATTTTTGCTAAATTTTTTGATTTTAATATAATTTTCTTTCATTTTTCCCTAAATGTATTTCATATTCCCTTAATTTTAATTAGTTATTTTAGTTTTTACGTTTTATAAATGGCTTAATTATAAATAAAAATTTATTTGATATTAATTACAAAAATAATTAAATACATTTTTTATTTATTTTCTTAGTTTTTGGCTAACTTTTTAAAATTTATATTATATTTTAATTTTTTTTTTCATTTTCTCCATAAAAAATTTCCTCCAAATCCACATAATCACTGCCACGTTGTATAATCGTTCCCGCATCAGCTTTTTTTTACAAATCAACAACTTAGGTGTCGTTCTCTATTTAAAGTCAAAGGACTTAACGGGTTTTTTAACTTAGTGTTAGAAAAGTCAAGTATAGGTAGTTGACTGCAAGAAAAAAAAGTTCAGTTATTCATTTGTATGTTGACTTAAAGTACAGTGATCAAAAAATATTTAACCCAATTTAATACTAAAATGTAGATAAGAGGTGGTGGAGGAAAGGGCGGCGACAGGAGGTGGAGTGACCGGAGTAGGAGGAGGTGGAGGCACAATGGTACTGAGAGGGATTGAGAGAGAGCAACATGGAGTTTGGTAAATTGAAATGAGCGAGAATGAGGTTGTTGAATAAGGCACTAACTATTTAGATTTAAAGTTATTTTGACAAAAATTCCGTCAAAAATAATTTCCTTGGAATTATTTAACTACGACAGAAATTCCATTGAAAATAATCATAGTTCCGTCTAATTTAACCTTTTCGCTGGTGAGAAAATTGGCACCAATAAGGGTGTACTATCTTCGACGGAATTTCGTCGGGATTATATTACAATCGACGAACTTATCTTTGATAGATTAGTCCGTCGACCATACGGTAATATCGACGGACTATATTCCATCGAGGATAATTCCGTCGGAATTAGGCCTTGTTTTTTGAAGGGTTTATTCCTTTTAAGTTTATTATAGTTGTTTTAGTAGATCTATGGAGTTTGGATTTGTGGGTCTTAATCCCTAGATCCTAATTTCCTTTATTAGATCTTGTGGGTTAGTTAGACTCTCATGATGTAATTAGCATTTTATTAGTGTAATTAGATTCATTTGGTGTCCTTTGGTTTTATGTTAAAGTTTTTGTCAATTCTTTTGTACTAGATTTACGAATTTAGGGTTTATAGATTTTATTATTGAACTCTATATTCTTTTTAAAACTTAATGTTTTGTTGGGTTGTGAGCCCTTGAATGAATTCAATGCTCTTAAGCTTCATGTTTAATAGGAATTGAATAATATTCCCATGATGGACTTCATTAATGGTTTTAATTTTGTCATTTGGTGATTATAAATGTAATTTGAGCCTTAAAACAATTTAGATGGCTTCCATGCCCAAAAATTAGGTTTAAAGCCCATTAATAGTAGATTTTGGGTGTCTGGAGTTACTTTAACGATTTACATGCCCATATGAGTAGCTCCAACCCTATCTTGATGCTTGGTTTTGTTTTTGTTGATACATAAAAATCATTTTCAAATAAAGGTTAGAAAGATCTTTTAAAAATAAATAAAACTAGGTTATTAGATTGATTATAGGATATAATTGGAAGCATTTTGAACTAGAAGCAGTATGCACACAAGCCAATCATGTTTGATGATAAAGCATATATTTTGTAACAATCTTATTCGTTTATTAATACAAGAATTATTTAATTAAAGGCATTTAATTATATAAATGGTATTTTTTTATATTATGTGATAAACTCATAGTTTTGAGCAATGTTGTTAGAATCATGATGATGATCATGCTAATGAGATCTAAATTCTTAGATAACTCACAAACTAAAATTGTTTCCAATCGTTGAATTACTAAAAAGGGGATTAGTGAATCTGGATAGATCGGTACATATGTTGCTTGCTCATTGGATGAGGATGATTGATCTCATGATCATTTGTGTGGAGATACTAAAGCAAGTATATATGTAGGTGCTTATTGGAGAATAAGTTCACTGAACGTGGTGTCGATGTCGGAAAGATTTTATCCCATTTTCCTATGTGTTTCTTACCCTTTATGTTTTCTATGTGAATTTGCTTGATCTATAGGGCGAGATTTTTAGGAAAAAGACCGACATATAATGTCGATAATTTGAACAGATTTGATTTTATTGGTCCGAATTAGATAGAGTCGCCAGTTGGTATGAGTTAAATGATTGTACTAACTCAACCGAGTTTTGAATGATTTTGTAATACGGTTTAATATTGGACTCTATTTAATTGGTCTTAGAAACCAAGATTCATAGAGTTCGGGGGCTTGATTAAATGGGGGGAAGGTGTTAGGCACCCCCCGACTTCCGTGAAACATGGTTACCACGCTTTTTGTTCCCTAATCTGTGTGTATGCATTTTAGTTAATTGGGCCTAAGTGCTTTATTTGGAAGTAGTTCTATGCCTCTTTTGTACCTATATACAAAGGGTTTGACTTGTATAAAAGTTCAATTTGAATATAAGACATATAAAATGATGTTTTGAAAACAGGTTTTCAAACCCTTATGCTCACATAGTAATTGAGGTCTTTGTTACTTCCATTTTATTTCGTATTCAGCTTATTCTGATTTTATTCTCGAGATGCAAAGAATCTTCGATAAAATATATATATATATATATATATATACACACATATATAAGTGTCGGGCTCTTTATGGGCATGAAAGCCATCAAAGTATGCGCGAGCACCACACATAGGGTTTTCACTGTTACAAGGATCTTAAATCTGGATAACCATTTTAAGATCCTATATTTACAGTTACAAAATTTGCAAGGTTGTTGTACAACTGAAAACGGTCCATCATGGGAGCCAGATATAGATCCATCAGTCGGATCTTAGATCACGTGGCTCCTAGGCTCACATAATATCACATAAATAGCCTGTATAGCAAATATACTAAAATAAAACACATATATTTACTCTAAACATTGCAAAACAAAGAATTCATCAGTCAAATCCTTGTTTGTACATAGCCAAAGCTTCCAATGTCCTCTAGATACAGATCTAGGGCCACGTGGTTGCTAAATATTTACAAAACTAGAAAGAAAACTATATTTGTACATATTTTAGCCATTCTTGCTTATAGGTTCAAGTTTTACAACTTTTGAACCGGTTAAAAGCTAGATCTGGCTAGATCTAGTACATATCTAGTCAATACAGCTCAAATATTGACTATTCACAATAAATGAACTGTTAAAATGTCAAATCTTACGGATATAAGCGACTAACTATATATATAGCACTTATATACGTATTAAAGTAAGCGAAAAGAATAGATCTGTCGAAATCTTACAGCTAAGCATAAGAATAGCTATCGAACGACTTTAGGCACCTCAAAACTCATTTTTCACCAGTTAAAACTTGGTATGTTTCTATATATATATATATATATATGTATAGAAGTGTTTGTATACGAGATTTACAAAAATTGAACGGAAGAAAATCCGGCTTTCGCTCTCAATGGCCTTATTTCTCTCTCTGGGAACATTTTTTTCTCTCTTTCTCTCTATATATGCGCTCGGGGGAGGCTATATGTATAGACCCGATCAGACACGGGTCTACCTGAGGAAACTGCGGGTCTACCTGCGGCTGATCATAGTGGGGCCCACCTGGTGGGCCCAGCTATCTCAAAGTACGTGCAGTCTGCTTGAACTTTTATAACTTACAATTTGAGAATCCGACGGAGGCGTGCCATACCTTTCTGGAAAAATCTTTTTTGAGAGCTATACAATGACATGGGGCTTGACTTTTTTTGAATCCGAGAAGATGGGTCCATGACCAAACTGGCATCTTTGGGTCTTCGCAGGAAGTTCGTTGAGCTGTTTTGCATAGTTTGTGCTCAAAAGTGTCTGTAATGGCTCTTTGTGACCATAACTGCAACTATATTGTGGTTGTTGATGTTATTTTATCGAAATGACCTTGTTTCCCTCTAAGGGTTATCTCTGGGGTTGAAGTGGCTTTTGGTTGTCCCTCAAGGCTGTCTTCGGGTTTTGACTGTTGTTGATTCTTCTTTTTCTCGAGGTTGTCTCCAAAGTTGATTTGATGTCCCATAGTTGTGTCGTCGGGGTTTGATTTGATGTTGTAATCCTCCAAGGTTATCTCTAGAGAGTGAAAAAGACATTTTTGCCCTTCTGCTTAGTTAGTAACAGGAAAATAAAATTTCGAGTGTCTACACGTGGCTCGCTAAGGAATACCTAATGGAATTTTACTTGTCTGTCAATAGGAATTCCTGTAGTGATAGTAGTATTAGTGATCCTTAGACTTGAGATCATCATAGTATCTTATGAATGATGAGTTATACTTTAACATGTACCTTAAGACCGTTAAGGTATATCAAAGGGTATGTTGGGTGTAATAAGTTGTACATGGAGATAATGAATGATCAACAAAGAATCTACCACTTCTAGTAAAAGAAGAGAATGTCCTGTGTGATTCAATAAATGACAACCTAGTAGTCCTTGGCCAAGACAGAATGAAATTAGAAAAGAGTTTCTAATTTGCATTATTTGGAGTTGTGCATTTAAGAATCGTAATACATATAATTAAATAAAATAAGACTTGACAGTAATTTCATGTCTTATATTTAATTGACACATTGTATGGTGGAAAGATTGAATTATACAGTAACTATTTACTCAAGGGTTCTTTTATGATTAATATTGAAATCTATATTATCTGAAAAGTTGTTCATCGCTAAGGAGACGTATTCTTATTGTAGAATAAATGTTTTTTATTTAAATGAATTAAATAGTTAATTTATTTATTTAAATAAGATTAGAATTATTCTAATTGATTTATTCACAACAGTTTAATATGGAGAATCTAAAGGGTCACACCATAAAAGAAAAATTATTTATTTAAGAATTAAATGGCATAATCGTAATAATAAATTAAGTGTATTTAATTTAATCTATAGTGATAGAATAAATTAAATAACTTAATATTTATTATTTAATATTTTAAAATATTAAATATAAATTAATAAGTGGAGTCTTATTATTATTATTATTATTACTATTATTATTATTTAATTCCTAAAGGAATTTGGGAATTACTTAATAAAAGTACTCTCATATATATTCCTAATAAGATTAGGAGACTAATTAATTATAAGAGTTTAATTAATTATTTCTAATAAGATTAGGAAGCCTAATTAATTAAAAGAGTTTAATTAATTATAAAAAAAAACCTATTCCTAAATAGTTTAGGAGGGTTGCCTACATCTATAAATAAGAGGAGTCTTATTTTAATTTGGGTTGTTGAAACTTCCAAAAGTTGGGAGAGTACACAATATTCTATAGAGATAGAATTAGGGTTTTGTCAAACATTTATATTCTTAAATACTTGTTCTTCCTTTGTGGATTACCTCTAAAGGCCAAACACTTAGGTGACTAATGTTGATCAAATGAAAAAATTAAACCCGATGGATTCAAGTTGAATGTGAAAAGAAATTGGAGGTGAACTCGTACCTGAGGAAGCTAGTTTCTACAATGGTATGAATCTGATCTCCATCTTTTTATTTAATTAATAATTGTGTATAAAGGATTATTCGAGTATATGGTTTGTAAAATTTTAAATTCTGACTTTTTCACACTTTCGCTCTATGTATGTAATTTGTTATTCATATATATTACAAACCTAACATGAGCTTCATTTTCTATTTAACCGATGGAGGGTAAAAACTATTTTCTTTATTAAAACAATAATTTTAATCACCATATTGTTATATAATCAATTGTTTTCCAAATTAAAAAAAAATATTTCCACAAAAATAAGATTTGAAACATTAGTTTCCTACAAATACATACATATATGACTATTTTGAGAAAATGAAGATTTTCAAATTAAAAAGATATCCTTTCAAACAAAACATTCAATACGACTTTTCAAAAGATATTTTTGAGAATTTGAGTTTTCAATAAACTTCAAATTCGTTGTTCGTAGGAATAAAGGTTCAAATCAATTTCAAGATAATGCATTTTCGATAATTTCAATGATTGTAGGAGACGAGACCCTAGATGACTTAGACGGTTTAGGAACGAAACTCTATACTTTCTTTTCAATTGGACTATAGGAGACAACACCCTAGATTTTCCTTTAACCAAGACTTAGACAACATAGGAGGCAATACCTTTTGCTTTTTAGAAGCACAATTTTAATTAACTCTAGGAGTTGATACCTAGATGTTTCCCTTTCGACACAACTCACCTAGGTACGAGACACATAACGCACACACTTTCTTTTTAAAGCAACTTATTTAAACTTTGACATAAATATTAGGAAAGCGGTAACCGTATTTTACGGAAATTGGGGGTGTCTAACATCTTCACTTAAGTAAGCACTCGAACTCTTTGAATCTCGGTTGCGAGTCAATTTTACAGAATCACATATGGGTCATTTTATTTATTAAAATTTAAAATTTGGATGAGTTGGTACATTCATTTAAATCTTCTTCCTTTGATGATGTACTTAATTATAAAGTTATATTGTATTCTCAAAAAATTGAGGCTTTTAAAAAAAAACTAGAGACTATCTTATCTGCCCATCAATTAATCAAAATTTTAAAACGCGTTGACATAAGTCAGATTTTTCAAAATCACTCGACGAGATTTTAAAATATGAAAATCTCAGCGTCAACAATATATATAATATTCCTGTAAATTGCTAAGATATGAATATTTTTATAATTAAATGGTAATTTTGATTTTTTAATAAATTTGGGTTTGCCATTGTTTTGAGAGATGCTATTTTCTTAAAAACTAATGAGACAACTTTCAACGTTTATTTTCAAAGTTTCCTAATCTTCTTTAATAATTCATATCCCCTACCATTAAGAATTAATTGGGGTAAATAATTAATCAACGAAAGAACCAACTATTAATTAGTTACATGGTGTGAAAATAAAATTGTTAAGGAATAAATTTAACCCATTTAAAGTTGAGGGTGAGGGCATCAACATAGTGGAAAGAACAAAAAAGTTATAGCTAGTTCTTCCATTGAATCTATAGTATTTATGTAAATCATTAGACTTTATTTTATTTTTATTTTTTTGAAAGGCACAGTAAATGTATGAGAGGTTAGTTATGCTTGAACGAATAAAAATGGAATAAAAAATGCTAATTGTTTATGATTATACAGAACTTCATAACATTTTCTTACTGAAGATTAATTTTTTTATTTCATTAAAAATTGAAAGATTTCCATTCTTTTCAATGTACGTATACACCAAACATAATATAAGAATATAAAAGGATTGCAACTCAAATTCTCATGAACATCCCAAACAACCCATGTACACAATATTCCCATGTGTCAAACATGGCCTAATACTGTATTTGTAAGTTTTTATTTGATGAGAATGGAAATGAAAATAATTAAAATCCCTCTAAATCTCATGTTTGTGAGTTTTTTTAGGAAGGAAATGAATTTAGTAAAATTAATTTCATTTTTGGCTCAAAATTTTCCCCTCAAAAGTGAAAGGATTTGGAGGGATGAAAAAGGATGGGAAAATGAAGTATTTTATATTACCAAAAAAAACCTTGTAAGATAAATAATATGACAATCTTGTCCATAATTATTAAAACTCCTAATTTTTAAAAATACAAATTTTCTCTATACCATTGGAATCATAACATCAATTAAACATGCTAACATTAACATTATAGACATAAACAAAAACTGTCTGACTAAAACTGACTTGGTTTCTTCATTCATACTTTCTTAAGTGTCATGTCTAAAGTATGCTAAAATAAACATGCAAAACTAAATATAAGGCTAAATAATGACAGGATTACATTGGCATCATCCTGCTATTGTGTTGCTCTCACCACTGCATAATTAAGCTAACTCTTCAGAACTCGGAGACTGCAAATGCCCGTCAGGTGAAAGAAGAAAATTATACGATCTTGATAGTTGGTTGTCGTTGATAAAGTTTGTCCCTAGTACTCCTTGAGAAGTGTAAGCTAGTTGTGGCCAACCTCTCCATGAAATCGAGAAACATCCTCGGTTTTAAAGCACTAGGCCTTTCACTTGTTACTCATGTTTTTTGCAAAATCACCCTGCCATAGAGTGAAGGGTTGCCAACTGAGATATTTTTTACTCATAGTTTTATTTGACTCAAGGTCTGCATGTGGTAAATGTGCAGTAAAGAGTGTACCTAAGGTATCATTGATCAGAAGGATTATCAACAAAGAACTTTTGATTTTCCTACAAAATTAGACTTATTGGGAAATAAGAGAACAAAAGGAGAGTTGCAGGAAATTCAATAGTTCCCAATAAGTGGTTCACCATACTGTACTTCCTCTTGAATTCCTAAACAAAGTGGTTCAATGGTGAACAACTTTGTTTAGGAATTTAAAAGGAAGTACAGTATATATGGAAAAACACTTATTGTCATTTTATACTATTGAATTTCCTACATCTCCATTTGTCTCTCATATTTCCTAATAAGTCTGATTTTATAAGAAAATAATAAGCTAGTTGTTGATTGATGAGTGGGATTTATACCTACGAATCAGATACTTTATGACTTAAATAGTTGCCTGATCTCGTAGATTTTATATAGTTTTATATGATTATAGTGTTATTATGCTTAACCGACGTATTGCAGGGCTTTACAGGACTTTTGTAGCTTTAAGGGGACAAAACGGATAAATTCCATACACTGGCGCCGCAGCGCCAATGCCCTGTCTATATCTCGTGCCGCAGCACCAACCACCTGTCCAGCCTGACGTCACCTTGGCGCCGCAGCCTTCATCGGGCCTTTTATGGGTTCGCTTACACTGCTGCAACCTCCGATCTCTTAGTATCGATGTGGTCTTTGCAGGCGCCATCCGTAGGGTTTATTGCATGGCCAGTAGCACGTAGACGAGCTCCGGTGCCCAGGCAAAGAAGGTTTGCGTTTGACCTAGCTAAAGAAAGAAACATACATATATATCAAAAAAACCTCTGCATATCTGATATATCAAACATTAGACATCATAGGATAGCTTAGCATAAAATAGTGTAGTTTTCTTCCTCTTTTGTATTTTCTCTCTCTAGTTCTTAGTTAATGTCTATAAATATAGATTAGGGAGAAGTTTGAGATTTTCTTGGAGCGACAAGAGCAGTAAGCTACACGAATTGGAAAGCTTGATTTGAGCGGAATGCTTGGAGACTAAAGGGCTTTGACAAAGTTTCCTCTTATCCATTTATTTCCTTTGATTTTGTAATCCATTAATGTTGTCTTTATTCCTACTTACATTTTGTTCAATAGCTATGAACTGAGTATTTTCTCTAAGGTTATAATGGAACCCTTTGTTATTTAAATCGACTGTCTTATCTCTTTGGTTGGCACCATATGATTTGTTTTAATATATTTATGCTTAATGATTCTCGCTAAGACATTAGTGATGATTTTGGTAATTTACATGATATTGAATGAAGGATTGTAGATTTACACCGTAATATATTGGCATGTGATTATGGGTTTCGACTGCATAAGTTGTGCGTAGAATAGACATATATATGTGCGCCACGTGCGACCTATTTGAAAACTTATGTTTAAATCCTTGTTATGATTAATTCGCATACACATGTGTAGGATTGTATCTAGCTTGGACGTTCTTTTCTGTTCTATTCCCTATCGGGTGGATCTGGAAAGGATATGTTTGTGCATACCTCGACAGAGGTGTATGAGCACCTGTGTGTTCTCGGTCGATAAATTGTCGTGACCATTAAGACCAAAGAGTGAAGGGTAGGAAGTTTGATGAAGCATGGCACGCCAGGTGTTCAACAGAATGCCTGTGTGGGGTGAAGTTGCAACCTTAGCTTGTAATTCCTTCTATTACCATTTGTTATCCATTTACTTGCTTTGATAATTAGTTATACTTATATTAATCACACTTCCATTAATTGTTGTTCGAATAAGACTTTAGCGATACAAAGTCGGTACTTGGTAAATATTAGTGATAGTTCCTCGTGGGTTCGACACTGTCCTTATCACTGTATTACTTGTTAGACCGCGTATACTTGCACGTGTTTAGTGATCGGTTTTCCGACGAGCAAAAAGTTTTTGGCGCCGTTGTCGGGGAACTATTTTTCTAATATTGTCCAATATTGATTTAAATCAATATAGTCTTAATTTGAACGTATATATATATATATATATATATATTTGTTTTATCTTCCTTTTTGTTTTTAAGTTTACAGGTTATGGACGATCATTGTTATCAATGGCCTTATGAGAGGACGACACAACCTAAGCTCGGAAGAAGGACTCGAGCAATTGCAAGTTCAAATTACAAATGTCTTGAGGTTTTCTGACATTCTTGAGTGTCAGTCCACTCAGACTGCCTACTGTCAGGAACGAGCTGACATTGAACCGAGTCTTTTTCATCCAAATTGTCAGGGTTATCCAAACTCTTGGGACTACTGTCAAGAGCAATATCATGATCCGAATTACTCCTATGCCTATCAAGTTGAATATCAGTCTCCGCTGCAATATGAGGTGACGTCTCGACCCAATGAGAGCTTGTCTGAGTACTCAACACGAGAATAAGAGAACAAGCTTGGAAAGCTTCTCACCAACTTTATTGAGAGAAATAAGGTTCAGATGGCAAGCCAAAAAGCCGCATTGTAAAACCTTAAAAATTAATTGGGGCAACTCATCAATGCCATCATAAATCCACCGCAAGGTAATCTACCGTTTATAATTGATCTCGACGATGAAGAGCAATGCATGGTGGATACGAAAGGAAAAGGCGATGAGTCTCACATAATTGTTGTAGGAGACGTCATGGTGCAAACTATCCAACCGGTGGAGTCTAAAGTAGGAGACAAAAGGATCAACAGTGGTTGTATAGTCAAGACTGATCAACAACCAGAAACCACGCTCACGACTGTGGAAACCCTGGAGGGCCCGCTAGTGCACAAAGAACGCTTTCAAATTAATGAACAAGGTGAATTAGTGGATAATTCCAGTGGTGAAAGATTCTTCGTGCCGATGGGTGAAGAAAACGAGAATGGTCAATCATCCATGTTGGCCAAAAATTTAAAAGAATTGACGAATAGGCGGCATGAAATGGTCATTTTAGCTTATGAGCCGGATTGAGCAGCATCGATACAGTTAAGTCGACGACTTTAAAATAAGCGCTTGGTGGGGAGGCACCCACATCTCAGTATCAATTCTCTCTGTTTTTCTTTATTTCTGTCAAGTTTACTTTGTGTTTTTTTTCGCTTTAGTTGTTAACATAGCTGTCAGATTGGGTATTAATGTTTTTTGTGTCTATCATCTGCAGGCAGCATGTTTAGTCTGATGTATTGTATACATAATGGTAGAGTTACAATAGTTTTTATGAGGTTTTCAATAATGTATGTTTGCCTTTGTAGTGAAGCTTTTATCTTTGTCTTGGCATTTGCAGAAAATAAGAAAAATAACACCTATGAAAGGCTGGCGCTGCAGCCCCAACAAGTGTGCAAGAGATTGTGCCGCGGCGCCATGCTTATTATCTTAGTAGATACTACATTTCATACTGCAAAGACCACTCTGGACAAAGACCAAACCGTGTCTTGGCGGCGCCCACTACTGAGCCAACCCTCATCGCTAATTCAAGCACCAAGAACGTCAAACAAAGAAGGACCATCCGCGCTACGGTGCCACAAGCGAAATCTTATTTTTAATAAACAGTGTTAGGTTAGCACTTCAAGGCCATTACGCCTCCTTTCTCTCAACTGATCTCGACAGCCTAAACACAAGCAACTCATCTGTTGCTTCACTCCCACAAACACCTCGTCTTCGATCAAAACCGCCCCCCTAGCAAGCTCAACCTCTCAGTATAAACTGTCGATTTCTGCATTATCACATGAACAGGGTTTCCAATCGCACAACATATTCTTTAGAGGACTTCTACTCTTTTCCATTAAGGTAATTAGGGTTGTCATTCAATTATAACAGACTTTGATATAATTGCTTGGGTGAGCATATTTTTATTGTGATTTGGGGTGATTTCCACTGACAGAAATATAGTTAGAGCTTTCACAAACAAAGGCTATCTAGTTTGGTTTTAAGAGCGCACATAAGGTGTTTGATATATTTCCTAACAGAATAACTTGACTATTTGGGCTATTTTGACATTGGACTTTCACTGGGGATTATCTGAACTAAGTTTGGGGGAGTGTGTGCTTCAGTTTTCTTCTTATGTTCATACCAATTGCTGCAATTTCTAACATGGCTTCTAAGCAACAACGACTTAGTGTCGGCGGTTCCTCGTCTGCCCCACTAACGGCTTGGGACAATATCAAGTTCATTAATGAAGTGGAATGGAAATGATACACACGCACTTTTTCTGCACAAAATTTGATTCCTGAGCGGGGGTTCAGGCCGGATAAGAAGGATGACGAGTTGGTGGCCATGATTGCGGAACACCATTGGATCCACTTCACAAGACAACCCAAATCAGCCATTGTATCTATCGTCAGAGTGTTCTATGTTAATGTCAGTGCCGAGGGTCCTCCTGTTGTCCAAGTCAGGGGGCGGTCAGTGGCTTTTGGAAGCCAAGCCATCAATAAACTGTTTGCAGCACCCAACTATGAGGGCAGGGACTATATGGAGTCTGTACTCCGCAGCTATAACCTCGAGGATATTATTAGGAGGCTCTGCAAGCCCGGGACTATATGGAAGACTAATGACTACACAGGTGAAAGGACCAGTTTTCCATCTTCAGCACTCAGTCACTATGGGAAAGCGTAGTTCAACTTTATTTGTGCCAACTTGATCCCGACTCGTCACCTGAGCGATGTGACTAAAGATAGGGTGATTCTGTTATTTGCCATTATCACGGGTCTGAATGTGGATATTGGAGTTCTTATTCATGAGTCAATTCTGAAGGAGATCAAAAGTACCGTCGCTTCGGGACTTCCACATCCTTCCTTGATCACCCGACTGTACAAGAGGGCAGGTATTCAGTGGGGGCCAGAAGAGATATCCTCACCACCCATGGCAGTCATTGACCATCAGACCATCTCATGCTATAATGTGTGAGACGAGGCTGATTCTCATGTTAGAGGCGAAGGATATGGGCCACCTACTGTGCCACCTCCTACAGCAGGGCCTGAGCCCTCGCAGCCTCCAGACGCCGGCCCAGCTGCACAGGGACTACCGGCAGACATCATGGCATTCCTCACCTTGCTGCATTAGAAGCACGACGCCGAGGCTCGGAGGTAACAGAGGCACATTGCAGCAGTGGCCCAGAGGCAGGACATAGCGATGCAGTATCAGGCTGAGATGGTAAACACAATGCCGATTATATACACCGATTATTGTTGCGAGAACACTGAGTTCACGCCATACCAGTTCCCAGAGCCTCTTGTCTTCCCACCATACCCTCCACCATCATTGCCCGCCGAAGCTGAAGAGGACGATGACGTTGCTTAGTGACCGAACTTCAGGGAAGCCCTCTTATATACGATTGATCTATGTTTAGCAATGAGGACATTACTCACCTTAATTTTGGGGGTGTTTAGGGCCTATTATCTTTTTATTTCCGTCTAATTCTATGTTAGGTTGCATATTTAGTACTTTGCTTTTGTTTTCAGTATTGTGCTGCAATCATTTTGAACTGCAGGATTATGTTTTGGATTTTTATTAATATGGATGCCATGAACTGTTTTTGGTTATTATTTATTAATGCTTTGATTATAATTAGCATGATTGGTTTATAGCCATCTTTTTGGGGTTTATACAGATTTATATGCTTGTGCCATGTTAATGACCTTTTTACCCTATTTTGAGTTGTTATTAAGCAAGGGTGTTATATTTATCATTAATTTTTATTGTGGCTAATGAAGAGCGCTAAGTAATTATGTCTATCTCATAGAGTCATGCCAAACATGTATAAGCTAGGGGTTTGTTCAATCGATAAGTTTAGACTATTATTGATCCGTCCTTCTTAGCAAGCACTGACCAACTATGTTAACTAGTTATGTTTTCGAATTTAGTTCGCGTGTTTATTGAGTTTGTTCACTCTTATAAACTTTCATTTTTACAAGGTAATAAAAGACTTAGACTTTTATACAATTTTGGATCTTGGATTCTGGCATGTTGACACATATAAAAAAAAGTAACAAAAGAATAAAAAAAGATATGAAGATTGAATATCGAAAGTCTTGCGGTGGGTCGAGATGGAGCGTAAAACGCACTCGCCCATAAACGCAGGACCGATGTTGAGATGTAGCATAAAATGCACTTATCGAATAATCTTCGGAGTTCAAAAAATCTAATTTGGCTTATGTTGATTACGTGACATTTACTGCTCGAGTTATTAGATTCATAGGGGTGTTTTACACCTAGTGCCTTAAAGTCATCTGTCTTGGGAGTCACTGATCAAAAGCTCATTAATGGGTAGTTCTGCTTAGCCTAAGGTAATTAACGACTATCCGAGTCAGATTTTACTATCTTCATGCTAGAGTCTTTTAATAATTTCCTGCACTTACATCTTATTCTCAATGCTTGTTGAATGCTTAAGTTACGGAGTTTGCATATTGGTATTAACAATGGACTATGCGAACTTATTTGAGCTATGATTAGTAAGGAAGGTTGGTCTCCACACACACATAGATCGAATACAGTCTTATGCTAGAAATTGAATGAACCCTTACTTCTATATCTGTGTTTGCCTTGTTCTCTAGGAGTAGCTATGATTGAGCTTAGAAGACATAATACTAGTACGAAATTTTATTTTTCTTTCTCGTGTGTTTTACTATTGTTAGATTTGTGTTAGATAGTTTGCTCGAGGACAAGCAAAGACTTAAGTTTGGGGGGTATTTGATGAGTGGGATTTATACCCATGAATTAGATACTTTATGACTTAAATAGTTGCCTAATCTCGTAGATTTTATATAGTTTAATATGATTATAGTGTTATTATGCTTAACCGACGTATTGCAGGGCTTTACAGGACTTTTGTAGCTTTAAGGGGACAAAACCGACAAATTCCATATACATCGAAGCCAAGCAATGCCAATGCCGATCTATATCTCGGGCCATGGCAGCCAACCAATCTGTCAAGCCTAACGTCACCTTTGCGGCTGCATTTCCATCGGGCCTTTTTTATGCATTTCTTGCTGCAAATGACGACCTCTGGTATCTTGGTACTAACGTGTAGTCCGCAGCCACCACCGTAGGCCTATTGCTTGCAGCGTCATGATGTGAGCTCCAATGCACAGGCAGAGAAGGCTTGCATTTGACCTAGCTAAAGAAAGAAACAAACATATATATCAAAAAAGCCTCTGCATATCTGATATATCAGACATTAGACATCATAGGATAGCTTAACATAGAATAGTGTAGTTTTCTTCCTCTTTTGTATTTTCTCTCTCTAGTTCTTAGTTAATGTCTGTAAATATAGATTAGGGAAAAGTTTGGGATTTCCTTGGAGTGACAAGAGCAGTGAGCTACATGGATTGGAAAGCTTGATTTGAGCAAAATTCATGGAGACTGAAGGGCTTTGACAGAGTTTACCCTTATCTATTTATTTCCTCTGATTTTGTAATCTATTAATGTTGTCTTTATTGCTACTTATATTTTTTTCAATAGCTATGAACTGAGTATTTTCTCTAAGGTTATAATGGAACCCTTTGTTATTTAAATCGACTGTCTTATCTCTTTGGTTGGCACCATATGATTTGGTTTAATATATTTATGCTTAATGATTCTCGCTAAGATATTAGTGATGATTTTGGTAATTTACATGATATTGAAAGAAGGATTGTAGATTTACACCGTAATATATTGGCATGTGATTATGGGTTTCGACTACATAAGTTGTGCGTAGAATAGACATATATATGTGCACCACGTGCGACCTATTTGAGAACTTATGCTTAAATCCTTGTTATGATTAATTTGCATAGACATGTGTAGGATTATATCTAGCTTGGACGTTCTTTTCTGTTTTATTCCCTATCGGGTGGATCTGGAAAAGATATATTTGTGCATACCTCGATAGAGGTGTATGAGCACCTGTGTGTTCTCGATCGACAAATTATCATGACCATTAAGACCAAAGAGAGAAGGGTAGGAAGTTTGATGAAGCATGGCACGCCAGGTATTCGACAGAATGCCTGTGTGGGGTGAAGTTGTAACCTTAGCTTGTAATTCCTTTGATTACCATTTGTTATCCATTTACTTGCTTTGATAATTAGTTATAGTTAGATTAATCACAATTCCATTAATTGTTGTTCGAATAAGAATTTAGCGATACACAGTCTGTACTTGGCAAATATTAATGATAGTTTCTCGTGGTTTCGACACTTTCCTTATCACTGTATTACTTGTTAGACCGCGTATACTTGAGCGTGTTTAGTGATCAGTTTTCTGACCAACATTGATTAATTAGCTTATCAATGATATCTAGGGTAAAATTTTACGCCCCCAAAATAGGTATACATCACTCATCTTGGGTCGCCAAATACATAGTACTGAATACAAATACAAACTTAATTACACAACATGAGCTGAGAGTTTTTACACGAATATTGTCATCTAGACAATATCCAAACTCAAATAGAGTCCTCATTACATTTATTGGCACACTATTTTATAGAATAGTGAGGACTACTATAACACCATCTCTAAGCCATCACTCCATTCCCAAGACTAGTTCGCCACGTTCTCATTTCTCAAGAGAACAATGGAAGTAAAAGGGTGAGCTCAACTAGCCCAAAGAAGAAATATTATGACTAAGATAATGTAGAATAAGTTATCATTAGCCTTCAACAATGTTAAACTGATAGAATACAATAGACAACAAGTTTAACTGCAGCGGAACAAGCAATACATTAGAAGAGTCAAGTAGAGCATGATATCTACTATCTTCTATGATTTAAAAGATTATCATTAACTTTATTCATTGGGACTCAAAGATAATAAATAGATCACATCATCGAATCATCCTCGCACTACTAGCCAAGGATATTCATTAGTATCACGTCCACAAATTATTCTTACACTACGGGCCAAGAATTATTCGTGTAATCATCAATGGTCATGACTATACCGAATTATCCCTGGTTATAATCATACTAATCAATAGTCCATCTATGCATGTAAGCCAAAGATGACTTTCATCACAACATAAGCATGATGATGATGACAATGATATTAGAATTCAATCAAAAGAAAGCAAAGGATAATTTTTTAAAGATTTATAATTTAATTTATCCAAAATAAAATAATGTCCAAATTTTCAACATGATACTGCTTTGTAGAGTAAAATTCAAGAATAATATCTATGTATCAAAAATAATATGGACAGAAAAGAAATAAATTTTTCGGTGAATAGTACCCCGTGAATAGTACTTCGTGAATAGTATCCCGTGAATAGTACCCAACATGAAAAGTGCCCCAAATACTCAAGTGAACAATATTTGAGTGAATAGTAATTGGGTGAATAGTAACCCATGAATAGTACCCCAGCATAAAAATTGCCCCGAATACCCGAGTGAAAAATATTTGAGTGAATAGTAATTGGGTGAATAGTAACCCGTGAATAGTAACTCGTGAATAGTATTTCGGGTGAAAATATTGATATTTAATAAAAATGTTCATATCAATATTCCAATAAATGATACTGGATGAAGCACAAAACTCACGGATATTCCACTAATTTCAAGGATTATAGAAGAAATACTTACCATAGTAAGTTTAGATTTAAGAATATAAAAAGAATTAACATACTAAAAGCGCAAGAATGGATTTTCACCGTCATACTAAGATTTAATCCGCGTGAGACAAAGTTATTCTGACATACTAAAGGATGAATATGAAAAAAAGTATTTCTTATGAATACGAAAGAAATAATACCCCTTACCTTAGTAGAAAGCTGGATACTGCAAAAGTGAAGTAGCAGAATACTCTTCTTCTCGCACTCTATAGTTTCTCTCTCTATAGTGTCTCTCGTGAATCTCAGTGAATTGGTGAGAATGAAAAAAGAATTAAGCTTCTATTTATAAGAGAATGGACTAAATAGTAACTAATTCACGAACGGTCCAAATTGATTCACTATTAAAACGGACGGTCCATATTGATTTCTATTAAAACCACAATCGAGGGTCCAGATCGATTTACTTTTAAAACCACCACCGACGATCTAGATTGATTACTTTTAAAACCACCATCAACAGTCAAGATTGATTACTTTTAAAACCACCATCAATGGTCCAGATTGATTTACTATTAAAACCACCATCGATGGTCCAGATTGATTTACTATTAAAACCACCACCGATGGTCTAGATTGATTTACTATTAAAACCACCGTCGATGGTCTAGATTGATTTAACTTATTACACTTTGGTACCCCTAAAGTTTTCTAAGTTTGCATTATTCCCCTCTAACTTTTGTAAATCACTTATTTTCAATAAACACATTTTTAATACTTCAACAATTATTCATCATTAATATTATAACTCACAATATTTAACAACTAGGTCGTTCCCAGGAAAGAGGGGACTTTCCGATAAGGATTTCTCCTTATTGGTGTGCAATTAGGTGACCAAACCTCTCCTTGACAGAACTTCTAGACATTGTCTATATTGTAAATAATAATATGAATAACTTTGTTACCTCATTATAAAATATTTATGCAGATGATAATGTGACAATAATTGAATCAAATAACGTGAGATACTATGCAACAATTAATGTAGCAATAATTGAGTATAACTGAGTGACTTCTCATGTAAGCATTAATAATTAATACCGTGTGCTATTATGCAACCACGCGTATTACTATACTTTTACCACCGGGTAGTTCAACAGTTTAACAGTAAAACTTTCGCCATTATTTTTATAAAAAGATATTTCTGTCGTTTTCTGACAATACTTCAATTGTGGGGTCCACCAATGATTGTGCGGCCGTACGAATATTCCCTGTTAAAACGAAAATTCCCCGACCAATCGAATATTCACTGACACAACGAATATTTTATATCAACTTGCTTACTTTACAAAATTTTCCAAATATTACCCACAACTATAACATTATATCATATCCACGCCATAATATTCAAAAATATATTTTGAGAAAAATTATTCTTTATTCAAAAAAAGTTTGGGTCTTAAAACCTCCCCTTCTTATGAAATTTCATCCTCGAAATTAGGGTACGTACCTGATATGTCGATGAGGTGAGGATACCTTGATTTCATTTCAGATTCTAACTCCCAGGTCATTTCCTTCACATCGTGGTTTCTCCACAAAACTTTGACTTGAGGTATAACCTTGGAGCGTAGAATATGATCCTTCTTATCCAAGATTTTAACAGGTACATCTTCATACGTTAAATCTGGCGCTATCTCATTCGGTTCTAATTAAATAATGTGGTTCAAGTCTTCCACATATTTACGTAACATCGATATATGAAAAATGTTATGAACACGCGACATACTTGGCGGTAAAGCGAGTCTATAGGCTACACTTCCTACTCGATCGAGGATTTCAAATAGACTAATAAAATCGAGGATTTGAGCTTTCCTCTCTTCGTCAATTCTTGCTTCTAGAATAATTCCCTCTTGAACCTTCTTCTTCACATTCATCAGCTCTAAGTCTGTAGCTTGAGCGGCTTTAAATTTATCGATTAAAGTCGGTTCTAATCGTATATTCGTTATCTTCATGTAGGTTCTTGGAGTCTTTAACTCTATCTCCATCTTTCGTAAGTCGTACAAAATGAGTCTTTGTGTTAACAACGTCACTCTCGTAACCGCATACGATCTTTTACTCAACTCGTCAGCTACCACGTTCGTTTTTCCACGATGATATTGAATGGTATGGTCGTAATCTTCAACAGCTCGAGCCAACGTATACGGTGCATATTATGTTCGTTTTAGTTGAAGAAACATTTAAGGGTTTTAGAAATGAGTTTTGTACTGGGGTCAATACAAAATTCGATTTCACGCTCTAGGGGTAGGCCAGGAAGTCTTCTGGAATACGTCAAGAAATTTATTAACAATGGAAATATCATTCAAAACTGTGACTCTCATCCCAAGACTTGGATAGCACGTCACAATGATACCTATCAACTTGCCACCATTATTCACAGCTTCCCCTACAGAAAGTTTAGCTTCGGTGCATTCCACATAAGGAAGTCACTAGCGAAAGGCTCAGGGCTCTTTTCTTATGGCTTAATATAACAGTGATTGACTTTAGTGGTTTGGTTGCTTGAATTCGCATAACAGGTTGGTTAAGAATATGAAAGCTAACAACCTTACTAAAAGCATGATGAGTAGTTAACCAATCGATTCCTAAAATCACATCAAGGACAAGTATTTTCAAAGAGACAAGATCGATAGGTAACGTGAAAGTGTCGATTTGAATCAACAAGATTTATAAACACTGGAGGTAACGACGGTTTCTACTAACGAAGTTTCAACCAATAAGTCAAAGTCTAACTTCTGTGGGGTCAAATTTAAATGTTGAGCGCAAGCAAGAGAGATAAAAAAATGGATAGAACCGGTATCAAATAAGGTATAAGCTTCGTAAGAGTTTATGATTAGCTTACTCGTGATCACCTCGTTCGGATTCCTTACTTTTTGGGAGGTTACGACAAACGCTTTCCCTTGAACTACCAGTTTTGTCTTGTCTGAGACGGCCTTTGATGCCTCCATCCCAGCTGGACTTGACTTTGGTGCACGATAAAATCGGGCTAGGTGACCTTCTCTTCCACAATTATAGCATGCTTTGGACTGGTGCTTAAAATTTGGACTGAAGTGTCCCTCTCCTCCGCATTTGTAACATCTGACTTAATTGGTCATTCTCCTTCCTTAACAACAAAAGCTTAGGTCTTTGACGTCTTTCCATCATTATTGAATCTCCTCTTCTTTAAATTTCTACTTCTATTATCTTGGCCATGATTACCACCGGAGTGGTTACCATTTCTTGCCTGTTGATTCCCTCCACGTTTGTTATCACTGCTTCGATGACTACTACCACTGGTATTATTGACTTGTTGGCTGCTCTCTCTTGGTTGGGTTGACTCATTATCGCACTCCAATAACTGAGCCCTATTTACAACATCTGAATACAAACACAGTTTATGAGAAATGAGGTATTGACGTATTTCAGGTCTCAAACCTCGCAGAAACATTCGCGTCATTCTCTCCTCATTATCAACCAAATGCGATGCGAACCAGAAAAACTCGGCAAACTTAGCCTGGTACTGCGACACGGTCATATTGTTTTACTCCAACTTGATAAACTCCACCTCCTTCATGTGATGAATACTTTCGGGAAAGTACTTGTCATTGAACAACTCTTGGAACTTCTCCCAAGATATCTTGAGTGCGGCAGGCTGGGTACGTTTTACTAATTCCCACCAGCAATCTTCTTCTCCTCTCAACATAAAGGTGGCAAGGGAACCTTTTGCTCCTCGGAGCATCCCAAGACATCAAATATCTTGGTGATCTACTTTTTCCACGTCTCTGCCTTAAGTGGTTTTGGCTCTCCCCAAAACTCTGATGGTCCCAGATCCTTGAATTGTTTAGCGGTGACCATCTGTGAGTTGCCAGTATGTCTACCTTCATTTTGAACAGGAGCCACTCTCGCCTGTTGTTTCATGAAGCCTCTGAATAACCCATCATTCATCATTTGATCGGTGTTATTGTTTACTTGAGGATTATTGTCTTACTATTGCACATTATCCTGGGTATTGATCATTGGTGACTCAACAGTCTCATGTACTTCATTGCTTATCTCGACATTTTCAGATGCCATTTTCAAATACTGCCACAAAACAAGGGTTAATTGACATGCCACATATTATCCTTATACTCTGACCGACCAATTAAATACCAAATAAACTTAGGTAGGTCATACTAGCGAAGGAATTCCCCGTCTTTCCCCTCCTAGTTCTTGTCTCACATCTCAACCAGGGATAATATCCCTAAGCTTTGATACTAACTGTGACGCCCCAAAAATAGGTATACATCACCCATCTTGGGTCGCAAAATACATGGTACTGAATACAAATACAAACATAATTATACAACATGAGCTGAGAGTTTTTACATGAATATTGTCATCTAGACAATATCCAAACTCAAATAGAGTCCTCATTACATTTATTGGCACACTATTTTATAGAATAGTGATGACTACTATAACACCATCTCGGCCCATCACTCCGTTTCCTCGACTAGTTCCGCCACGTTCTCATTTCCAAGAGAACAATGGAAGTAAAAGGGTGAGCTCAACTAGCCCAAAGAAGAAATATTATGACTAAGATAATGCGAGAATAAGTTATCATTAGCCTTCAACAATGTTAAACCGATAGAATACAATAAACAACAAGTTTAATCTGCAATGGAACAAGCAATCCATCGGAAGAGTCAAGTAGAGCATGATATCTACTATCTTCTATGATTTAAAAAGTTTATCATTAACTTTATTCATTGGGACTCAAAGATAATAAATAGATCACATCATTGAATCATCCTCGCACTACGGGCCAAGGATATTCATTAGTATCACGTCCACAAATTATTCTTGCTCTACGGGCCAAGAATTATTCGTGTAATCATCAATGGTCATGACTATACCGAATTATCCCTGGTCATAATCATACTAATCAATAGTCCATCTATGCACGTAAGCCAAAGATGACTTTCATCACAATATAAGCATGAGGATGATGACAATGATATTAGAATTCAATTAAAAGAAAGCACAGGATAAATTTTTAAAGATTTATAATTTAATTTATCCAAAATTCAATAATGTCCAAATTTTCAACATGATACTGCTTTGTAGAGTAAAATTCAAGAATAATATCAATGTATCAAAAATAATATGGACAGAAAAAGAAATAAATTTTTTGGTGAATAGTACTTCGTAAATAGTACCCCGTGAATAGTACCCCGACATGAAAAGTGCCCCAAATACCCAAGTGAACAATATTTGAGTAAATAGTAATTGGGTGAATAGTAACCCGTGAATAGTACCCCAGCATGTAAAGTGCCCCGAATACCCGAGTGAACAATATTTGAGTGAATAGTAATTGGGTGAATAGTAACACATGAATAGTAACTCGTGAATAGTATTTCGGGTGAAATATTGATATTTAATAAAAAAAAAAAAGTTTATATCAATATTCCAATAAAATGATACTGGATGAAGCGCAAAACTCACGAATATTCCACTAATTTCAAGGATTATAGAAGCAATACTTACCATAGTAAGTTTAGATTTAAGCATATAAAAAGAATTAACATACGAAAACTGCAAATGGATTTTCACCTGTCATACTGTACGTAATCCGCATAGACAGATTATTCTGACATACTAAAAGATGAATTTGAAAAATAGTATTCCTTATGAATACGAAAAAAATAATACCCCTTACCTTAGTAGAAAGCTGGATACTGCAAAAGTGAATTAGCAGAATACTCTTCTTCTTACTCTCTATAGTTTCTCTCTCTATAATGTCTCTCGTGAATCTCAGTGAATTGGTGAGAATGAAAAAAGAATTAAGCTTTTATTTATAAAAGAATGGACTAAATAGTAACTAATTCACGAACGGTCCAGAATGATTCACTATTATAACGGACGGTCCATATTGATTACTATTAAAACCACAACCGATGGTCCAGATCAATTTACTTTTAAAACCACCACCGACGGTCCAGATTGATTACTTTTAAAACCACCATCAACGGTCAAGATTGATTACTTTTAAAACCATCATCAATGGTCCAGATTTATTTACTATTAAAACCACCATCGATGGTCCAGATTGATTTACTATTAAAACCACCACCAACGGTCCAGATTGATTTACTATTAAAACCACCATCGATGGTCCAGATTGATTTAACTTATTACACTTTGGTACCCCTAAAGTTTTCTAAGTTTGCATTATTCCCCTCTAACTTTTGTAAATCACTTATTTTCAATAATCACATTCTTAATACTTCAACAATTATTCATCATTAATATTATAACTCACAATATTTAACAACCAGGTCGTTCCTAAGAAAGGGGGGGCTTTCCGATAAGTATTTCTCCTTATTGGCGAGCAATTAGGTGACCAAACCTCTCCTTGACAGAAATTCTAGACATTGTCAATATTGCAAATAATAATATGAATAACTTTGTTGTCTCAATTATAAAATATTTATGCAGATGATAATGTGATAATAATTTAATCAAATAAGATGAGATACTATGCAACAATTACTATAGCAATAATTGAGTATAACTGAGTGACTTTC
This sequence comes from Panax quinquefolius, assembly GCA_020205615.1. Classification (NCBI taxonomy): domain Eukaryota; kingdom Viridiplantae; phylum Streptophyta; class Magnoliopsida; order Apiales; family Araliaceae; genus Panax; species Panax quinquefolius. The sequence goes on from JAINUW010000807.1 coordinate 229,615, forward strand.
CACGTAAGCATCAATAATCAATACCGTGTGCTACTATGCAATCATGCGTATTACTATACTTTTACCACCGGGTAGTTCAACAGTTTAACAGTAAAACTTTCGTCGTTATTTTTATAAAAGATATTTCTGTTGTTTTCTGAAAATTTTTCCATTGTGGGATCCACCAATGATTGTGTCTTCGTACGAATATTCCCTGTTAAAACGAAAATTCCCTAACCAATTGAATATTCACTAACACAACAAATATTTTATATCAACTTGCTTACTTTGCAAAATTTTCCAAATATTACCCACAACTATACCATTATATCATATCCACACCATAATATTCTAAAATATATTTCGAGAAAAATTATTCTTTATTCAAAAAAAGTTGGGGTCTTACATAAAATCTCTATTAAACATTTAGTACATGCAGACCTTGAGTCAAATAAAGTTATGAGTAAAAAATATCTTCAATTGACAACCCTTCACTCTGTGGCAGTTGATTTTGCAAAAACAAGAGTAACAACTGAAAGGCCTAGGGCTTTAAAACCGAGAATGTTTCCCGATTTCATGGAGAGGTGGGTAAAACTAGATTTTACACTCCTCAAAGAGTATTGGGGAGAAAATTTATCGTGCTATATAGTCTTGAATCTATAGTGCATGAGAAGTTGAAATCTGTTTGTTCAAAAAATATAATATCATCAAAATGTTTATATAAAATACTGAAAGATATATATGTTAATATACTAAAATAATAATGATTTAATTAAAAAAATAGAATGACAATGATTTAATTAAAATAAATAAAAGAGAGAACATACTCTATCAATAAATCAACTGCAACATCCTTAAGATCGATTTTTTTTAATGTATGTTTTGTAACCAAATATTAGCATTTTCTTGGAAAATATTTTATATCAAGATCTCTATCATAAAAGTATACTATGGATCTGCGATCAACCATCCTCATCTTGAATTTGAATCCACAAAGCAATATCCTCAAAATATATATAACAAATTGGAGAAAGATGAAAGTGTGCATTTACTGAAAGATAACTTGTCATAATTAGATGGAAACTTCATGTTATAATGTAAAACAAATACCTTAATCATTGCCCAAGAGTAATGACTACTGGGAGAAGAGTCAAGGACTTCCTTGTACGTAGGATTCGACATAGAAGTTGTAGCTAATACTCCAACTGGTTTCTTGGCATAAATAAAAAATTATGGGTCGTAGTTCCTGTTTGTGTCCCATACTTAAATTGAATAATTGAATTACTGCAGACATTCATCACTGTTCCATCAGAACATATGACAGTATCTCGAAGGAGGGCCGTTAAGTTGTTGAATAAAGTTCCATGTTCAGCAAACCCATATTAGTCGATGAGAAAACAAGTTTCCCACATCATGCATTCAGTTTCTATGGAAAGGCGTGGTACGCCTTCATATGTTTCAACATCATGCCTACCCGCCACCTAAGCGACGTCACTAGTGAGCAGGTTATCTTGCTATCCGCCATTATCACGGGTTTGAAAGTGGACATGGGGGTATTAATCCAAGATTCCATTAATAAGGCAATTAAAAGCAACATGATTTCAGGGCTCCCTCACCCTTCGTTGATCACCCGCCTTTGTAAACGGGCGGGTGTTCAATGGAAAAATGATGACATCACTCAACCGCCCATAACACTTATAGATCATCATGTCATATCGCGGTTCGGTATTTGGGAGGGAGCATAGTCTCACATTTGCAGAGAAGGTTATCTACCAGCTCCATAGTCGCCTCCTTCATCAGAGGCCAGACCTTCTACTCCGACACCAGAGTCTGTGTTTGCTCCACTCGGCGTCCTAGCAGAGTTGATGGTAAGCATGAGCTTCCTATATAGGAAAGTGGATACTATTACCCAATGACAGAACCAGTTCGTGCAGTACCATGTTGAGTTCGCTAACACAGTCGCCAGCATCTATGTTACACATGGTGGAGAAGAGACGGACTCTATGCCATTCCAATTTCCTAAACCTTCTACCTTAACACCATATCCACCACCATCCTAAGCTAGAGATGAGGGCAATAAGGAGGGTGCAGAGGGTGATGGCACCGACTGAGCCATCTATAACATATCTGGACAATGATGGCACTGGCTAACTCAAGTTTGGGGGACAGTTTTATCAGCAATATTATCTATTCTGTCATATGAACTCTATTTTGTTATTATTTGGTTTTAGTAATATTTTAGGCTGCAATATGAACTGTTATTGAATTTCAGCCTTGGATTGTCATGTTATTGATGCATGGATGTTAAGTTTCATCATGTTGTTAGGAATTTATGTTTATCTATCTATTATTACATGTTTGGAGTATATCATATATTAGTAGTTTTTCTTTATTTATTCCATGCTTTCATAAGGATGCCTTTGTTACTACTTTTTAGTATTTTGGGCAACGTAGATTTGTTTTAATATTACAGTCATGTATGAACTATAGATGACATCTTTTTGGCTTTTGTAACCTCAGCTTTTTATTATTTTATGACTTTATTTAGCATTGTATGGATGCATGAGCAGTTTTTAGTATTATCATATTTTGTTTATAGCCATATTTTGGGATTTACAAAGATTTGTATACTTGATGCCATGTTATGGCTTTACTACCCTATTTTGAGTTGATATTAGTGCAAGGGTTCACATTATCTTTTATCTTGTCATGCTATGGTTTTTGATTAACCCTATCTTGAACTGTATATATTATGGGAATGGATTATATATATTATAAATTTTTGATTGTGGCTAATGATAAACACATTGATGATTATGACTATTTCTAAGAGTTTATGTCAAGCATGTGTGGATGAGGGGTTAGTTTAGTTGATAAGTTGAGACTGTTATTGATCCATTCTTCTTAGCGAGAACCGACCAACTGTTATAGCTAGTTATATTTCTGATATAGTTGAGTGGTTATTATTTTGAAAATGTGTTAACTTTGTGAACTTAAATGCATACAAGGTAATAAAAGACATAGACGCTTATGCAGATTCGGATCTTGGATTATGGCATATTTTCATGTTAAAAAAAATAAAAACCTTAGTTGACTAAGCTTAATTACGTGGCCTTTGTTACTCGAGTCATTAGATCCTTAGGGGTGTTCTACACCTAGTGCCTTAAATACATTTGGCTTGGGAGTCATTGATCAAAAACTCATTAATGGGTAGCTCTGAATAGCCTAAGGTAATTAAGCAATGCACGATCATCCTAAAGGTTTTGTTTGTTAATGTGTTTAGAATAAAAGTCTAATTTGGCTTAAGTTTGATTACGTGGCCTTTGCTGCTCGAGTTATTAGATCCATAAGGGTGTTGTACACCTAGTGCCCTAAAGCAATGGCTTGGGAGTCATTGATCAAAAGCTCATTAACTGGTAACTCTAAATAGCCTAAGGTAATTAAGCATTGCACAAGTTAGATTTTGATGTCTTCATGCTAATGCCTTTTGATCCTTTCTAGCATCTGTGTCTTGTTCTTAATGCTTGATGTTGTTAGAGTTTACAGAGTTAACATATTGGTCATTGCAATTGATTGTGCGAGCTTATTTTGAGCTATGATTAGTAAGGATGGTTGGTCTTTACACGCACACATAGAATGGATCGAATACAGTCTTATGCTTAAAATTGATTGAACCCTTATTCATATTTGTGTTTGTCTTATTCTCTGAGAAAAGTTATTTTGAGCTTAGAAGCCATGATGCTGGTATATAATATTATACTTAATTTGCGTGTTTATATTTCTGTTGATGTGGTTGTTCATATAGTTTGCTTGAGGACAAGCAAAGGCTTAAGTTTGGGGGTATTTTTGATGAGTAGAATTTATACTCGCGAATTGGATCCTTTATTGTGACGCCCCCAAAACAGGTATACATCACCCATCTTGAGTCACCCAATACATGGTACATAAATCAAATACAAACTTAATTATACAACTATCGTGTACAATACGATCAAACATAAGCTGAGAGTTTAAAGAAGAATATTACCTTCTAGACAATATCCACTCTCAATGGAGTCCTCATTACAATTATTATCAAACTATTTCACATAATAGTGAGGACTACTAAAGCCATTTATCCTGGACCATCACTCCATTCCCCGACTCGTCCCAGCTACGTTCTCATTTCCTGAAGAGAACAATGAAAGCAAAAGGGTGAGCTCAACTAGCCTAGTAAGAAATATTATGACTAAGATAATGCAGAATAAATTATCCTTAGCCTTCAACACTATAACAACTGATAGAATATAATAGACAACAAGTTTTAGATCAACAACTGCAGCGGAACAAGCAGTCCATTAGAAAAGTTAAGTAGAGCATGATATCTACTATCTTCTATGATTTAAAAAGTTTTTCATCAAATTTATCGCTGAGACTCAGCTTAATAAATAAATCACATCATCGAATCTTCCTTACACTATGGGCCAAGGATATTCATGTAATCACCAATGGTCATGATTATACCGAATAATCCCTGATCATAATCATACCAACAACTGTCCATCAATGCACTACGGGCCAATGAGGACTTTTACCACATCATTTGTAACATTATAGGTCATGATTATACCGAATGATCCCTGGTCATAATCATACCAATCAACAGACCATCTATACATGTAAGCTAAAGATGACTTTCATCACAATATAAGCATGAGGATGATGAAAATGATATAAGCATTAATTAAACGAAATATCTAAATATTAAAGACTTTAAATTTATCCAGAGTTTAAAAATATCCAAATTGTCAACATGATACTGCTTTGTGGAGTAAAATTCAAGAATAATATTCATGTACCAATAATAATTTGGACAGAAAAGAAATATATTTTCTGGGTAAATAGTACCTCGTGAATAGTACCCTGTGAATAGTACTTCGGGAATAGTACCTCGTAAATAGTACCCCGACATGAAAAGTACCCCAAATACCCGAGTGAATAATATTCGGGTGAATAGTAATTGGGTGAATAGTAACCCGTGAATAGTAACTCGTTAATAGTACTCTGACATGAAAAGTGCCCCGAATACCCGAGTGAATAATATTTGAGTAAATAGTAACCTGGTGAATAGTAACTCATGAATAGTACTCCGTCATGAAAAGATCAATAATTATCAAGAAAACTCAGAATAATATTTCCATGAAAAGATACTGGATGAAGCGCAAATATCAAGGATATTCTACTAATTTCATGGAGTATAAAAGCCAAAACTTCAACAAAATGAGTATAGAATTCAAAATCTGAAACGAAATAATATTACTTACAAACTACAGAGTATGGAAGAAAATATTATTTCAAGCGAATATTGAACAAAAATAACATCCTTATATTTGTTGAATGAAAATAATATTCCAACGAATATTTAACGAAGATAATATTCCTACGAATATTGAACGAAGATAATATTCTTTATGAATATTGAACGAAAATAATATTCATACGAATATGAAAAAAAAATCTCTTCAGAATATGAAATAAAAAATACCCATTACCTCAGAAGAAGACTGGATACTAGAGTAGTGAAGTAACAGACTACTCTTCTTTTTTCTCTCTATAGCTTCTCGCTTTATAATTGCTCTTGTGAGTCTTAGTGAATTGGTGAGAATGAAGGAAGAATGAGCTTCTATTTATAGGAAAATATAGTTTTGATAATTGCACATTTTGGGGCTCGAAATATTACATTATAAAACCTTCATCTTTTTCTTCATTTTTAATTTAGTCCTGCAAGTATTATCAAACTTGCACCACCTCCCCTAATAGTACATCATGTGAATTAATAGTTCAATCATGTGAATCAATAGTTCTATACATGTGAAAATACGAATTACAATATAGTACCTCCATCTATACCTCCATTTTTAACTTAATCATGCAAGTATTTATCAATCTTGCACCACCTCCCCTAATAGTATATGAATGTGAATCAATAGTACACACATGTGAACAAATAGTTATAAGCATATGAATTAATAGCAATTAATTGCTCATTTATCCGATTAATTACCCGATTGGTCAATATAACTTCTAGACATCAATTATTATCGAAATAAATGTTGATTTTCACTAACACTAATAATCCCAACACAATGGAACTATTAATTTCATCTTTAATCAACACGAACTTATATATCATTAATATTATAACTCACAATATTTAACAACCAGGTCATTCCCAGAAAAGAGGGGGCTTTTCGATAAAGATTTCTCCTTATTGGCGCGCAATTAGGTGACCAAACCTCACTTTAACAGAACTTTTAGACATTGTTAATATTGTAAATAATAATATGAATAACTTTGTCGTCTCAATTATTGATTTAATAATATAAAATATTATGCAGATGATACTGTGACAATAATTGAATCAATAATATGAGAGATATGATGCAGCAATTACTGTAGCAATAATTGAGTAAAACTGAGTGATTTACTATTAAAACCATGACCAATGGTCCAAATTAATTTAACTTATTACACTTTGGTACCCATAAAGTTTTCCATGTTTACATTATTCCCTTCTAACTTTTGTAAATTACTTATTTTCAATAAACACATTTTTAATACTCTAACAATTATTCATCATTAATATTATAACTCACAATATTTAACAATCAGATCATTTTCAGAAAAGAGGGGACTTTTCGATAAGGATTTTTCCCAATTGGCGCGTAATTAGGTGACCAAACCTCTCCTCGACAGAACTTTCTATACATCGTCAATATTGCAAATAATAATATGAATAACTTTGTCGTCTCAATTATTGATTTAATAATATAAAATATTATGCAGATGATACTGTGATAATAATTGAATCAAATAACGTGAGATACTATGCAACAATTACTGTTGCAATAATTGAGTAAACTGAGTGGCTTCTTACGTAAGCATCAATAATCATTATCGTGTGCTACTATGCAACCACGCGTATTATTGTATTTTTACCACCGGGTATCTCAACAGTTTAATGATAAAACTTTCACCGTTATTTTTATAAAAAGATATTTATGTCGTTTTCTAACTATGACAATACTTCCGCTGTGGGGTCTACCAATGATTGTGTTATCGAACGAATATTCCCTGACAAAAAGAATATTCCCACCAAACGAATATTCCCTAACACAACGAATATTTTATATCAACTTGCTTACTTTACAAAAAAATTCACATATCACCATTAACTTTAACCTTTTATCAATTTAACTATTTACTAAATAAAATAATAATTATAAGAAAATTGAATACTTTTATTTCATAAAATTTGGGGTCTTACAATCTCCCCTCGTTACAAAATTTTTCCCTCAAAATTTACGTATGTACCTGGTATGCCGAAGAGATGAGAATACATCGTCAGATTCTAACTCTTAAGGTATAACCTTTGAGCGTAGAATATGTTCCTTCTTATCCAAGATTTTAACAGGTACCTCTTCATATGTTAAATCTGCCACTATCTCGTCCGGTTCTAATTTAATAATGTTATTCGGGTCATCCACATATTTACATAACATCGATACGTGAAAAATGTTATGGATATGCGACATACTTGGCGGTAAAGCAAGTCTATAGGCCAGAGTTCCTACTCGATCGAGGATTTCAAATGGGCCAATAAAATCAAGGGTTGAGATTTCCTCTCTTCGTTGATTCTTGCTTTTAGAATAACGCCTTCTTGCACCTTCTTCTTTACATTCATCAACTCTGAGTCTGTAGCTTGAGCAGATTTAACTTTATCGATTAAAGTCGGTTCGACTCGTATATTCGCCATCATCACATGAGTTCCTGAAGTCTTTAACTTTATCTCCACCATTTGTAAGTCATGCAAAATGGGTCTTTGTGTTAACAACGTCACACTCGTAACCCCATACGATCTTCTACTCAACTCGTCAACTACCATGTTCGCTCTTCCACGATGATATTGAATGGTATGGTCATAATCTTCAATAGCTTGAGCCAACGTATTCGGCGCATGTTATGTTCGTTTTAGGAGAAGAAATATTTGAGGGTTTTGTATCGGGTTCAAGGTCGATACAAAATTCAATTTCACGTTCTGAGGGTAGGCCATGAAGTTCTTCGGGAAATATGTCAGGAAATTTATTAACAATAGAAATATCATTCAGATCTGACATATTTTTTGTTTAAATCTATGACATGGCTAAGAAAGCTTGACACTCGTTTTTCAATAAATGAATAGCTTTATGGCTTGATACGACAGTGATCGACTTTAGTGGTTTGGTTACTTGAATTCGCATAATAAGTTGGTTAGGAATATGAAAGCTAACAACCTTACGAAAATAATCAATTTTAGCATGATGAGTAGTCAACCAATCAATTCCTAAAATCACATCGAATGAAAGTATTTTTAAAGATATAAGATCGACAGGTAACGTGCAGGTGTCGATTTGATTCAAACAAGATTTATAAACAGTAGAGGTAACGAAGGTTTCTCCTAATGGAGTTTCAACCAATAATTCAAAGTCTAATTTCTTCATAGTTAAATTTAAACGTTGAGCGCAAATAGGATAAATAAAAGAGTGGGTAGAACTGGTATCTAATAAGGTATAGACTTCACAAGAATTTATAATTAACTAACCAGTGCTAACTTCGTTTGGGTTACTCGCTTTTTGAGAAGTCACGAAAAATGCCCTTCCTAAAACCGTCGACTTTATTTTGTCCGTATCCGCCTTTGGTGCCACTGTCCCACCTAGACTTGATTTTGCTACAGGACAAAATCGAGTTATGTGACCATCTTTTCCATAACTAAAACATACCTTGGAAGGCTGTAGACAGTTTGAACTTATATGTCCCTCCTCTCCGCATTTGTAGCATCTAACTGGCGATCGTTTGAAAGTAATATGCACACAAGCCAATCATGTTTGATGATAAAGCATATACTTTGTAACAATCTTATTCATTTATTAATAAAAAGTATTAATTTATTAAAGGCTTTTAATTATCTACATGATGCTGTTTTATAATATGTGATAAACCCATAGTTTTAAGCAATGCTTTTAGAATAATGATGATGATCATTCTAATGAGATCTAAATTCTTAGAAAGCTTAAAAATAAAATAGTTCCCAATCATTGGATTACTAAATTGGGGATTAGTGAATCCGGATAGATTGGTACATACGTTGCTTGCTCATTGGATGAGGATGATTGATCTCATGATCATTTGTGTGGAGACACTAAAGCAAGTATGTAGGTGCTTATTAGAGAATAAGTTCACTGAACGTGGCTCGCTAAAGGAATACCTAATGGAGTTTTACTTGCTGTCAATAGGAATTCTCAGTAGTGATAGTAGTACAAGTGATCCTTGGACTTGAGATCATCATAGTATCTTGTGTATGATGAGTTATACTTTGACTTATTCCTTAAGACCCTTAGGGTATATCAAAGGGTATGCTTGGGTATAATAAGTTGTACATGGAGATAATGTATGATCAATAAAGAATCTACCACTTCTATTAAAAGAAGAGAAATATCCTATGTGATTCGATAAATGACAACCCAAAGAGTCCTTGGTTAAGGCGAATGAAATTAGAAAGGAGTTTCTAATTTGCATTATTTGGAGTTGTGCATTTAAGAGTCGAAATACATATAATTAAATAAAATAAGACTTGACAAAGAATTCCATGTCTTATATTTAATTGGGACATTGCATGGTGGAATGATTGAATTATACAGTAACTATTTACTCAAAGGTTCTTTTATGATTAATGTTGAAATCTATATTATCCGGAAATTAGTTGATCGTTAGGGAGGCTTATCCCTATTCAGAATAAATATTATTTATTTAAATAAATAAATTATTTAATTTATTTATTTAAATAAGATTAGAATTGTTCTAATTGATTTATTCACAACCGGTTTAATATGGAGAACCTAAAGGGTCACACCATAAAAGGAAGAATAATTATTTAAGAAGTTAATGGCATAATCGTAATAATATGTTAAGTATATTTAATTTAATCTATGGTGATAGAATAAATTAAATAGCTTAATATTTATTATTTAATATTTTAGAAATATTAAATATAAATTAATAAGAGAGTCTTATTAATATTATTACAATTATTATTATTTTAATTTCTAAAGAGTTTAGGAATTAATTTAATATAAGTACTCTCATTTATTCCTAATAGGATTAGGAGGTTAAATTAATTAAAAGAGTTTAATTAATTATCCCTAATAAGATAAGGGAGCTTAATTAATTAAAGGATTTTAATTAATTAAAATAAAACCCAATTCCTTAATTGTTAAGGAGGGTTGCCCACATCTAAATAAGAGGAGTCTTATTATGGGTGTGAGGGAGTGGTTGACTTTTACAACATACGTTATTCCAATTGTTGGAGAGTACGCTCTTTTTCTATAGAGATAGAAAAACTAGGGTTTAGCCAACCACCCATCTTCTTAAATCCTTCTTCTTCCTTGGTGGATCACCTCTAGAGGCCAAACACTTGGGTGGCTAACGTTGATCAAAGGAAGGAACCAAACCCGGTGGATTCAAGTTGAACGCGAAAAGGATTGGAGATGAACTTGTACCTGAGGAAGCTCGGATCTTCAAGGGTATGTTTGTTCTTCATATCTTTTCATTTAATTAATAATTGTGCATAAAGGGTGATCCGGGTATATGGTTTGTAAAATTTTTAAAACTCTGATTTATCTCGCTTCCGCTTATTTTTGCAATTTGATTGCGTTCTTGAATATTACAAACCTAACATCGTTCTCTTCCCCCTAGAATTTGTTGCTGGTGTTGGTGCCAACGTCTTCCCGTCATCGCTAAATCTTCTCTTCTTGAAAGTTCCACTTGAATCATTTCTTCTATTATCTTGGCCATGATTACCACCGAAGTGGTTACCATTTCTAGCATGTTGATTCCCTCCACGTTTGTTGTCACCACTTTGATGACTGCTACCACTGGTATTATCGACTTGCTGGCTACTCTCTCTTGGTTGGGTTGACTCATTATCATGCTCCAATAAATGAGCCCTATTTACAACATCTGAATACAAACATAATTTGTGAGAAATGAGGTATTGACGTATTTCAGATCTCAAACCTCGCAGAACATTCGAGTCATTCTCACCTCATTATCAACCAAATGGGATACAAACCGGGAAAACTCGGCAAACTTAGCCTCATACTGCGACACGGTCATATTGTTTTGTTCCAACTTGATAAACTCCACCTCCTTCTTGTGACGAATACTTTTGGGAAAGTACTTGTCATTGAACAGCTCTTGGAACTTCTCCCAAGACATTTTGAGTGCGGCAAGCTGGGTACGGTTTACTGATTCCCACCATTAATCTGCCTCTCCTCTTATCATGAAGGTGGCAAAGGGAACCTTTTGCTCCTCAGAGCATCCCAAGACATCAAATATCTTGGTGATCTTCTTTATCCACGTCTCCGCCTTAAGTGGTTTTGGCTCTCCCAAAAACTTCGATGGTCCCAGCTCCTTGAATTACTTAGGGGTGACCATCCGAGAGTTGCCAATGTTTCCACCTGCATTTTGAACAAGAGATTCTCTCGCCTGTTGTTGCATGAATTGCATAAAGCCTCTGATCATCCCATCGTTCATCATTTGCTCGGTGTTGTTGTTTACCTGAGGATTATTATCTTCCGGTTGCACATTATCCTGGATATTAATCGTTGGTGACTCAACGGTCTCATGTGCTTCATTGCTTATCTCGACATTTTCAGATGTCATTTTCAAACACTGCAACAAAACAAGGGTTAATTGACATGCCACATATTATCCATATACTCTGACTGGCCAATTAAATATCAAATAAACTTAGGTAAGTCATATTAGCGAAGGAATTCCCCGTCTCTCCCCTCCTAGTTCTTGTCACACACCTCAGTCAGGGATCATATCCCTAAGCTTTGATACCAACTGTGACGCCCCCAAAATAGGTATACATCACCCATCTTGGGACGCCAAATATATGGTACAGAATACAAATACAAACTTAATTATACAACATGAGCTGAGAGTTTTTACACGAATATTATCTTCTAGACAATATCCAAACTCAAATGGAGTCCTCATTACATTATTGTCACACTATTTTATAGAATAGTGAGGACAACTATAACACCATCTCGGACCATCACTCCGTTCCCCGACTATTTCTGGCTATGTTCTCATTTCCTGAAAAGAACAATGGAAGTAAAAGGGTGAGCTCAACTAGCCCAGTAAGAAATATTATGACTAAGATAATGCAAAATAAGTTATCATTAGCCTTCAATAATGTTAAACTGATAGAATATAATAGACAACAAGTTTAAGCTCGCAATGAACAAGCAATCCATTAGAAGAGTCAAGTAGAGCATGATATCTACTATCTTCTATGATTTAAAAAGTTTATCATTAACTTTATCGCTGGGACTCATCTTAATAAATAAATCACATCATTGAATCATCCCCGCACTACGGGCCAAGGATATTCATTAGTATCACGTCCATAAATTATTCTTGCACTACGGGCCAAGAATATTCATGTAATCATCAATGGTCATAATTATACCAAATTATCGCTGGTCATAATCATACCAATTAACAGTCCATCTATGTACGTAAGCTAAAGATGACTTTCATCACAATATAAGCATAAGGAAGATGACAATAATATAAGAATTCAATTAAAAGAAAGCAAATGATAAATTTTTAAATATTTATAAATTAATTTATCCAAAATAAAATAACGTCCAAATTGTCAACATGATATTGCTTTGTGGAGTAAAATTCAAGAATAATATCCATGTATCAAAAATAAATTGGACAGAAAAGAAATAAATTTTTCGGTGAATAGTACTCCGTGAATAGTACCCTGTGAATAGTACTTCAGGAAAAATACCCCGTGAATAGTACCCCGACATGAAAAGTGCCCCGAATACCGGAGTGAATAATATTTGAGTGAATAGTAATTGGGTGAATAGTAATCCATGAATAGTAACTCGTGAATAGTACCCCAGCATAAAAAGTGCCCCGAATACCCGAGTGAATAATATTATAGTGAATAGTAACCCGTGAATAGTACCCTGGGTGAAAATATTGATATTTAATAAGAAAGTTCAGATCAATATTTCAATAAAACGATACTGGATGAAGCGCAAAACTCAAGGATATTCCACTAATTTCAAGGATTGTAGAAGAAATACTTACCATAGTAAGTTTAGATTTAAGAATATGAAAAGAAATAACATACGAAACTACAAATGGATTTTCACATGTCATACAGTACATAATCCTTGTAGACAGGTTATTCCGACATATTAAAGGATGAATACAAAAAATAACATTCTTTATGAATACGAAAGAAATAATACCCCTTACGAATACAACAAATAATATCCCTTATGAATACAACAAATAATATCCCTTACCTTAGTAGAAGGTTGGATACTGCAATAGTGAAGTAGCAGAATACTCTTCTTCTTACTCTCTATAGTTTCTCTCTCTATAGCTTCTCTTGTGAATCTCAGTGAATTGGTGAGAATGAAAGAAGAATTAAGCTTCTATTTATAGGAGAATGGACTAAATAGTAACTAATTCATGAATAGTCCAGATTGATTTACTATTAGAACGGACGGTTCATATTGATTACTATTAAAACCTCAATCGACGGTCTAGATTGATTTACTTTTAAAACCACCACCGATGGTCCAGATTGATTCACTTTTAAAACCACCACCCACGGTCCAGATTGATTTACTATTAAAACCACCACCGACGGTCCAGATTGATTTACTATTAAAACCACCACCAATGGTCCAGATTAATTTAACTTATTACACTTTGGTACCCATAAAGTTTTCCAAGTTTACATTATTCCCTTCTAACTTTTGTAAATCACTTATTTTCAATAAACACATTCTTAATACTTCAACAATTATTCATCATTAATATTATAACTCACAATATTTAACAATCGATCATTCCGTGAAAGAGGGCTTTCCAGATAAGGATTTCTCCTATCAAGCGCATGATTAGGTGACCAAACCTCTCCTCGATGAACTTTCTAGACATCGTCAATATTGCAAATAATAATATGAATAACTTTATCGTCTCAATTATTGATTTAATAATATAAAATATTATGCAGATGATACTGTGACAATAATTGAATCAAATAATGTGAGATATTATGCAACAATTACTGTAGCAATAAGTGAGTAAACTGAGTGGCTTCTTACGTAAGCATCAATAATCAATACCGTGTGCTACTATGCAACCACGCGTATTATTATATTTTTACCACCGGGTATCTCAATAGTTTAACAATAAAACTTTCACCGTTATTTTTATAAAAAGATATTTATGTCATTTTCTAACTACGACAATACTTTTGTTGTGGGGTCCACCAATGATTGTGTCATCGAACGAATATTCCCTGACAAAAAGAATATTCCCCGACCAAACAAATATTCCCCGACGCAACGAATATTTTATATCAACTTGCTTACTTTGCAAAAAATTTCCCATATCACCATTAACTTTAACCTTTTATCAATTTAACCATTTACTAAATAAAATAATAATTATAAGAAAATTGAATACTTTCATTTCATAAAATTTGGGGTCTTACACGTAGTGCAAAGATGGACAGGTGTTTGACATGATCATGACCACTAGTGATACGAACAAGTATCTTTGGCCTGTAGTGCATAGATAATTCGTTAATTGGAAATAATTATTGATTTATGTTACATGGATAAAATATTAATGATGGACTTTTAAATCATGGAAGATAATAGACATCATGCTCTACTTAACTCTTCTAATGGATTGTTGTTTTCGCTACTATTATTGATCTAAAACTTTTTGTCTATTGTATTCTATCAGATTTTTTCCTGTTGAGGACTAAGGATAATTTATTATGTAATATCTTAGTCATAACATTCTTTACTGGGCTAGTTGAGCTCATCTTTTTCCTTTTTGTTCCATTTTTCTTCTTAAGAGGTGAGAATATTGCTGGGACTAGTCGGGGTGTGGAGTGATGGTTCAACACAGTTATTATAGCAGTCCTCACTATTTTGTAAAATAGTGTATCACTAATTATAATGAGTGATTTTATTTGAGTTTGGATATTGTCTAAAAGACAATATTTTTTTAAAACTCACATCATATGTGTTGTTATATTTTGCGTGATAGTTATATTAATGAATTTTTATTTGGTTTTCTGTACCATGCATTTGGTGACTAAGAATGGGTTGTGTGGACCTATTTTGGGGGTGTCATAGTTGGTATTAGAGCTTAGGGATATGATCTCTGGTGGAGATCTAGGATTAGAACTAGGACGGGAGAGACGAGTAAATCCTTCGCTAGTGTGTCCTACCTAAGCTTATTTGTTTGGTCGATCAAAATATATGGATAATATGTGGCATGTCAATTTCTTTAATTAACCCTTGTTTCTTGGCAGTATTTGAGAATGACATCTGAAAATTTTGAGATGAGCAATGGAGCACATGAGACCGTTGAGATATTGACAATCAACAACAAGGATAATGTGCATCAGGAAGGCAATAATCCTCCTGTAAACAACAACACGAATCAAATGATGAATGATGGGATGTTTAGGAGCTTTCTACAATTCATGCAAAACCAGACGAGAGAGACTCCTGTTCAAAATGTAGGTAGAAACAATGTTAACTCACGGCTTGTCACTGCAAAGAAATTCAAGGAGTTGGGACTGTCGGAGTTTTTGGGAAAGCCTGAGCCACTTAAGGCAGAGGCATGGATTAAGCAGATTACCAATATATTTGATGTCTTGGGATGCACTAAAGAGCAGAAGGTTCCTTTCACCACCTTCATGTTGCACTGAGAGGCAGATTACTAGTGGGAATCTGTAAAACGTACCCCTATGTCAGCACTTAAGATGTCTTGGGAGAAGTTCCAAGAACTATTCAAGGACAAGTACTTTCCAGAAAGTATTCGTCAGATGAAGGAGGTGGAATTTATCAAACTGCAGCAAAACAATATGACTGTTTCGCAATACGAAGCCAAGTTTACGGAGTTATCTCGATTTACATCCCATTTGGTAGATAATGAAGAGTGAATGACGTGAATGTTTCTGAGAGGTTTGAAACCCGAAATTCATCAACATCTTATCTCTCATAAACTCTATTTGTATTCAGATGTGGTGAATAGAGCTCAATTATTGGAGCAGGATTATGAGTCAGCTCAACCAAAAGACAGCAAACAAGATAATAGTCATACCAGTGGCAATAATCATTGAAGCATTGATAACCAACATGCCAAAAATGGTAACCACTTCAGTGGTAATCATGGCCAAGATAATAGGAGAGGTGAGTCAAGTGGAAATTTCAAAAAAAGAAGATTCAACAATGACGAGAAGACATCGGTAGCAGCACCAGCACTAACAACAAATTCTAGGGGAGGAGAACGACCACCAGTTAGATGCTACAAATGCAGAGAGTAGGGACACATAAGTCCATACTGTTCATAGCCTTCCAAGGTGTGTTTTAGTTGTGGAAAAGATGATCATATAGCCCATTTTGTCCAATAGCGAAGTCAAGTCTAGCTGGGATGGTGGCACCAAAGGTAGCTACGGACAAAACAAAGTCGGTGGTTCAAGGGAGAGCGTTTGTCGTAACGTCCCAAAAGGCGAGGAACCCGAACAAAATTATCATGGGTAAGCTAAATATAAACTCTTGAGAAGTCTATACCTTATTAGATACTAGTTCTACCCATTCTTTTATTTCTTCTACTTGTGCTCAATGTTTGAACATGACCCCTAAGAAATTAGACTTTGACTTATCTATTGAAACTCCGTTAGGAGAAACTTTCATTACATCCACTGTTTATAAATCTTTCTTTATTCAAGTTGGCACCATCACATTACCTGTTGATCTTATCTCTTTAAAAATACTTGCATTGGATGTGATTTTAGGGATTGATTGGTTAACTACTCATCGTGCTAAAATTGATTGCTTTCATAAGGTCATTAGTTTTCATATTCCTAACCAACCTGTTATGCGAATTCAAGCAACCAAACCACTAAAGTCAATCATTGTCCTATCAAGCCATAAAGCCGTTCGTTTATAAAAAAAATGGATGTCACGCTTTCTTAGCCCATGTCATGGATTTAAACAAAAATATGTTAGATTTGAATAATATTTCTGTTGTTAATGAATTTCCTGACATATTTCCTGAAGAACTACCTGACTTACCCCCAGAGCGTGATATCGAATTTTATATTGACCATGAACCAGGTACAAAACCCATGTCTAAAACCTTATATCGAATGGCTCCTATTAAACTTCAGGAGTTAAAAACTCAACTACAGGAACTGTTAGACATTGGTTTCATTCGTCCTAGTACATCTCCTTGGGGTGCTTCTATTTTATTCGTAAAAAAGAAAGATGGGAGTATGCGACTTTGCATTGACTATCGGGAGTTGAACCATGTCACCATCAAAAATAGGTACCCGTTACCTCGTATTGATGACATGTTTGACCAGTTGCAAGGGGCTAAATTCTTTTCAAGGATCGATCTTCATTCCGGATATCATCAACTAAAGATTAAAACTGATGACATTCTAAAGACTACTTTCAGGACTCGGTAAGGGCATTATGAATTTCTAGTCATGTCTTTTGGATTGACTAATGCTTCTACGACCTTTATGGATATGATGAACCACGTATTCAAGGAATATTTGGATCATTTTGTGGTTGTCTTTATTGATGACATCCTCATCTATTCCAAAAGTCGTGAAGATCATGAGCAACACTTGCGGCTGATACTCCAAAAGCTTCGTGAAAACAAGCTATATTCCAAGTTGAAGAAATGTGAGTTCTGGCTTAAGGAAGTAGCATTCCTTAGGCACGTGGTATCGAAGTATGGAATATCATTTGACCCGACAAAGATTGAAGCAATACAAAGTTGGGAGCAACCTAAGTCAGTAACCGAAGTACGTAGCTTTCTGGGCTTAGTCGGTTATTATCAGAGATTCGTGGAAGAATTTTCTCGAATCGCTACTCCATTAACTCAGCTGACTCAAAAAGATACAAAATTAGAATGGAGTGAGGAATATGAAAAGAGCTTCCAAGAACTCAAGAGGAGACTCATTTTGGCACTTGTTCTGACAATACCATCAGGTTCGGAGGGATTTGTCATCTACAACAATGCTTCAGGCAAAGGTTTATGATGTGTTCTCATGCAACATGGGAAAGTCATAGCCTCTGCCTCACGATAACTCAAAGAATATGAGAGGAATTATCCTACTCATGATCTAGAGTTGGCAATAGTTATTTTCGCGATAAAGATCTGGAGGCACTACCTGTATGGGGAGAAAGTTGAGATCTATACAGATCATAAAAGCCTCAAATATTTTTTCACCCAAAAAGAACTTAACATGCGGCAACAACGTTGGCTCGAGCTGTTGAAAGATTACGACCATACCATTCAATACCATCCTAGAAAAGCGAACGTGGTAGCTGACGCATTGAGTAGAAGATCGTATGCGGGTACGAGTGCGATGTTGTTAACACAAAGACCCATTTTGTATGACTTACAAAGGATAAAGATAGAGTTAAAGGCTCCAAGTACCCACGTGATGATATCAAATATACGAGTAAAACTGACTTTAATCGATAAAGTTAAAGCTGCTCAAGCTATAGACCCAGAACTGATGTGTATAAAGAAGAAAATACAAGAAGGTGCTATTCCAGAAGCAAGAATCGATGAAGAAGAATACTTTGAGTCAACTCTAGACTTTGTGTTCCTAACAACACTGACTTGAAGTACAAAATCATGATGGAGTCACACAACACACCATTTGCAATCCATCTTGGAAGTACCAAAATGTATCGTGATCTTCGACATACATTTTGGTGGAGCAATATGAAGAGAGAGATCACGGAGTTTATCTCAAGGTGTTTAACTTATCAACGTGTCAAGGTGAAGCATCAAGTACCAAAAGGTCCATTACAACCACTTGAAATTCCAAAATAGAAGTGGGAGCACATCAACATGGATTTCGTTACCGGTCTTCCCAAGGTTTCTCAAGGCATAGATGCAATTTGGGTCATTTTCGATAGATTAACCAAGTCTGCTCATTTCTTGCCTATCTGAGAAAATTATTCACTCGAACGTCTTGCTCTTATGTAAATAAATGAGATTGTGAGATTGCATGGTATGCCAGTATCCATAGTTTCTGATCGAGACCCAAGATTCACTTCACGATTTTGGGTAAATTTGTAGAAAGATATGGGCACTGATCTATGATTCAGTTTTTCATATCATCCTGAGACGGATGGGCAATTAGAGAGGACTATTCAAACTCTTAAAGATCTATTAAGACTCTGTGTCCTAGACTTCAATGGAAGTTGGGACAAGTACTTGCCATTGGTGGAATTCTCCTATAACAACAGTTATAGAGCAAGTATAGGCATGGCTCCATTTGAGGCATTGTATGGATGAAAGTGTCGCTCTCCAATATGCTAGGACGAAGTGGGTGAAGCAACTTTGTTGGGACCAGAAATTGTATGCATGACTACAATAAAGATTCAAATGATCTGGCAACGTATACAAACCACACAAAATTGACAAAAGAGTTATGCTGATCTTCATCGAAGGGATGTGGAATTCAATGTTGAGGATCATGTATTATTATGTGTTGCTCCATGGAAAGGAGTTACGAGATTCGGAAAGAGAGGAAAGCTCAACCCTCAATTTATTGGTCCATTTGAAATCCTCGATCGAGTAGGAACTGTGGCCTATAGACTCGCTTTACAGCCAAGTATGTCTCGTGTTCATAATATTTTTCATATATCCATGCTACGTAAATATGTGAAAGACTTGTACCACATTATTGAATTAGAACTAGACGAGATAGCAGAAGATTTAACGTATGAAGAGGTACTTGTTAAAATCTTGGATAAGAAGGAGCATATTTTACGCTCAAAGATTATACCTCAAGTTAAAGTTTTATGGAGAAACCATGATATTGAGGAAATGACCTAGGAGTTAGACTCTGAAATGAAAACAAGGTATCCTTACCTCTTCGACATACCAGGTACGTACATCAATTTTGAGGACAAAATTTTATAAGGAGGGGAGGTTGTAAGACCCCAACTTTTTATGAATAAAGATTTAATTTCTGTAAATATTATTTTTGAATAATAAGGTGTTGATCTAATATAATGTTGTAGTTATGGGTGAAATATGCAAATTTTGCAAAGTAAGCAAGTGGTCATAAAATATTCGTTTTGTCGGGGAATATTTGTTTTGGTCGGGGGATATTCTTTTTGTCAGGGAATATTCGTACGATGGCGCAACCATTGGTGGACCACATAACGGAATAACTGTTGGATATAGAAACCGATAGAAATAACCTTTTTATAAAAATAACGGCAAAACTTTTACCATTAAAACTGTTGAAATACCCAGTGATAAAAGTACAGTAATATGCGTGATTGCACAGTGGCACACGATATTACATAGTATCTCTGATTATTGATTCTTACGTAAGAAGTCACTCAATAATTGATACAGTAAAATTGCATAGTCTTTCATATTATTGATGCAATAATTGCTACAGTGATAATTGAATAGTATTTTAAATTATTGATTCAATAATTATCATGACACAGTAACTCATATTATTGAAATGATATTATTAGATAGCATTATTGATAATGTCTAGAAAGTTCTATCGAGGAAAGGGGTTAAGTCATATAATTACTTTTGAAGAAGAAAAATCCTTTTTTGAAAGCCCTCTTCCTCACGGGAACGATCCAGTTATCGTGATTGTGAATATATAATATTAATTAGAAATAATTATTGAAGAATTATAAATAATTGATGAATATGATAAGTAAATATTTATTTAATTTTGATATAGATGGAGGAATTTTAGAATGAGACAATTATCGAAAGTTGTTAATTTTTTTATGAAACCATAATTATCTTCTTTGATAATATATTTATATAGTATTATAATATTACATTATAATACTATAATGTGATAATATAATAGTATAATTTTTATAATTTAAATGGTAATATTATTATACTTTTTGGCATGTGAATTAAATGGGGTGAAGATGATCAAATTAAATTAGTTTTCAAATTAAATTAGAATAATTTTATTATTTCAAAAAACATGTGGTAAAAGATGGAGTGGGAAAGTTGGACTTATGGGCTTGTTTTCCATTTAGGTGTGCTACAACGTGTGGGATGTTTGTCAAACCTGATGTGCTACCACTTCCTATTAATAGGTTGCTTAGTTAAACAATGAAACTCACACCAGAATCAGAAAATTCTCTCTCTATAATATTGTGCGTATTTATTATGAGTATAAGGATATTTTGAGTGTAGCTTTTTGTGCAAGATTTTCTCTGAATAAAATCTGATATTCCAGTTAAATCCAGTTTTTACTAAAGTAAAGGATATTATTTTTTTCGTAAAGGAGGTTATTTTCTTTCAATACTCATAAATGATATTATTTCCTTAAATATTCGTAAGGGATATCATTTTCTTTCATACTCCATATTACATAAGCGATATTATTCCTAAATTTAAACTTACTATGGGAAGTATTGCTTCTATAATTCCTAAAATGATTAGAAATTGCGCTTCATCTAATATCATTTCACCGGAATATTGGTCTGAACTTTCTTATTGAATTTGAAACTTTTCATGTCTGGGTACTATTCATGGGCACTGTTCATACATATGGTACTATTTATACGGTACTATTCACGAGTACTATTCACAAAAAAATTCTTTATCCAAGTTATTTGTTATGACCCTTATTCTTGAAATTAAATCCATGTTATGGTCTCACTTAAGTCACTCTTACTATCATTATCATAATTCTCAGACTTAAATTATGTTGAAAGATATCTTTGGCCCGTAGTGCAAAGATGAACTGTTGATTGATATCTTTGGCATGTAGTGCAAAGATGGACATGTGTTTGGCATGATCATGAACATTGTTGATACAAAAGATTATCTTTGGCCCATAGTTCATAGATAATTCATTGATTGGAAATAATTATTGATTGATGTTACATGGATAAAATATTGATGATGGACTTTTAAATTATGGAAGATAGTAGACATCATGCTCTACTTGACTTCTAATGGATTGTTGTTTCCGCTGTAGTTGTCAATCTAAAACTTGTTGTCTATTGTATTCTATCATATTTTTCCATGTTGAGGACTAAGGATAATTTATTCAACATTATCTTAGTCATAATATTCTTTACTTGGCAAGTTGAGCTCATTCTTTTCCTTTTTGTTCCATTTTTCTTCTCAGGAGGCGAGAATATAGCTGGGACTAGTCAGGGGTATGGAGTGATGATTCAAGACAGTTATTATAACAGTCCTCACTATTTTGTAAAATAGTGTATCAATAATTGTAATGAGGACTTTATTTGAGTTTGGATATTGTCTACAAGAAAATAAAACTCATAGCATATGTGTTGTCGTATTTTGCGCGACAGTTATATTAATAAAGTTTGTATTTGATTTTTTGTACCATGTATTTGGCGACTCAGAATGGGTTGTGTAGAACTATTTTGGGTGCATCACACTAAAGCCATCTGGCTTTGGAATCATTGATCAAAAGCTCATTAATGGGTAGTTCTGAATAGCCTAAGGTAATTAAACATTGCACGGTCATCCTAAAGGTTTTGTTTATTAATGTGTTTGGAATAAAAGTCTAATTTGGCTTAAGTTTGATTCCATGGCCTTTGTTGCTCAAGTTATTTGATCCATAGGGGTGTTCTACACCTAGTGCCCTAAAGCTATCTGACTTGGGAGTCATTGATCAAAAGTTCATTAATGGCTAACTCTAAATAGCCTAAGGTAATTAAGCATTGCACAAGTCAGATTTTGATGGCTTCATGCTAATGCCTTTTGATCATTTCTAGCATCTGTGTCTTGTTCTTAATGTTTGATGTTGCTAGAGTTTACAGAGTTAATATATTGATCCTTACAATCGATTGTGCGAGCTTATTTTGACCTATGATTAGTTAGGATGGTTGGTCTTCACACATACATATAGAATGGATCGAATATAGTCTTATGCTTGAAATTGATTGAACCCTTATTCATATCTTTGTTTATCTTATTCTCTGAGAGTAGTTGTTTTGAGCTTAGAAGCCATGATGCTGGTATATAGTATTATACTTAATTCGCGTGTTTATATTTCTGTTGATGTGGTTGTTCATATAGTTTGCTTGAGGATATGAAAAAGGCTTATGTTTTGGGGTATTTTTGATGAGTGGGATTTATACCCGCGAATTGGATCCTTTATTGCTTAAGAAGTTGCTTGTTCATCATAATTTATATCGATTTTATATTAGTTTGTTATTATTTTTCTTAATATATGTGTTGCAGGGCTTATTAGATCATTTCCAACTTTCAGGGGCAAGAAGGTTAATTTTCTTGTACTGGCGCTGCAGCGCCCCTTCCTGGTCAGCAGTGACATTAATAAAGTGCTTGAACGCCCCAGTTCCTTCACAAAATGGCACTACAGCGCCACTTATTGACCAATGATATTAACTTCAAAGACCGCAGCATTGCGTTCAAGGCTAAATCTTATGCTGCGATGCCACCTCCGATTCTCAGAGTGCACCAAGAAAATTTGAATGACCTAGCTAAAAAAGGAAACACATATATATACATTAGAGGGTCAGCCTCCAAAATATATATCACATTATCCCCCCTTGGATACTCTATCTCTCTTTTCATTTCTAGTTTCCTCTCTATTTTCTAGTAGATAATGATTGTACATATAGTTTAGATAGATTAGGGAGATTTTTGGGATTTCATGGAGCTCAAGAGCACTGAGCAACATGGATTAGAAAGCTTGAAAGGATTGGAATTCTTGGAGACTGAAGAAGCTTTGACATAGTTTATTCTTCTCTATTTGTTTCCTTTGATTTTGTAATCCATAAATGTTGTTTATATTGCTACTTATGTTTAGTTTAAGAGCTATGAACTAATTATTGGCTCTAAGGTTATAATGGAACCCTTTGTTAATTTGAATTGAATATCTTGTCTATTTGGTTGGCGCCATATGGTTTGGATAAATATATTTTTTCTTAATGATTCTTGCTAAGGAATTAGTGATGATTTTGGTAATCTATACCAAATTGGAAAAGGGATTGTAGATTTACACCTTGATATATTAGCATGTGATTATGATTTGTCTACTTAATTCGACTGCATAATTTGTGTATAGAATATGAATATACATGTGCGCAATGTGTGACCTAATTGAGAACTTATGCGTTAAATTCCTTGTTATGGTTAATTCACATAGGAATGTGTAGGATTATTACCTAGCTTGGATGTTCATTTCTGCTCTATTCCCTATCGGGTGGACCTAGAGAGGATAGGTTTATACATACCTCGGAAGAGGTGTATGAGCACTTGTGTATTCTCAGCCGACAATCCGTCGTGACCACTAATACCAAAGAGAGAAATTTAGGAATTTTGATGAAACATAGCACACCAAGTGTTTGACAAAACGCTAGTGTGGGGGTGAAGTTATGATCTTAGCTTGCATCACCTTAGATACCATTCATTATCCATTTATTTGCTTTAAAAATTAGATTTAACTAGATTAATTACACATATGTTATGTTGTTGTTCAAATAAGACATAAGAAATACAAAGTTGGTATTTGGTAAATATTAGTGATAATTCATCGTGGGTTCGACATTCGACTTATCATATATTACTTGTTGACCCGTATACTTGCGCGTGTTTATCGATAGCGAAATCAACCAACAAGTTTTTGGCGCCGTTGTCGAGGAATTATTATTCTAATATTGACCAATATTGATTTAAATCAATTTAGTCTTAATTTGAACGTACATATTTATCTTTTATTTGTTTGATCTTTCTTTTATTTTTGAGATGTCAGTCAATGGACGATAATTATTATCAATGGCTTTTTGAGAGGACGACACAACCAAGATTGGAATAAGGACTTGAGCGATTGCAAGTTCAAATTTCAAATCTATCAAGGTTTTCTGACAATCTCGAGTGTCATTCCACTTACAATGCCTACTGTCAGGAACGAGCTGACAATGAACCGACTTACTATCATCCACACTATCAGGGTTATCCAAACTCTTGGGACTACAGTCAAAAGTTGTATTATGATCTAGATTTTTCCTATCAGATAGAATTTGAATATCAGTCTCCGTCGTAATATGAGGCGACATCTCAAATTGATGAGAGCCTTTCAATATACTTAAAACGAGAAGAAGAGAGAAGGCTTGAAAAACTCCTTACCAACTTCATAGAGAGAAATGAGGTTCGAATGGCTAACCAAGACGCCATTGCAGAGCCTCGAGAGTCAAATGGCAAAACTCGTCAATGCTATCACAAATCCATCACAAAGAAGTCTACCGGTCATTTCTAACCACATCGAGGGGGTTGAAAAGCATTACACGGTGGATACGCAAGGAAACAGCGATGAGTCTCACTAAGTTGTTGAGGGAAATATTGAAGTACCTATTAACCGATATGTGGAGTCTGAGGGAGAAGAAGATATGATCATGGGCGGGTGTATTGTCAAGACTAATGAAAAGTTGGAAACCACACTCAACGTCGTTGGAACCCTAGAGGGCCCATCAGCGCATTGAGAACGAATTCAGTTTGTTGAGAAAGGCAAACTAGTAGATAATAAAAGTAGTATGCATATAAGTCAATCATGTATGATGATAAAGCATATACTTTGTAATCAATCTTATTTATTTATTAATAAAAGAATTATTTATTAAAGGCATTTAATTATGTACATGGTGTTGTTTTAATAATATGTGATAAACCCATAGTTTTAAGAAATGCTTTTAGAATCATGATGAGATCATGCTAATGAGATCTAAATTATTAGATAGCTTAAAACTAAAATGTTCTCAATCAATAGATTACTAAAAAATTGATTAGTGAATCCGGATAGATTGGTACATACGTTGCTTGCTCATTAGATGAGGATGATTGATCTCATGATCATTTGTGTGGAGACATTAAAACAAGTATGTAGGTGCTTATTGGAGAATAATTTTACTGAACGTGACTCGATAAGGAATACCTAATGGAGTTTTACTTACATGTCAATAAGAATTCTTGTAGTGATAGTAGTATAAATGATCCTTAGACTTGAGATCATCATAGTATCTTATATATAATGAATTACATTTTGATTTATTCCTTAAGACTCATAGAGTATATCAATGGGTATGCTTGGGTGTAATAAGTTATATATGGAGATAATGAATAATCAATAAAGAATCTACTACTTCTAGTAAAAGAAAAAAAATGTCCTATGTAATTCGATAAATGACAACCCAAGAATCCTTGGCCAAGTTGGAATGAAATTAGAAAGTAGTTTCTAATTTGCATTTATTCAGAGTTGTGCATTTATGAATCGAAATACATATTATTAAATAAAATAAGACTTGGCAGTAATTCCATATCTTATATTAAATTAGGACATTGTATGATGGAATGATTGAATTTTACAAAGGTTCTTTTATGATTAATGTTGAAATCTATATTATTTGAAAAGTCGTTGATCGCTATGGAGGCGTATCCCTATTGTAGAATAAATATTATTTATTTAAATAAATTAATATATTAATTTATTTATTTAAATAAGATTAAATTGTTCTAATTGATTTATTTACAATAGGTTTAATATGGAGAACCAAAATGGTCACACCATAAAATGAATAATAATTATTTAAGAAGTTAATGGCATAATCGTAATAATATGTTAAGTATATTTAATTTAATCTATGGTGATAGAATAAATTAAATAGCTTAATATTTTGGAAATATTAAATATAAATTAATAAGAGAGTCTTATTAATATTATTATAATTATTATTATTTTTAATTTTAAAAGAGTTTAGGAATTAATTTAATATAAGTACTCTCATCTATTTCTAATAAGATTAGGAGGCAAATTAATTAAAAATGTTTAATTAATTATCCCTAATTAGATTAGGGAGACTATTTAATTAAAGGAGTTTAATTAAATAAATAATATCTTATTATATTAAATAGGGTTACCTGATATCTTTATAAGAGCAGTCTTATATCAAATATAGGAAATTCCAAAAGTTAGAGTGTACCCCCCTTTTCTATAGAGATGGGAAAAAATAGGGTTTGAGCCAATACACTCTTCTTCTTGAATTTTTTTTTCCTTCGTGGATCACCTCTAGAGGCCACACACTTGGGTGGCTAACATTGAACAAAGGAATGAATCTACCCAGAGATTCAAGAAGATCACGGACAAGTAGGAGTTGAACTCGTACATGAGGAAGCTCGTATCTACAAGGGTATGATTTCATAACTTCTTGTTCTTTGTTTTAGTTAATAATATGCATAAAGGATGATCCGGGTAATTGGTTTGTGAAAAAATTTAAAATCTGATTTTACTTTGCTTCTACTAATTTTGCAATTTGATTGCTACTTTGATCTTCACAAAACCTAACAGTGGTATCAAAGCCAAAATTTATGTGAATTATTAATTGTTTTGATTCCATATATGTATGTGTATGTATTTAGAATAATTTATTGGGCATAATTTGTTGTATAAAATTTATTTAAAAAAATGAAATCTATTCAGAAGCCTATTTGCATGTCCAAGATTATATATATATATATATATATATATAGATATATATATATATATATATATATATATGATCTATTCATCGTTAGTAAAGAAAGTTCTTTATTAGTTGATCTAATTAGTAAAATTACAGACCCTGAATTAAAAACTCAGTATTTGAAGCAATTAAAAGATTTGTTAACCAAAGATAAAAAGTCATCGATAAAGTTCTTAGAGCCAAAGAAAAACCAATTTTCGGTCTCAACAAAACTCTTGAAAGATTTAAATCTCCTAAAAAAGAATTACCCTCCTTGAATTAAATCAAGAAGTTAATAAACTTAAGAAAGAAATTTCTAACTTAAAATTAGATATTTCTAACTTAAGAAAAGAGATTGATGATAAGAAATCGGATCTTCAAGTTCATGATTCCTCTTCTAGTAATGAAAGTCACGATGAACCGAGAATCATCAAAAGCAAAGATTCGACCTCTTTATTCAAGGTCTCTCCTTAAAAGAATTAAAGATATTACTATTCAAAAATGGTATATCTCTATTAATTTAGTTATCGATAAAAGCGTTCTCTGTCTGACTCCCCGCCTTTAGTTGATCTTCAGTGCGATTTGAAGCGTATTCAAGAAGGTATTATCCCACACGATATTATAAGAAAACTAGTGAAAAACTAAATTCAATTAACGGAAGTCGGATGGAAATAAAATATAAATTACCTAATGTACATATTTGTCAAAGCAATTATGTGTTTTAAGACCTCATTTGTCTTAGTTCGCAATCTTCTTGACAAAATCATTTTTAGATTTCTGGTTTATCTATTTATTATACCCATTTACTACTAGTAATAAAGGTTTAAGTTGCGAACACTTAGGAAAAAGGATTACATTTAGTTTCCTATTCAAACTAAAAGAAAGAGATTTAAAATTTATTCAAGAAGAATCAATTTCTAAATCATTGAATCTGATTAAACTACAAAGTTACTCATTTAAATTTCCTTAAAGAAGAAGTTAAGTATCGCAAGTTGAAGAACAACTTAAGAGTAATGAGAGTCCAAGAAAGAATAAAAGAATTAAAAGATTATTTACTAAAAATTTATGTTACGATTCTCCCAATGCTTTTTGGCATAGGAAGAAGCACAGATTAGAGTTACCCTATGCTAAGGAATTTAAAGAACATTTAATTCCCACTAAAGCTAGACCTATTCAAATGAGTCATGAACAAATGGAGTTATATAAAAAAGAAATTAATGATCTTCTTAGTAAAGGTTTAATTAGACATAGCAAGTCACCATGGTCTTTCCCAGCTTTTCTATGTTAATAATGAAGCTGAGAAAGAAAGAGGTGTCCCTCGGTTAGTCATTAATTATAAACCATTAAACAAAGTACTAGAATGGATAAGGTACCCTTTGCCCAACAAGGATGATCTCTTTGGTAGGTTAAGTGTCTCCACAATATTTAGTAAATTTGACCTTAAGTCAGGATTCTGGCAAGTTGCTATTCATCCAGATGATAAATACAAAACTGCATTTACCACTCCGTTTGGACACTACGAATGGAATGTTCAGTTATTTGGACTTAAAAATGCACCTAGTGAATTTCATAATATTCTCAATAATATTTTGAATCCTTTCAGTCATTTTATCATTGTATACATCGACGATATCCTTGTATTCTCCAAGACTATTGAAGAGCATATTAAACATTTAAATTCGTTCTTCCGAATAGTTAAAACCAATGGTCTTGTTCTTTCTCCTTCCAAATGTAGTCTGTTTCAGACTAAAGTCAGGTTTCTCGGATTAATCCTCTATCATGGACTCACGTGGCCAATTGACAGAGCTTTTCAATTCATGAAATAGGTTCCCGAGATAAGATTTCTCTAAAACTCAACTACTGAGAGGTTTCTTGGCTCGCTCAATTATATTGGCAAGTTTTACAAGAACCTCGGGAAGATTTGTAAGCCTCTCTTTCAGCACGCTTACAAAGTAATCCTCCCCATGGCTGACATTCATACTTCTGTCGTCCAACAAGTTAAAAAATATGTTAAGGTTTTGCCCGCCTTGGCATTTCAAACGATTTGACTTTCAAAATAGTTGAAGGCGATGCCTCTGACATTGGATTCGGTGGCATACTCAAACAAAAATTAACTCCTACTTCTGATGAAAAAATTGTTCGTTTCCATTCTGGCGCATGGAATTCTACACAGTTAAAATACAGTACAATTAAAAAGGAAATTTTATCATTAGTTTTATGTATCAAAAAATTTCAGAGAGATTTATTGAACCAAAAATTTCTAGTTAGAATAGATTGCAAGTCAACAAAATTTATCCTTGAAAAGGATGTTGAGAATGTCGCCTCTAAGCATTCATTCGCTAGATGGCAAGCAATTTTAAGTATTTTTGAATTCGATATTGAATATATTAAAGGTAGTAACAACTCAGTTCCAGATTTTCTCACTCGTGAATTTATTAACACAGGTACAATTACAGCATTATGAGTGTACGAGGAGGTTCATCTTCTCGTGGTCATGGCCGCTCTTCCGGTCCAGTTAATCAAACTGTTGTTCCCCATCCAGTTACCCAAACCCACAATAAATTTTAGGTGCTTGAGTACGGTCCCCAAGCCCTACTCCTCGATTCTCTCTAGTCATTTAAACCTTTCGATATTTTATTTAGTCAAACCCCCGCTACTTCAACAAAATCTAGTCATCAAATGTCTGATTATCGTCAAATCTTCGATCAACACTTATTTCATATCGAGTTACAAATGAAACCTAAAAATGACCCAATTCAGTTAGATGCCCAGTATTTTCCTACTAGATGGCATTTTCTTCCTTTAGCTCCTTATAAATCCTTACTGTATTATAGGGACATTCTTATTGAAATAGAGTTAGTCTTTATTAAACCAATTTATGCCAACGATGATAATTCCAAGCTTCTTTATCATTCGCTGTATATTAAGCAAGTTCTCAATCTGTCCGATTGGGGAAGTCATCCTTCCGATCTCAAGTCACTTTCTAATCACACTAGCTCTTTCTGCTATTATGATTATATTGAGGCTTGGCATAAAATTATGCTTCATCAAAATGAAGATCATAGTCATTCGTGGTTTTTTCGGTTTGACCACAAATTCAAGAGTCAATTTCCCAAATGGTTTATCCTTTGGTGGACAAAATACGATTTGTGCCATGATATATTCCTCAAACCTCTCCTTGCCCGGTTAGAACATTTTTGTCATTATAGTAATTATCATTCAAATATGAGGAAATTCCGGTCTTCCTTATATTACGTAGTAAATACAAAATCCTTGGATTACGAAATGGCAATATATCATTTTAGCTACCCAAGAAGTCACGATATTTCGGTCTCCGTCGTCCATAGGAATTAGGACCGCTCGGACTTACCTTTCCCTATTTCTTGCGTCTCTCGCCATTTTTCATTAAATGGTGGGATAAATTTGATGTTGATAGAATAGTTGGCCAAGTTCGTAAAGAATTTCCGCTTCTCCTCTATTGACTCCTCCGATTAACACCCCTTGATCATCTGCGGCCTCTGCCAGTTGCATCTCCCAATAAATCAGTCAGTAAAACAACTGATAAGTCAAAAGAAAAATCAGTCGTTCCTACCGATCCTGATGAAGTTACTAATGTTTCTAGTTACTCTAATTCTCAATTAAGGCGTCTTGCAGATGCTATTCATTTGAGACTTGATCAGTTACATGAAGAGTCTGACAAGGCTTCTTCTCAGTCCAAAACTTCTAGTCAAGAGCTTGGAAACGATGGTAATTGTGATCCTTACGGCACAATCGGTCTTCAAGATGCTCAAGATCCATTTTCTTTCCTGTGGTAATCAATCAAAGTGTGATGTGACATCAAGACTGCCTTGGCGACCTCTGTCACCGACCTCGGTCGATCAAGACTGCCTTTCCGTGACTAGTCAAGATGACATCTTCGCTTTTTCACGATGTGACAATCATTCAAGCATCGCCCCTGGTGGCGCATTAGTCAAAAAGAAGACGTCTGTTTTTCCACGAAAAAGCGATTCTTTTCTTTTTACTGTACTTTTACTTTAGTAAAATGTTTTTACACAATACTTTTACTTGATTAAATGTTTCTTACTTTTACTTTACCCCAGTTGTTGTAATAGTAACAATGTAATAATTTGTTTTCCTTGTTCTATAAAAGGAATTCAAATTCATTTGGTTCAGTCAGACTTAGAAAGACTCAGAGTTCCTTCTCTGATAAATCTTTAGCCTCAACCGCTGATTAAGCCTACTCAACCCCCTTCATCTAATGTTCTTATTTCAGTAAACTTGTAAGTTAAAACCATCTATAATCTTTGATTCTTTGTATCATAAATAAAAATTTATTTTAGTAATTGTGTTTGTATGCGCACTTGTTCTTCTCATCTCATTCTTAAACAGTCTCCTTCCGCCCTCTCATGGTATCAAAGCCATTTTTTTTGTTGGTAGCTAAATTAGTAGATCTTTTAAATCAAACTTCTCTTTACTTTTTCGAAATCATCTTCTTCATCAAAGTTCTGAAGTCACCTTACTTTTGTAGTCCACCTAGTTCGTGTTTAACCTTTGTAAGTCTCTGTGGTGTGAGCGATTGTAGGGTTATAGAACATAGGTATGAGTCTACTTTGGGTAAGCGGGGTATGCGTGTATGAACCTTGAGTAAGATTTTATTTTGAAAGCGATCGAAGATGAGTAGGTTATTCGAGATCGACTCTTGATGAAAGTAATGTGTCGACTTTGCCTCTGTCCGGGACATAGTTAACCAAGAAGAACATAGTTATGAAAACATTAATCAAGTTTTACACAATTGGAACATACCTAGAGTATCTCCTAAAGATATTTATCATCGACCTTTCCGATAAGTTCAAAACCGACTATAATGTCAAAAGCAGGTTGAAAGAGTTTATGCAATTAACAAAGAATCGAAAATTGTAGTCTTTTATCGCCGAAGTTATTAAAAACACAGAAAGAAGGGTTACAATTTTATTCACATAGGTCTTGTTCAAGTTGCGATCAAACCTCTCAAGAAAAGGAATTAATTCATCTATCTACCTACCCGCCTTAGAGATGCTAGATTTTGAATTATTATCCCAAAGATATTATTGGTGCCATGGAAGCAAGTTTGCATAATGGACCTATCCATTTCAATTGCTTTCACGATTTCACCTTGAGTCTTAGTGATCAAAACTTATTCAAAGCCTTATCATTAAATATTAAAACCGATGGAGAGATTACTCAAATGATTGAAGGATCTCAACCCATTGCTTTGATTTCTGTAATTTACTATAAAACAATGAAATCAAACTTAAATGTTCATGCTCTTAATAAAAGTCCAAAAGATCAAAACAGTTTTAATTCAAAGTTAAACTAGTGATGCTAATATCCGGATCCCAAGAACAATTCTTTGGAAGGATATTACTTTACCTAATCAATGGACTTTACCCGATGAATTACCACAAAGAAATTTATAATTATATATATATATATATATATATATATATATATATATATTAATCTTAATAATTTTATAATTAAAATAAAGAGTTTATTTTAACCTTGAAATTGGATTTCATGCAATTTAAAAATGCCCATTAAATGATACTCATATATATATCTATGGAATGATTTTATTCATGAGATGAATGTTTATTTATTGATACATATAATGATATGTATGATAATAAATGGGGTTGATTATGGACTATTGACCAATGTGATTGAATTTATTTTAGTTGGATGCTTGAATGAATGAGTTTTATTAAATGGGGTCTGCGTACCTCGTCTTTCCTGGTTTTCTTCTTGATGTAAATTCTATCTCTCTCCTATGTACTTTCCATTAACTGCTGATCAAGGTTTCTATTTAAATTAAATAGTTTATGTAATAAGATTAGTTAGAATTTTTTGAAGAACTGGAGATCAATGAGAAAGGAGCGCTAGAAGACCCGTTTGTAATGGAGCCCGTGTTTAAATGTAATACTTATATTTAAATATTTATTCTTGCACCCCAGGGTTTGACCTTTTGGTTCACTTGGTGGCTCTAGTGAACCAAACTAGAATAAAAGTCCATAATCAATCCGGATAGAATATAGTATTCTATATATGCATGCTAGTATTATATATATATATATATGTGTGTGTGTGTGTGTGTATGCATGTGCGCTAAACAAGATGAGACTAATAATAACAAACCCCTCAAAGATATTATATTAAGTTGTAACGTTCAAAGTATTTAAAATATCGAACGTTGCCTCCTGACATGATAAAAACAATAGAGAATTAAATATTTAATATGAGTTTGTTGTGCACACACAAGGCAAGTATTAAATATTTGAGAAGCTATTTTTATTATATTTGATGTTTATAAGGAATTGGACATTACCGCTTTGTTGTGAACACACAAGGGTTGTAGTTTTCTTTTCACTTATATGAAAATGTTGGGTATGACTTAACTTAAATCATTTTAGTTCGGATGTGCATACACTTGACCATTATGATTTAAGAGGCAAAATATAAGGAGTTACATGATGATGTCATTGACAAGAGTTGTCTACCTATTTATTTATATATAGTTTGTTGTGCACACACAAGACTATATATATTTGAAATGGGATCCTTATTCTCACTAGCAAATCTTTAATTAGATATAGCCGAACTATATAATGAGGGTAATATAGTTTGAAGAAAATAGTGGGAGATACCGATTTAAAATAAGACATAATTTATTTTGGTAATAAATTAAATAAATGTTTGCTAAAATATTGTCTGTTTACTTGTAGAATTTGAAAATGTCACATTCACTAATTTCACTGCGTAGCATACTTGATGCTAACAAACTGACCGGACCAAATTACACGGACTGGTTAAGGAATCTGAGAATTGTTCTCACTGTTGAAAAGATTTCTTATGTCCTAAATTCGCCCGTACATGTAAATGTTGCAGACACAACCTCTGAGGAAGAGATTGCTACTTTTAAAAGGTGGCATGATGATGCATCTGTGGCTCAATGCATCATGCTCGCATCTATGAGTAACGAGCTTCAGTGTCAGCATGAAACCATGGATGCTCCTACTATGCTACTGCACCTGCAAGAGCTGTATGGTGAGCAAAGTAGGACTGCTAGATATGAAATATCTAAGGAGCTCTTCTAATCACGGATGACCGAGGGTACCACTATTGAGACACATGTCCTAAAGATGATTCATTTGATTGAACTTCTTGGACAGCTTGGGTTCATCATGGATGGGGAGTTGAGTCAAGATTTGATCTTGCAGTCACTCCATGACACCTTCTCACAATTTATTGTGAATTTTCACATGAGTAAGTTGTACGTCAGCTTGCTTGAGTTAAATAACATGTTGAAAACTGTTGAAGGTCACTTCCCATCTAAGAAGAACCATGTCTTAATAGTGGATGATTCTTCCAAGATAAGGAAGATGCCCAAGGTATCTTCTCAAAAGAAGAAATTCAAGAAGTGTGATAACTCGGGATTTCGAATAATCGAAATTTTACAAATAATTTTTTTTATTTAATATTAATATTGATTGTTAATATTGTACTGTGTATCTGTGATACGAGTCTCAAGATATGGTCAATTTGTGTATTGACTGAAAAAAAAGAGTAGAGTTATGTTTAACAGCTTTAGAAACCCTAACCCTAATTTTGGATAGGGATTCGATAGAAAATACAATTAAAATTATTGTATTGATGAGTACGTGTTTAGAATTTTTGATCAATGATTGATCGGATAAGGTTTAAAATTTATAAACCCTAATAAGGGATTAGAAACCACAATCTCAAGTTTAGAAACCCTAACGCACAGTTAGGAACCCTAATCGTATGTCGGGAAACCCTATTTTTAAATTTAGGAATCCTAAACCCTAATTAAGAAACCCTAATCCTAATTAGCAAGCCCTAATGTGATTATAAAACTTTAATATGATTAGAAAACCCAAATTTAATTAGGAAACCCTAATTATAAATTTGAAATCTTAATTTTCTAATTAAAACCCTAATTAGAAAATTCTAGAAACTAAAGTTGTAAAACCTAAAGGGTTAGAATCTTAGGGTTAAACCCTAAGGGTTTGGACAAAAGTCAAGTATGCCAT
Organism: Panax quinquefolius; assembly: GCA_020205615.1. Taxonomy (NCBI): domain Eukaryota; kingdom Viridiplantae; phylum Streptophyta; class Magnoliopsida; order Apiales; family Araliaceae; genus Panax; species Panax quinquefolius. The sequence continues at coordinate 265,361 of JAINUW010000807.1, forward strand.
TAAAATTATAATGCAAATGACCAAAATGCCCTTTTTACATTTTTTTTAATTAGTTAACTTGTAAAATTGCCAAGACCTTCAGTTGGTGACCAACTAATTTGACTTTGTAACTTACAAATCTCAGCAAATCAGCCTATTATTGACAGCTATATCAGATCATACATTACATCATGAATTATATATAGATTTGAGAGAGAGAAAGTTAATAACTTGGCTCATTTTTCTTGCAAGCTCTCACCAACTCCTTATCTCTCTAAACCTCCGAAATTTCTAAGTATTTCAGTCACTAACTAAGCCCCTAGATCACCCAAGATCAGTTAGAAAGATCAAGATCAAGGATTAAACTAGAAGGTATAAAACCCCAACTCATATTTTGATCGTGTATGTTAAGATAGAGTTCGTGTGTTTGTGTTTATATAAGTGTTATATGATGTTTTATGATGATCCATGATGATCTATCATAGATCCATAGCACAAAAGGCCTTACAAAGTGAAGTTTTCAAAAACTGCTCAAGAACAGTCATAGTGGTCTAACAAACTAAAGTCAGAGCCCATAGATTCTTCCCTGTTCTTGATTTTTGTTGTTTTATATTTTGGATCTGTAGTTTGGTATGAGATCTTTCATCTGTAAGTGGAATTAGAGTCAGTTAATGTTTAGAGTTCATTTTATTCTTGGTCAAAACCCGTTGACCAGGCATGACCAGACAAATTCTGGGTAACCCAGAAATTCGTTTTTAGTGTCTAACAAGCTATTCTAATGCCTTGATCTGTCAGTAATGATGTTTTTTGATGCTGTGTTTGTATCTAGATTATAGCCTGATATATGGACTCTAGATCCATGGCTTTAGATCTTTGAAACAATGAATATATCAAGTGTAGTAAGTGGTCAAACTAGGCATGTTGATCACGATAGCAGTTTTTGGAAAACCCAGAAACATGATGAACATACTTTCTGACATGATTTGACCAGTTTAAATCTAAAGCATATAATGTTTTTGGACTGATCTGTTGTTGTATTTACGTTCTATGACACAAGTACTATAAATGTGAACCATTAAACAACATGAATCATAAATTGAACACCTTATTAATCGAGCTAGAAAATGACACCATGCAACTGCCTGGGTTTCTGGGTTACCCAAAAATCCCAAGAACACTTTGACAGTGAGATTGAGGGCTCGGATCTTGCATCTGAGTGATTGTATGACCAAGTTAATGGTTGATTATTGTAGTACTACATGTATACTACATGAGAAACGTTTATGCAAGCCCAGAAATATGATAGACCGAGGATTAAAACGTGGTCAAACCGAACACCTTGAACACTGACTTGTCAGTGTTCTTGAGCTCAAGAACACCTAACACGACAGAAAAGTGTCACTATAGCATAAGGCGACGGTTTCTATTTATTTTATTTTCTGAATTTTTGAAACATATTTAAAAAATAGAAATAAATTCTAAAAATTTCAAAAATGATTTTAAAAATTATTTTAAATTATGAAAATTAACTTTTGACAAATTGGGATATTTTTCATTAATATTTATAATTATTTTAATATTAATGATATTTTATTTATTTAATTAGTGTATTAAATAAATTAGAGAAAATGATTTTAATATTATAAAAATAATTTTAAATAAGAATAAAGTATTTAAAAATATTTTGAGTTATAAAATGTAAATTTTAATATCTTTGGAGAATTTTCAATAATAATTTAATATTAATGATATTTAATTTATTTAATTAGTATATTAAATAAATTAGAGAAAAATGATTTTAATATTATAAAAATTATTTTAAATGAGAATAAAGTGTTAGAAAATATTTTGAATTATAAAATATAATTTTCAATATTTTGGAGAATTCTCATTAATAAATTAATATTAATGATATTAGATTTATTTAATTATTAAATTAAATAAATGATAAAAATTAATTTTATTAATTTAAAAATCATTTAAAAATGAGAAAAATGATTTGAAAATATTTTAAGTTATAATTAATGACTTTTAATATTTTATGATAAATTGATAATATTTAAATAATAATGGTGATGGTTTAAAAATGATTTTAATTATTTTAAAAATCATTTAAGTAGAATATTGATGATTTAAAAATATTTTAAGTTTTTAATAATAACTTTAATATTTTGACAAGTATGTCATTAATATTTTTATATTATTAAATTTTAATGATGATAAAATTATCTGATAATTAAATCATTTAAAAATGATTCTAGTGTTTGAAAAATTATTATAAATTATAATAATTGTTTAAAATTATTAAAAGCTTCCAAAAAATATTATAAACGATATTTAACTTATCTAAAATAATATTGAAGCTTAGAGATCAAGTTTAATTGACAATAAATGTGTAAATTATCGGATTGGGTGACCAGAACACTAAGAATAGACCGAGGTCCAACCAGACCGAACTAGTTAGACTTAATGAGTGTTTATATAAGTTATAAACACTGATGTGGCTATGTGGTAATGTGCCTAGGAGAAAGTTTGACTGTAAATTGCAGTGTTACATGTTGTGAAATATTGTTCTAATTGTGAGACTGATATTGTGATTATAGGTCTTTCAAACGCAGATAATTATATTGTGTAGCAGTAATCAACGCGGAAGGCAAGTTTCCCTAACTCCACCTTGAGTTATACTTTTTAAATACTTTGGTGGTTAATTATTGCTAATTAGACCACATCCAAGAATTTATTATTGATTATTCGCAGTTAGTGCGTGTTTATTAATTCAAATTGAATTAGTGATCCTGAGAATATACTTAAAGAATAACTGTTTTTGGATAATCACATTCGTAGAAGCTATTATTGACAGTACAGATAATTCCTTTTTATTGTCGAATTGTGTTGAGATATGTCTGAGCTAATTATTCTGGCCAGATGAACATTTGTTAGAACTTGATAGGTTCAAGAAGAGAATTCATTTATTATTGACAGATCGATGCCAATTATTTTGGCTAGATCGAAAAGTGATTAGATATTGAAATCATTGTATTTCGTTGTTAAATCAAATTCTGATTCTAAGACTGAGAAGAACAACCTTTTATATAAAGGGAACATTTATGGTCGTATATTCGGCCTTTGCGCGCGTGTAAGTATTATGCATAATATATGGAAAAAGGATTTGGCCGCTCTAAGTACTTGCAGAGGGGTATGACTTAATCTTTATGGTTATCTGATACACCTGGGTATATCAAAGTATATCTTTGATAGTTACTCGAGAAGAGAAGTTCTAGATCTTTTGTGATCACTCAGCATAACTCTGGAAAATATTTCCATCATGTATTTGGGTATATCAAAGTAAATCTTTGATAGTTACTCGAGAAGATAATTTCAAGATCATTTGAGATCATTCAGCTTAAAACTTTAGAGAATACTTCTAAATTATTATTCAATTGAATATCGTAGAAACTTTGAAAGCATTGTACTATTTCATTATTAAATTATTGTGTTGCATAGAATGCGAGAAAACTTGTTAGTAAATAACAATTTTTTCAGCTATTCAAAGTTCCCCGAACTTTGGTTTCATTCTATCAAAATAGATAGTCTGTTGTTCTGATTCTTATACATTCATTGTATATCTTAACTTGCGGGTCAAATTTGTTGCTCACCCTTGCTAAATAAAACTTTTCAGCTAGGGATGAATAGGAAGGAGGTGCTGTGAAGGACAAAGGCAAAGGCATAGTGATAAATTAGTTATGATTAACATTATTATTATGTTATGTTTGTAAACCCTTTTTGTATAACTAAAGGGTATGTTTGTAATGTATTAACTATATTAGTTAATGAAGTGTATGTTTCTATTTATAATTAAATGGGTAGTTAAATGTTATTTATATTGTGGATCGTGAGCACCAAACTCGAAATTCGAATGTAACTTGGGATTTAGGGGTAAAATCACGAGAAGTTAGTATCAAAGCTATAGGTTATAAACCTTAAGTGGGGGGGAACCCTAGGATTATAACCATAGGGGAGATAGAGAATACTCATTTAGAGTACTAAGTGAGAGATTGATAAAGCATATCAATAGTGAGATATGTGGACACTGTGATGCCCCCAAAATAGGTATACATCACCCATCTTGGGTCACCAAATACATGGTACTGAATACAAATACAAACTTAATTATATAACTGTCATGTAACATACGACAAAACATAAGCTGAGAGTTTTAAACTGAATATTATCTTCTAGACAATATCCATACTTAATGGAGTCCTCATTACAATTATTATCACACTATTTTATAAAATAGTGAGGACTACTAAAACAGCATCTCGGGCCATCACTCCGTTCCCCGACTAGTTCCGGCTACGTTCTCATTTCCTGAAGAGAACAATGGAAGTAAAAAGGTGAGCTCAACTAGCTTAGTAAAAAATATTATGACTAAGATAATGCAGAATAAGTTATCATTAGCCTTCAATAATGTTAAACTGATAGAATATAATAGACAACAAGTTTAACTGCAGCGGAACAAGCAATCCATTAAAAGAGTCAAGTAGAACATGATATCTACCATCTTCTATGATTTAAAAAGTTTATCATTAACTTTATTATTGGGACTCAGTTTAATAAATAGATCAAATCATTGAATCATCCCTGCACTACGGGCCAAGGATATTCATTAGTATCACGTCCACAAATTATTCTTGCACTACGGGCCAAGAATTATTCGTGTAATCATCAATGGTCATGACTATACCGAATTATCTCTGGTTATAATCATACCAATCAACAGTCCATCTATGCACGTAAGCCAAAGATGACTTTCATCACAATATAAGCATGAGGATGATGTCAATGATATAAGAATTCAATTAAACGAAAGGAAAGGATAAATTTTTAAAGATGTATAATTTAATTTATCCAAAATTCAATAATGTCCAACTTTTAAAATGATACTGCTTTGTAGAGTAAAATTCAAGAATAATATCCATGTATCAAAAATAATTTGGACAGAAAAGAAATAAATTTTTCGGTGAATAGTACCCCATGAATAGTACCCCATGAATAGTACTTTGGGAATAATATTTCGGGTGAAAATATTGATATATAATAAAAAAAAGTTCATATCAATATTCCAATAAAATGATACTGGATGAAGCGCAAAACTCACGGATATTCCACTAATTTCAAGGATTATAGAAGCAATACTTACCATAGTAAATTTAGATTGAAGAATATGAAAAGAATTAACATACGAAAACTGCAAATGGATTTTCACCATCATACGAGACGTAATCAGCGTAGATAGGTTATTAGACATACTAAAGGATGAATACGAAAAATAGTATTCCTTATGAAATGAAAGAAATAATACCCCTTACCTTAGTAGAAAATTTGGATCTTTGCAAAAGTGAAGTAGCAGAATACTCTTCTTCTTGCTCTCTATAGTGTCTCTTGTGAATCTCAGTGAATTGGTGAGAATGAAAAAAAATTAAGCTTCTATTTATAGGAGATTGGACTAAATAGTGACTAATTCACGAACGGTCCAGATTGATTCACTATTAGAACAGACGGTCCATATTGATTACTATTAAAACCACAACCGATGGTCTAGATTGATTTACTTTTAAAACCACCACCGACGGTCCAGAATGATTTACTTTTAAAACCACCACCGACGGTCCAGATTGATTTACTATTAAAATCACCACCGACGGTCCAGATAGATTTACTATTAAAACCACCATCAATGGTCCAGATTAATTTACTATTAAAACCACCATCAATGGTCCAGATTGATTTACTATTAAAACCACCACCAATGGTCCAGATTGATTTAACTTATTACCCTTTAATACCCCTAAAGTTTTCTAGGTTTGCATTATTCCCCCTTAACTTTTGTAAATCACTTATTTTCAATTAACACATTCTTAATACTTCAACAATTATTCATCATTAATATTATAACTCACAATATTTAACTACCAGGTCGTTCCCAGGAAAGAGGGGGATTTCCGATAAGGATTTCTCCTTATTGGCGTGCAATTAGGTGACCAAACCTCTCCTTGACAGAACTTCTAGACATTGTCAATATTGTAAATAATAATATGAATAACTTTGTTGTCTCAATTATAAAATATTTATGCAGATGATAATGTGACAATAATTGAATCAAATAATGTGAGATACTATGCAACAATTACTGTAGCAATAATTGAGTGACTTCTCACGTAAGCATCAATAACCAATACCGTGTGCTACTATGCAACCACGCGTATTACTGTACTTTTACCACCGGGTAGTTCAACAGTTTAACATTAAAACTTTCACTGTTATTTTTATAAAAAGATATTTCTGTCATTTTCTAACTACGACAATACTTTCGTTGTGGGGTCCACCAATGATTATGCCATCGTACGAATATTCCCTGTTAAAATAAATATTCCCCGACCAATTGAATATTTTATATCAACTTGATTACTTTGCAAAATTTTCCAAATATTACCCATAACTATAACATTATATCATATCCACACCATAATATTCAAAAATATATTTCGAGAAAAATTATTCTTTATTCAAAAAAAGTTGGGGTCTTACAACCTCCACTTCTTATGAAATTTCATCCTCAAAATTAGGGTACGTACCTGATATGTCGAAGAGGTGAGGATACCTTGATTTCATTTTAGATTCTAACTCCCAGGTCATATCCTCCATATCGTGGTTTCTCCACAAAACTTTGACTTGAGGTATAACCTTGGAGCGTAGAATATGATCCTTCTTATCCAAGATTTTAACAGCTACCTCTTCATACGTTAAATCTTCCGCTATCTCGTTCGGTTCTAATTCAATAATTTGGTTCGGGTCTTTCACATATTTACGTAATATAGATATGTGAAAAACATTATGAACACGAGACATACTTGGCGGTAAGGAGAGTTTATAGGCCATAGTTCCTACTCGATCAAGGACTACAAATGGGCCAATGAATCGAGGATTGAGCTTTCCTCTCTTTCCAAATCTCATAACTCCTTTCCATGGAGCAACATGTAACAACACATGATCTCCAATATTGAATTCCACGTCCTTTCGATGAAGATCAGCATAACTCTTTTGTCGATCTTGTGAGGTTTTTATACGTTGTCGGATCATTTAAATATTTTTCGTAGTCATACGTACCAACTCCGGTCCCAACAATGTTTCTTCACCTACCTCATCCCAACATACTTGAAAATAACACTTTCTTCCATACAACGCCTCAAATGGAGCTATGCCAATACTTGCTTGATAACTGTTGTTGTAGGAAAAATCTACCAATGGTAAGAACTTGTCCCAACTTCCTTTGAAGTCAAGGACACAGAGTCTTAATAAATCCTCAAGAGTTTGAATAGTCCTCTCTGATTGTTCATCCGTTTGAGGATGATACACCGAACTAAATCATAAATCCGTGCCCATAGCTTTTTGCAAACTAACCCAAAATCTTGAAGTGAATCTTAGGTCTCGATCAAAAACTATGGATACTGGCATACCATGCAATCTTACAATCTCGTTTATGTACATACGAGCAAGATGTTCAAGTGTATAAGTTTCTCAAATCGATAAGAAATGAGCAGACTTGGTCAATCTATTAACAATGACCCAAATTGCATCTATGCCTTGAGAAACCTTGGGAAGACAAGTAACGAAATCTATGGTAATGTGCTCCCACTTCCATTCTAGAATTTCAAGTGGTTGCAATGGACCTTTTGGCACTTGATGCTCCGCCTTGAATCGTTGATAAGTTAGACACCTTGAGATAAACCCCACTATCTCTCTCTTTATATTGCTCCACTAAAATGTATGTCGAAGATCATGATACATTTTGGTACTCCAATGATGGATTACAAACGGTGTGTTGTGCGCCTCCATCATGATTTTATACTTCAAGTTAGAATCGTTAGGAACACAAAGTCTGGAGTTGACTCGAAGTATTCCTTCTTCATTGATTCTTGCTTCCGGAATAGTACCTTCTTGCACTTTCTTCTTAATATGCATTAGCTCCAGGTCTATAGCTTGAGCAGCTTTAACTTTATCGATTAAATTTGGTTCTACTCGTATATTCGCCATCATCACATGGGTCCCTGGAGTCTTTAACTCTATATCCATCCTTTGTAATTCATACAAAATGGGCCTTTGCATTGACAATATCGCATTCGTACCCGCATATGATCTTCTACTCAATGCATCAGCTACTACGTTCGCTTTTCCAGATGGTATTGAATGGTATGATCATAATCTTTCAACAGCTCAAGCCATCGCCTTTACCGCATGCTGAGTTCCTTTTGAGTGAAGAAATATTTAAGGCTTTTATGATTCGTATAAATCTCCACCTTCTCTCCATACAGGTAATGCCTCCAATTCTTAAGCACAAAAATGACAGCTGCCAACTCTAGATCATGAGTAGGATAATTTCTCTCATATTCTTTGAATTGTCGTGAGGCATAGGCTATGATTTTCCCATGTTGCATGAGAACACATCCTAAACCTTTGCCTGAAGCATCACTGTAGATGACAACTCTTCTCACATTCTTCGCTCAACCGAATTTTGTATCTTTTCGAGTCAGCTGAGTTAATGGAGTAGCGATTCGAGAAAACCCTTCTACAAATCTTCGATAATAACTAGCTAAGCCTAGAAAGCTACGTACTTTGGTCACTGACTTGGGTTGCTCCCAGCTTTGAATTTCTTCAATCTTTGCTGGGTTAACAGATATTCCATGATTTGATATCACGTGCCTAAGGAATGCTACTTCCTCAAGCCAAAACTCGTACTTCTTCAACTTGGCATAAAGCTTGTTTTCACGAAGCTGTTGGAGTATCAGCCTCAAGTGTTGCTCATGATCTTCACGGCTTTTGGAATATATGAGGATGTCATCAATAAAGACGACTACAAAATGATCCAAATATTCCTTGAATACTCGGTTCATCATATCCATGAAGGTAGCAGGAGCATTAGTCAATCCAAAAGACATGACTAGGAATTCATAATGCATGTACCGAGTTCTGAAAGCAGTCTTTGGGATGTCATCAGTTTTAATCTTTAACTGATGATATCCGGAACGAAGATCGATCTTTGGAAATAATTTGGTGCCTTGCAACTGGTCAAACAGGTCATCAATGCGTGGCAATGGGTACCTATTTTTGATGGTGACATAATTTAACTCCCGATAATCAATACAAATTCGCATACTTCCATCTTTCTTCTTTACAAAGAGAACAGGAGCACCCCAAGGAGATGTACTAGGACGAATGAAACTGATATCTAACAATTCCTGCAGTTGAGTCTTTAACTCCTGAAGTTCAACAGGAGTCATTCGATATGGGGCTTTGGAAATGGGTTTTGTACCGGGTTCAAGGTCGATACAAAATTCAATTTCACGCTCTGGGGGTAGGCCAGGAAGTTCTTCAGGGAATACGTTAGGAAATTTATTAACAATGGAAATATCATTCAATTCTGACGTATTTTTGTTTAAATCTATGACATGGGATAAGAAAGCTTGACATCAGTTTTTCAATAAACGAATAGCTTTATGACTTGAGATGACAGTAATTGACTTTAATGGTTTGGTTTCTTGAATTCGCATAATAGGTTGGTTAGGAATATGAAAGCTAACAACCTTACGAAAACAATCAATTTTAGCATGATGAGTAGTCAACCAATCAATTTCTAAAATCACATCAAGTGCAAGTATTTTTAAAGAAATAAGATCGATAGGTAATGTGCGGTTACCGATTTGAATCAAACAAGACTTATAGACAGTGGATGTTATGAAGGTTTCTCCCAACGGAGTTTCAACAGATAAATCAAAGTTTAATTTCTCTGGAGTCAAATTTAAACGTTGAGCACAAGTAGGAGAAATAAAGGAATGGGTAGAACCAGTATCAAATAAGGTATAAGCTTCGCAATAGTTTATGATTAGCTTACCCGTGATCACCTCATTCGGATTCCTCGCTTTTTGGTAGATTACGATAAATGCTCTCCCTTGAACTACCAGTTTTGTCTTATCTGGGACAGCCTTTGATGCCTCCATCCCAGCTGGACTTGACTTTGGTGCACGACAAAATCGGGCTAGGTGACCTTCTCTTCCATAATTCTAGCATGCTTTGGACTGGTGCGTATAGTTTGGACTGATGTGTCCCTCTCCTCCGCATTTGTAACATACGACCAGTGGTCGTTCTCCTTCCTTAACAACAAGTGTCGGTGCTAACGTCTTTCCATCATTATTGAATCTCATCTTCTTGAAATTTCCACTTCTATTATCTTGGTCATGATTACCACCGAAGTGGTTACCATTTCTTGCATGTTGATTCCCTCCACGTTTGTTGTCACCGCTTCGATGACTGCTACCACTGGTATTATCGACTTGTTGGCTGCTCTCTCTTGGTTGGGTTGACTCATTATTGCGCTCCAATAACTGAGCCCTATTTACAACATCTGAATACAAACACAATTTATGAGAAATGAGGTATTGGCGTATTTTGGGTCTCAAACCTCATAGAAACATTCACGTCATTCTCACCTCATTATCAACCAAATGGGATGCGAACCGGGACAACTCGGCAAACATAGCCTCGTACTGCAACACGGTCATATTGTTTTGCTCTAACATGATAAACTCCACCTCCTTCATGTGATGAATACTTTCGAGAAAGTATTTGTCATTGAACAGCTCTTGGAACTTCTCCCAAGACATCTTGAGTGCGGCAGGCTGGGTACGTTTAACTGATTCCCACCAGTAATCTGCTTCTCCTCTCAACATGAAGGTGGCAAAGGGAACCTTTTGCTCCTTGGAGCATCCCAAGACATCAAATATCTTGGTGATCTTCTTTATCCACGTCTCTGCCTTAAGTGGTATTGGCTCTCCCAAAAACTCTAATGGTCCCAGCTCCTTGAATTATTTAGCGGTGACCATCTGTGAGTTGCCAGTGTGTCTACCTGCATTTTGAATAGTAGACACGTTCGCCTGTTGTTGCATGAATTGCATGAAGCCTCTAAACATCCCATCGTTCATCATTTGATCAGTGTTGTTGTTTACTTGAGGATTATTGTCTTCCTGTTGCACACTATCCTGGGTATTGATCGTTGGTGACTCAACGGTCTCATGTGCTTCATTGCTTATCTTGACATTTTTAGATGCCATTTTCAAATACTGCCACAAAACAAGGGTTAATTGACATGCCACATATTATCCCTATACTCTGACCGACCAATTAAATACCAAATAAACTTAGCTAGGTCATACTACCAAAGGAATTCCCCGTCTCTCCCCTCCTAGTTTTTGTCTCGCATCTCATCCAGAGATCATATCCCTAAGTTTTGATACCAACTGTAACGCCCTCAAAATAGGTATACATCACCCATCTTGGGTCGCCAAATACATGGTACTGAATACAAATACAAACTTAATTATACAACTGTCATGTAACATACGACAAAACATAAGCTAAGAGTTTTAAAATGCATATTATCTTCTAGACAATATCCACACTCAATGGAGTCCTCATTACAATTATTACCACACTATTTTATAGAATAGTGAGGACTACTAAAACACCATCTCGTGCCATCACTCCGTTCCCCGACTAGTTCCACCTACGTTCTCATTTCCCGAAGAGAACAATGGAAGTAAAAGGGTTAGCTCAACTAGCCCAGGAAGAAATATTATGACTAAGATAATGCAGAATAAGTTATCATTAGCCTTCAACAATGTTAAACTGATAGAATATAATAGACAACAAGTTTAACAGCAGCGGAACAAGTAATCCATTTGAAGAGTCAAGTAGAGCATGATATCTACCATCTTCTATGATTTAGAAAGTTTATCATTAACTTTATTGCTGGGACTCAGCTTAATAAATAGATCACAACATTTGAATCATCCCTACACTATGGGCCAAGGATATTCATTAGTATCACGTCCACAAATTATTCTTACACTACGGGCCAAGAATTATTCGTGTAATCATCAATGGTCATGACTATACCGAATTATCCCTGGTCATAATCATACCAATCAACAGTCCATCTATGCACGTAAGCCAAAGATGACTTTCATCACAATATAAGCATGAGGATGATGACAATGATATAAGAATTCAATTAAACGAAAGGAAAGGATAAATTTTTAAAGATTTATAATTTAATTTATCCAAAATTCAATAATGTCCAACTTTCAACATGATACTGCTTTGTAGAGTAAAATTCAAGAATAATATCCATGTATCAAAAATAATTTGGACAGAAAAGAAATAAATTTTTCGGTGAATAGTACCCCGTAAATAGTACCTTGTGAGTAGTACTTTGGGAATTGTATTTCAGGTGAAAATATTGATATTTAATAAAAAAGTTCATATCAATATTCTAATAAAATTATACTAGATGAAGCGCAAAACTCACGGATATTCCACTAATTTCAAGGATTATAGAAGCAATACTTACCATAGTAAGTTTAGATTTAAGAATATGAAAAGATTTAACATACAAAAACTGCAAATGGATTTTCACCGGTTATACGGTACGTAATCCATGTAGACAGGTTATTCCGACATACTAAAGGATTAATACAAAAAATAGTATTCCTTATGAATACGAAAGAAATAATACCCCTTACCTTAGTAGAAAGCTGGATACTGCAAAAGTGAATTAGCAGAATACTCTTCTTCTTGCTCTCTATAGTTTCTCTCTCTATAGTGTCTCTTGTGAATCTCAATGAATTGGTGAGAATGAAAAAAAAAATTAAGCTTCTATTTATAGGAGAATGGACTAAATAGTAACTAATTCACGAACGGTCCAGATTGATTCACTATTAGAACGGACGGTCCATATTGATTACTATTAAAACCACAACCGACGGTCCAGATTGATTTACTTTTAAAACCACCACCGACGGTCCAGATTGATTTACTTTTAAAACCACCACCGACGGTCCAGATTGATTTACTTTTAAAACCACCACCGATGGTCCAGATTGATTTACTATTAAAACCACCATCGATGGTCCAGATTGATTTACTATTAAAACCACCACCAATGGTCCAGATTGATTTAACTTATTACACTTTAGTACCCCTAAAGTTTTCCAAGTTTGTATTATTCCCCCTTAACTTTTGTAAATCACTTATCCTCAATAAACACATTTTTAATACTTCAACAATTATTCATCATTAATATTATAACTCACAATATTTAACAACCAGGTCGTTCCCAGGAAAGAGGGGGCATTCCAATAAAGATTTCTCCTTATTGACGCGCAATTAGGTGACCAAACCTCTCCTTGACAGAACTTCTAGACATTGTCAATATTGCAAATAATAATATGAATAACTTTGTTGTCTCAATTATAAAATATTTATGCAGATGATAATGTGACAATAATTGAATCAAATAACGTGAGATACTATGCAACAATTCATGTAGAGTAATAATTGAGTATAAGCGAGTGACTTCTCACGTAAGCATCAATAATCAATACCGTGTGCTACTATGCAACCACGCGTATGACTGTACATTACCACCGGGTAGTTCAACAGTTTAACATTAAAACTTTCACTGTTATTTTTATAAAAAGATATTTCTGTCGTTTTCTAACTACGACAATACTTTCATTGTGGGGTCCACCAATGATTGTGCCATCGTACGAATATTCCCTGTTAAAATGAATATTCCCCTACCAATCGAATATTCACTGACACAATGAATATTTTATATCAACTTGATTACTTTGCAAAATTTTCCAAATATTACCCACAACTATAACATTATATCATATCCATGCCATAATATTCAAAAATATAATTCGAGAAAAATTATTCTTTATTCAAAAAAAGTTGGGGTCTTACAGACACATAGTGTGAGAATTTCGTACTGGTGAAGTACTAATCAAGTTATTTAAACTAATTGTAGGATGTCGGGAGAAGATGAAATGAGTGTGGAGATGCTAGCGGCTGTTGCACCAGTGCCAGTAGCCGAGGTGCCAGCACAAAGCGAGTCAGTGGAAGAAGTGGCAAAAGATGAACCTATGATCAATCTTGAGAGTGATCATGATGATTATCCCGAGATGTATTTGAGTGGTGATGAGGAGGCGGAGTCCAAAGAAGCTAAGGTGGAGAAAGGGAATAAGAACAAAGTTGGAGAGAAAGATCAAGAATCTGCAGAAATCCAGGAACTCTGGAGTAAAGTATTTCTCTTGGTGGAGTTGTGGAAGATAAAGCGAGCGTTATGCGAAATGACTGAAGAACAGAACGAGCTGAAGGCACAGGTGGAAAGGATGAAGACTGAAGGTGGTAGATCGTCGAAGGGAACAGTCAAGCAGAAAAGCAAGAACAAAAGAAAGAGGGATCACGACAGTGATAATTCTGAAAATTCAATCCCAAAGAAGAAGCAAGTCTATAACAAGTGTGGAAAGACTCGCGTGGGAGAGTGCATGATGTGGAAGAACATGTGCTTCAACTGTAAACAAGAAGGACATATTTCCCTACATTGTCCTAAGCCGAATATGAGGAAGTGTTTTTCATATGGGAGAACGGGTCACGGATTCAACAAGTGTCCTAGCAAGAAGACTGGTGAAGGGAATGGACGGTAGACAGCTTAGATATAAGCAGTAGTATCTTTTGGTAGTATGATGTGATATTAATGGTTGTAATATCGAGAACGATGTGTGAACATATGTAAATATATATGTTTGTATGAATGAAATCTTTATTTTTTATATGAATATAAGATTAAGATTAAATTGTGAGTTCTTAAAACTCATACTTATGGTAAGTTCATGACTCATAATTATATGAAATGTTTTGAACCCCTCAACGAATGGACACCAAAGGTCTGACTAGGATAAGTTCATACACTCATATAATTGTGGCAAGTTCCTAGACTCATAAGTGTGGTAAGTTTGACGAACTGGGAATAGTTATGTGTGAATGAATAATTGCAACTTTTTATGTAAAGTTGGAGAATTGCAACTTTTGTGAAAATTTATGTTGTTAATCCTAATTTTTATTATAAAAAAAAGGGATAGTAATATGTGGTATGTACTAAATGTACTATGTGCTATTTGAATAAATATGTTATTATATGATAACTATGTGTAGAATTCTTATTGTGTTAAGAATTTGTATAGAGAAAGAGAATTAATATAAGATTTTTTATTTAAATCAGATCATGCCGCTTGTATTTACGTAATCAAAATCAAGAGAAGAAGCGTTCGGTGAATAATGAAGGAGGTCAAGTGACTTAAGTGCGAGAATTTTGTAGATATATTGGCCCAAGCTATGGGAAATAGAGCTCCAACAGGAAGAGCGAGAAATCACTCAGCTGATAAATTGACAAATTTTAAAGACTTTAAAGCGGTAGGTCGGCCAAAATTCAAGGGAACCATGGATCCGATTGAAGCCCAAACTTGGGTAAAAGAAATGGAGAAAGCATTCATCATTGCGTGAGCGGAAGAAGAGCAAAAGACAGCTTTTGCAACATATCTGATGAAAGGATAAGCAAATTACTAGTGGGAGACTAATCAGGCGAGAGCTGGTACAGCTTTGGTAACTTGGACAAGATTCAAGGAATTGTTATTTGAGAACTAATATTCATCAAGTATGCAAGCTCGAATGGAAGTCAAGTTTCTAGAACTGAAGCAGGAGAATACGTCGGTGTTTGAATATGCTGCTAAATTCAACGAATTAGCGAGGTTTGCACCTCATCAGGTGGACACGGAATTACGAAAGGCAAGAAGGTTTGAGAATGGATTGAAGTCGGGTATATACAACAAAGTAGTCGTATTGCAGATTAATACGTTCGTGGCTTTGTTGGAGAAAGCGTTAATTGCTGAAGGAGGGAGCGAAGCTGCATCTCGATTTCATCAGGAGAAGAAGAAGAAGTCAAATGATGGAGGAAGCAGTGGTGGTAGTAATCCAAATAAGAGAAAGTGGAGCGAGAATACCTAGTCGTGTAAGACCCCAACTTTTATGAATAAAATGGAATTTCCTCTATTTATTATTTTAAAATAGTAAGAGTTGATTTGATTAATGTGGTTAGTTATGGGTAAAATGCACAAATATTTTAAATAAGCAAGTGGTTATAAAATATTCATTTTTGTCGGGGAATATTCGTTTGGTCGTGGAATATTCTTGCTGTCGGGGAATATTCGTACGACGATGCAGCCTTTTATGGGCCCCATAACGAAAAGCG
Organism: Panax quinquefolius; assembly: GCA_020205615.1. Taxonomy (NCBI): domain Eukaryota; kingdom Viridiplantae; phylum Streptophyta; class Magnoliopsida; order Apiales; family Araliaceae; genus Panax; species Panax quinquefolius. The sequence goes on from JAINUW010000807.1 coordinate 281,550, forward strand.
ATTGGATGAAGAATACGACAAGTATGAGTTTTTATAAATAACGACGTAGTTGTTATTCTTTATTATTGCTTGTTGGAATACCCGATGGTTAAAACACGAATGTCTGGCGGTGTTACGCAGTTTCACACGGTATTACACCAATTATTGATTCTTACGTAAGAAGGCACTACTCAATAATTGTTACAATAACTACTGTTCAATATTTTATTTTATTGATTCAATAATTGCTACGTTGATATTTTATATTATTGTTCTTCAATAATTGTCACTGCACAATATTTTTTATTATCAGATCAATAATTCATATTATTTGAATAATATTATTAGATAGCATTATTGGCAATGTCTAGAAAGTTCTGTCGAGAAAAGGGGTTAAGTCATCTAATTGCGCGCCAGTAAGGAAAAATCCTTATCGAAAATCCCCCTCTTTCCTGAGAACGGCCTGGTTGTCATTATTGTTATTCTATAATATTATTTGTGAATAATTAATTATTGATTTATATGATAAGAAAAATATTTATTTATGTGGATATAAATGGAGGAATTTTTAGAAAAATGACAGTTGTTGAAAATTAATATTTTATCTTTTCTGATAAAATAATTTATTTAAATATATTATTATATTATAATAATATAATAATGGTAATATTTTTACAATGAATGTGTGATATATGAATAAATGAGGAGGAAGAGTATTTTTGTTACAATAAATACTAAAAACATGTTAAACATATTGGTGGACCCCATTTTTTCACTGAAGTTTGATTATAGCCTGTAAAATCATCTGTATGTGGATTTCGGTCAATTTTTGTTTAGAATTTGGAAAAATTTAAACTTACAAAGTTGTAGAGAATTGAATTTCCTATAGAATGGACATAAGATTTGAATTTTTCTGATAAAAGGGCTATTTATTATGAATTATTGAAGTTTCAGAATAATTGATTGTTTGGAGTTTTAAATGATTTTAATAAGAAAAACGTTTTTGTGAATTTTGGTGAGTTGTCTGGCTTATGTTTTGACCAAAGAAGTGTGCATAGGAAATTTAAGAAAATATATTAATATTTTATTAAATTTTCTGCTTTGGTGTTCTAAGCATTTTCCTATAAATAGGGTGCTTAGGTTAGAATTGAAAATCACACCAGAAACTGAAGTTTTCTCTCTCTATATTATCGAGCGTATTTTGTGAGTATTTTGATACTTTGAGCGTTTCTATACGATGCAAGTTCCCTTCAGCGTTATATCTGATATTCCATCCAGAAGTACTATTCCTTTGAGGTAAGGGATGTTATTTTCTTTTATAAATGATATTATTTCTTTCAATATCATTATACTGGAATATTGTTAAGGTTTTTCTTGTGAAATTCTTGTCTTTTTGTGTCGAGGCTACTATTCACGTATACGGCACTATTCACAGAAAAATTAAAATTTTCTTTTTTTTATCCAAGTTGTTATTATGATTACTAGCCTTGATTGTATCCATGTTTTGATCTTCATTCTTGAATTTTGCTTACAATGGTTTATTATGTAGTATTTTTGAACATGGATGAACTAAAATATGAATCCTTAATCCTTGTCCTTTTATCTAACTGGATTCATTTTTTTAAAATTATTTTTCATTATCCTCAGTCCTAAATGATGATATTACTGAATATCTTTGGCCTGTAGTGCAAATATAAATGATTTCTGATGAATATATTTGGCTTGTAGTGCAAAGATGAATGATTTTCTGATAAATATCTTTGGCCCATAGTGCAAAGATGAACAGGTGTTGAGATGAACATGACCAACTGATGAATATCTTTGGCCTGTAGTGTAAAGATGAATATTTGATTCAAGATGTATATTAATTGATGTTACAAGGATAAAATATTGAAGATTGACTTTTAAATTCATAGATGATAGTAGATTTCTTTCTCTACTTAACTCTTCTAATGAATTGTTATTTCCGCTGCGAATATTGATCTGAAATTTGTTGTCTATTATATTCTATCAGATTTTTCCTTGTTGAGGACTAATGATAATTTGTTCTATATTATCTTAGTCATAATATTCTTTACTGGGCTAGTTGAGCTCGCCCTTTTCCTTTTTGTTCAATTTTTCTTCTCAGGAAGCAAAAATATAGCGGGAAGTAGTCGGGGTGTGGAGTGATGTTCCAATGCAGTTGTTATAGTAGTCCTCACTATTTTGTAAAATAGTGTATCAATAATTGTAAAGAGGACTTATTTGAGTGTGGATATTGTCTAGAAGACAATATTTGTATTTAAATTCACAGTTTATGTGTTGTCGTATTTTTCACGACAAATGTATTAATAAAGTTGTAGTTATTTTTGTACCATATATTTGGCGACTCAGAATGGGTGATGTATACCAATTTTTGGGGCGTCACAGTTGGTATCAGAGATTAGGGATATGGTCTCTGGCGGAGATCGGGGAATAGAACTAGGAGGGGAGAGACGAGTAAATCCTTCGCTAGTGTGTCCTACCTATGCTTATTTGTTGTTTGGTCAGAATATAGGGACATTATGTGATATATTAATTTCTTGAATTAACCCTTGTTTTATGGAAGTATTTGAGAATGGCAACTGAGAATGTTAACAATGGAGTAAATGAGACCGTGGAGAAACCTTTACTCACTAATCAAGAGAACGTGCAACATGACGACAATGTTCTTCCTATAAACACCGCCACTGAGAAGAAGATGAATGATGGGATGTTTAGAAGCTTTTTACAGTTCATGAAAAATCAGACGAGGGAGACTCGTGTACAAAATACAGGTGGAAATGATAGCAATGCATGGTTTATCACAGCTAAGCAGTTCAAAGAGTTGGGACCACCAGAATTCTGGGGAAAGCCGAATCCGATTAAGGCAAAAACGTGCGTCAAGCAAATTACCAAAATATTTGATGTCTTGGGATGCACGGATGAACAGAAGGTTCCATTTACCACCTTTATGTTCCGTACTGAGGCAGATTACTGGTGGGAATCTGTGAAGCGTACCCAATCAGTCGCACTCAACATGTCTTGGGAAACATTTCAAAAACTGTTCAATGAAAAGTATTTTCCTAAGTATTCGCCATATGAAGGAGGTAGAGTTTATTAAACTGGAACAGAATAACATGACGGTGTCCCAGTACGAGGCTAAGTTCGCGGAGTTATCCAGGTTTGCACCTCATTTGGTAGAGAATGAGAAACGTATGACGTGGATATTTCTAAGTGGTCTAAAACCTGATATACGTCAATATCTCATTTCTCATAAATTTTCTCTATATTCAGATGTTGTCAACAGGGCTCAATTATTAGAGCGAGATAACGAGTACGTTCCATCGAGGGACCACAACCAGGGTAATACCGGTGGCAGCAGTCATCGGAGCAATGATAATCAGTGAGGAGGGAAAATACGGACAAAAGCGGTAACCACTCTAGTTGTAATCGTGGCCATGATAATAGAAGAAGTGAGTCAAGGGGAGATTTTAAAAATAAAAGGTACAACAATGACAATGTGAAGACGTCAACACCAGCATCAACTTTTTCTAGGGGAGGAGAACGACCACCGATCATATGTTATAAATTCGGGAAAGAGGGACACATCAGCCCAAAACTACCCACAACAGTTCAAGGTATGTAATAATTGTGGAAAAGAAGGTCATATCGCTCGAGATTGTATTGTAGCAAAACCAAGACCAGCGGGGATGGTGGCTGTGAGATCTCAAATTTTATGAAATAAAAGTATTCAATTTTTCTATTTTGATAAATAGTTAAATTGATAAAAGTTTAAAGTTAAGGGTCATATTTGAATTTTTTTTTCAAAGTAAGCAAGTTGTCATAAAATAACTTTGTAGTAAAAAGTGCGATGAATGGCGGCGTGGTTGCATAGTAGCGCATGGTATTGATTATTAATGCTTATGTGAGAAGTCACTCAGTTATACTCAATTATTGCTACAATAATTGCTGCATCATATCTCTCATATTATTGATTCAATTATTGTCACAGTATCATCTGCATAATATTTCATATATTATTAAATCAATAATTGAGACGACAAAGTTATTCATATTATTATTTGAAATATTGACAATGTCTAAAAGTTCTGTCAAGGAGAGGTTTGGTCACCTAATTGTGCGCTAATAAGGAGAAATCCTTATCGAAAAGCCCCCTCTTTCCTGGGAACGACCTGGTTGTTAAATATTATGAGTTATAATATTAATAATGAATGTTATTAAAAATCGAATTTGAGTTTGGAGTTTAATTTGGAGATGCGGGCGTGATATTTGAGTCCAAAATGATGAAATTAGTAGAAATAGACTATAAACACAAAATTTGTCGGGGTTGACTTTTTGGTCAAAAAAGTCACCAGTTGACTTTTTCGGGTAAGTAACCGGATAAATGAGCAATTAATTGCTATTGATTCACATGATTATAACTATTTGTTCACATGTGTGTACTATTGATTCACATTCATGTACTATTAAGGGAGGTGGTGTAAGATTGATAATACTTGGATGACTGAGTTAAAAATGGAGGTATAGATGGAGGTACTATACTGTAATTCATATTTTCACATGATTATAACTATTAAGTCACATGAATGAACTATTAATTCACATGATTTACTATTAGGGTAGGTGGTGCAAGTTTGATAATACTTGCAGGACTAAATTAAAAATGAAAGAAAAGTTGAAGGTATTGTAATGTAATATTTCGAGCCCCAAAACGTGCAATTATCGAAACTATATTTTCCTATAAATAGAAGCTCATTCTTCTTTCATTTCTCACCAATTCACTGAAGCTATAGAGCAATTATTATAGAAAGAAATTATAGAGAGAAAGAAGAAGAGAAGTTTGTTACCTCACTATTCCAGTATCCAGTCTTCTTTTGAGGTAAGGGATATTATTATTATTATAGTAAGGGGTATTATTCTTTCGTATTCATGAAAAGAGTTATTTTCTTTCAATACTCGTAAGGGTTGTTATTCCATTCTTTATTATTATGTTGGAATAACTTTTATACATAAATACCGCATATATGGTGAAATTCTTACATTATTCCATTCTTTATTATTTCGTTGGAATAACTTTATGCATCTTGGGTCTATCGCATGCACGGTGAATTCTATTGTTATTTCATTCCTTATTATTATGTTGGAATAACTTTGTCATGCTAAATAATCGCATACATGGTAAAATTTTTCTATTATTCCATTCTTAATTATTCAGTTGGAATATCCTGTCTGTGCGAATTATGCATGACCTGGTTCCGTTCTTTATTATTCTGTTGGAATATCCTGTCTGTGCGGATTACGCATGACATGGTTCCATTCTTTATTATTCTGTTGGAATAAGCTATCTATGCGGTCTATCGCATGCCTGGTGAATTCTGTTGTTATTCCATTCTTTATTATTTTGTTGGAATATCCTGTCTGTGCGGATTACGCATGACCTGGTTCCATTCTTTATTATTCTGTTGGAAATAACCTGTATGTGCGGTCTATCGCATGCATGGTGAATTCTTCTGTTATTCCATTCTTTATTATTCTGTTAGAATAACATGTATATGTGAATTACCGCATGTATGGTGAATGATCCTTTGTATTCATTCCTTATTAAATTGTAGAAATGATCTGTCTACGTGGATTACCGCATGGCGGATGAAAATCCATTTGTAGTTTCGTAATTTTCTGACCCTCAAAAATTCTGCAAAAAAAATTTGAAATGATGATTTGATGAGTTTTCTATATTGTGTCCAAAGATGACGATTTTTGGATGTATAGATTAAGAGTTATGGATTTCATGGGAAAAGACTATTTTAAAAGTAAACCCTTATAAATCCTTGTGGTTAACTCCAAAATTGGTGAAATTTTTATTGGGAGTGCATGTATATAATAGGAGTATACCTTGTAAATTTTCGAATTTTTGGACAAAAGTACAATTTATGATAAATATCTAAATACTCGGCAGTTTTGGCCATATGAAAAAATAGTAAATGAATTTTAAAAATTCCGAGAGAAATATATGTTCAATATTGGACTATATTTTGTTAAATCCCAGAAAAGAAATATTTTTGGGACTGATTTGGTATTTTTCATAAAAATGAACTAGTTATGAGTAAATGAATTACATATGTTATGTGAAGTAACAAAATTGGAAAATAGGATTTTATGGCTTGGGAATCCTATATAGGGTATATCTAGATTTTTGATGAGGGATTTGATCATTAGTGATGAAATCTTATGAGTATGGCATTTTTGAATGATTAAATGTATTATTTGGTAAAGTGTAAACAATTGAAATAAATTGTTTATACGTTTAAGAAGTGATTAAAATATTGTTATAATATTAATAATATTAGATTTTGAGTTTATGAAGTGATTGATAATATTTGGATAAATTTAAAGTCTTTAATATTTATCCTTGTTTTCGTTTGATTAATGCTTAAATCATTGTCATCATCCTCATGCTTATATTATGATGAAAGTCATTTTTGGCTTACGTGAAAAGATGGACTATTGATTATTGGTTTTATAGTTGTATATCTTTAGCTTAAGTGCAAAGATGGACTGTTGATTATTGGTTTTACAGTTGTATATCTTTGGCTTACTTGCAAAGATGGACGGTTGATTATTGGTTTTACAGTTGTATATCTTTGACTTAGGTGCAAAGATGAACTATTGATTGATGAGTATCTTTGGCTTATGTGCATAGATGAACTGTTTATTGGTATGATTATGACCAGGGATCATTCGGTATAATTATGACCCGTAATGTTATAGATGATGTGGTAAAAGTCTTCATTGGCCCGTAGTGCATTGATGGACAGTTATTGGTATGATTATAACCAGGGGTTATTCGGTATAATCATGACCATTGATGATTACATGAATATCCTTGGCCGTAGTGCAGGGATGATTCGATGATGTGGATTATTTATTAAGCTGAGTCTCAGCGATAAAATATTAATTATACACTTTTAATTTGTAAAAGATAGTAGATATCATGCTCTACTTGACTCTTCTAAAATACAGTTGTATGTCTTTGGCCTGTACTGCAAAGATGAATTGTTAATGAATATCTTTGGTCGTAGTGCAAAGATGAATTTATTAGTATGATTGTGAGCAGGAATTATGATTTGGTATAACCATGATTTTTGATGTTTCAGGTGAAGATAGGTGATTAAAATTATCTTCGTCCTGGGTGCGAAAAAGAATTTAGAATCACAATTATGATTAATTGTTATTCATATGATTGTGGACAGGAATTGTTGATTGATATTACACGGATAAAACATTATTGGTGGAATTTTAACATGGAGCAGATAATAGATCTGATGGTTTATTTGACTCTTCTAATGGATTGCTCGTTCCGCTGCAACTATGGTTGAAAAGTTTTATCATCTACCATATGTTCTAAATCTTTGATATATTACTGGTGAAGGCTATTGATAATTTAATTATCTTTAGTCATGATATTCTTTCTTTGGGCTATTTGTGCTCACTCCTTTTGCTTCACAATTCTTTTCGTAATAAAAGTGTAAATTTGGGTCGAAGGGGGGTAACAAGAGAATAGAACGGTGGTCTATAGCTGTTGAGGTTCTCCCTAAATAGTATGTAAATAATTTTATTGAGAAATTTAGATAAGTGTGTCGTATTGTATACGTCATTTGATATTTAATTTTGGTGAACCGAATAGGGTGAGGTGAACCCAACTTTGGAAGGGTGTTTTTCCACTATCATACAATATGTCTAATGACATACAACCTCATGTTATCATAAGACAGGGTTGTACACATCCACTTGTTGAGTATATCTACGAACACTACCTATATAATCTTGGAGTTTATTTGAAATATAATTTTCACTTGCAGACAACAAAGATAATTATATGTCAAGAGAAGACTCACCATTGGAAAGAAGATGATAGTAATCTTCTCGTTTTTCTTTGGGGTCTATTGGGTCAACCAAGGATAATTCTGTGGACATATGATATCTATCATAACCTAGACACATGGCCTCCCATGTACGAAGGATTCCTTGAGCACTGCCCAAAGATTTTAATTTCTAAAACAGTTTTCGACTGTAGTTTTATGTAAAGTACCATTGTAAGGTTGTGGTCGAGGCACCATGAGAGTTACATATATTTGTATTAAAACTCACAGTTTAACTATGGTCGTGATTCATACGACGATTCAATGATTGTATAAATGAAGTTTGTATTTGATTTTTATAGTATGATATCTGGTAACTCAGAATGGGTCGTGTGGACCTATTTTGGGGGTGTCACAAATGGTATCAGAGCTTAGGGATATGGTCGCTGGCGAAGATATGAGTCTAGAACTAGGAGGGGAGAGACGAGTAATATACTTTGCTAGTTTGTGACTTACCTAAGCCAAAAAATTTTCTTGATAAGTTGACAATTTGTGATATGTCAATTAACCTTTGTTTTGAAGATATATTCTAGAATGATATCTGAAATACAGGAGATGAGCAATGGAAAAAAAATCATGATACAGAGGATATAACTGGGAAGGTACAATCCGAAAAGAAAGCAAGGTATTCTCATCTCTTCGAACTACCAGGTACGTAAATTTTGAGGGTGAAATTTCATAAAGAGGGGAGATTGTGAGATCCCGAATTTTATGAAATAAAAGTATTCAATTTTTCTATTTTGGTAAATAGTTAAATTGATAAAAGTTTAAAGTTAAGGGTCATATTTGAAATTTTTTTCAAAGTAAGCAAGTTGTCATAAAATAACCGGTAGTAAAAGTAGAGTAATACGCGTGGTTGCATAGTAGCACACGGTATTGATTATTAATGCTTATGTGAGAAGTCACTCAGTTATACTCAATTATTGATACAATAATTGCTGCATCATATCTCTCATATTATTGATTCAATTATTGTCACAGTATCATCTGCATAATATTTCATATATTATTAAATCAATAATTGAGACGACAAAGTTATTCATATTATTATTTGAAATATTGACAATGTCTAAAAGTTCTGTCAAGGAGAGGTTTGGTCACCTAATTGCGCGCCAATAAGGAGAAATCCTTATCGGAAAGCCCCATCTTTCCTGGAAACGACCTGGTTGTTAAATATTGTGAATTATAATATTAATAATGAATGTTATTAAAAATTGAATTTGAGTTTGAAGTTGAATTTGGAGACGCGAACGTGATATTTGAGTCCAGAACGATGAAATTAGTAGAAATAGACTATAAACACAAAATTTGTCGGGGTTGACTTTTTGGTAAAAAAAGTCAACAATTGACTTTTTCGAAAAAAGTCAAACTTCAAAATTTCAAAAATGAAATTTTTTGAGAAAAATATTTTCATTGTGTTGGGATTGTTAGTGTTAGTGGAAATCGACATTTATTTCGATAATAATTGATGTCTTGAGGTTATATTGACCAATCGGGTAATTAACCGGATAAATGAGCAATTAATTGATATTGATTCACATGATTATAGCTATTTGTTCACATGTGTGTACTATTGATTCACATTCATGTATTATTAGGGGAGGTGGTGCAAGATTGATAATACTTGCATGACTAAGTTAAAAATGGAGGTATAGATGGAGGTACTATACTGTAATTCATATTTTCACATGATTATAACTATTAAGTCACATGAATGAACTATTAATTCACATGATTTACTATTAGGGGAGGTGGTGCAAGTTTGATAATACTTGCAGGACTAAATTAAAAATGAAAGAAAAGTTGAAGGTATTGTAATGTAATATTTCGAGCCCCAAAACGTGTAATTATCGAAACTATATTTTCCTATAAATAGAAGCTCATTCTTCTTTCATTTCTCACCAATTTACTAAAGCTATAGAGCAATTATTATAGAGAGAAATTATAGAGAAAAAGAAGAAGAGAAGTCTTCTACCTCACTATTCCAATATCCAGTCTTCTTTTGAGGTAAGGGATATTATTATTATTATAGTAAGGGGTATTATTCTTTCGTATTCATGAAGAGAGTTATTTTCTTTCAATACTCGCAAGGGTTGTTATTCCATTCTTTATTATTATGTTGGAATAACTTTTTACATCATCACAATCGCATACGTGGTGAAATTCTTACATTATTCCATTCTTTATTATTCTGTTGGAATAACGTATGCATGCTTGTCTATCGCATGCCTGGTGAATTCTATTGTTATTCCATTTCTTATTATTATGTTGGAATAACCTGTCTATGCAAAGTACTGCATACATGGTAAAATTCTTCTATTATTCCATTCTTTATTATTCTGTTGGAATATCCTATCTGTGAGGATTACGCATGACCTGGTTTCGTTCTTTATTATTCTATTGGAATATCCTGTCTATGCGGATTACGCATGACATGGTTATATTCTTTATTATTCTGTTGGAATAACCTGTCTATGCGGTCTATCGCATGCCTGGTGAATTCTGTTGTTATTTCATTCTTTATTATTACATTTGGAATATCATCGCATGCATGCATGCATGCGGATTACGCATGACCTGGTTCCATTCTTTATTATTCTGTTGGAATAACATGTCTATGTGGATTACCGCATGCATGGTGAATGATTCTTTGTATTCATTCCTTATTAAATTGTAGAAATAATCTGTCTACGTGGATTATCGCATGGCAGGTGAAAATCCATTTGCAGTTTCGTAATTTTCTGACCCTCAAAAATTCTGCAAAAAATTTAAATGATAATTTGATTAGTTTTCTATATTGTGTCCAAACATGGTGATTTTTGGATGTATAGATTAAGAGTTATGGATTTTATGGAAAAATACTATTTTAAAAGTAAACACTTATAACTCCTTGTGGTTAACTCCAAAATTGGTGAAATTTTTATTGGGAGCATATGTATATAACAGGAGTATACCCTATAAATTTCGGAATTTTTGGACAAAAGTACAATTTATGATATATCTTTAAATATTCGGCAGTTTTGGCCATATGAAAAAATAGTAAATGAATTTTAAAAATTCTGAGAAAAATATAAGTTCAATATGGGACTATATTCTGTTAAACCCCAGAAAAGAAATATTTTTGGGACTGATTTGGTATTTTTCATGAAAATAGACTAGTTATGAATAAATGAATTAAATATGTTATGTGAAGTAACAAAATTGGAAAATAGGATTTTATGGCTTGGGAATCCTATATAGGGTATATCTAGATTTTTGATAAGGGATTTGATCATTCGTGATGAAATCTTATGAGTATGGCATTTTTGAATGATTAAATGTATTATTTGGGAAAGTGTAAACAATTGAAATAAATTATTTATAAGTTTAAGAAGTGATTAAAATATTATTATAATATTAATAATATTAGATTATGAGTTTATTAAGTGATTGATAATATTTGGATAAATTTAAAATCTTTAATATTTATCCTTGTTTTCGTTTGATTAATGCTTATATCATTGTCATCATCCTCATGCTTATATTATGATGAAAGTCATTTTTGACTTTCTACGTGCAAAGATGGATTTATTGATTATTGGTTTTTCTGATTTGTATATCTTTGGCTTACGTGCAAAGATGGACGGTTGATTATTGGTTTTCTGATTTGTATATCTTTGGCTTACGTGCAAAGATGAACTATTGATTGATGAGTATCTTTGGCTTATGTGCATAGATGAAGCTATTTATTGGTATGATTATGACCGAGGATCATTCGGTATAATTATGACTGTAATGTTATAGATGATGTGGTAAAAGTCCTCATTGGCTAGTAGTGCATTGATGGACGATTATTGGTATGATTATAACGAGGATTATTCGGTATAATCATGACCATTGATGATTACATGAATATCCTTGGCGTAGTAGTGCGGGATGATTCGATGATGTGGATTATTTATTAAGTCGAGTCTCAAATGATAAAATATTGATTATACACTTTTAATTCGTAAAAGATAGTAGATGTCATGCTCTACTTTACTCTTCTAAAATACAGTTGTATGTCTTTGGCCTGTAGTGCAAAGATGAATTGTTAATGAATATCTTTGGCTGTAGTGCAAAGATGAATTTATTAGTATGATTGTGAGCAGAAATTATGATTTGGTATAACCATGATTTTTGATGTTTCAGGTGAAGATAGGTGATAAAAATTATCTTCGTCCTGGGTGCGAAGAGGAATTTAGAATCACAATTATGATTATGAGTTATTCATATGATTGTGGACAGGAATTGTTGATTGATGTTACACGGATAAAACATTATTGGTGGAATTTTAACATGGAGAAGATAATAGACCTGATGGTCTTTTTGACTCTTCTAATGGATTGCTCGTTCCGCTGCAACTATGGTTGAAAAGTTTTATCATCTACCATATGTTCTAAATCTTTGATTTATTACTGAGGAAGGCTATTGATAATTTAATTATCTTTAGTCATGATATTCTTTACTGGGCTAGTTGTGCTCACCCTTTTGCTTCACAATTCCTTTCAGGTAATAAGAGTGTAGCTGGGTCGAGCGGGGGTAACAAGAGAATAGAACGGTGGTCTATAGCTGTTGAGGTTCTCCCTAAATAGTATGTAAATAATTTTATTAAGAAATTTAGATAAATGTGTCGTATTGTATACGTCATTTGATATTTAATTTTGGTGAACTGAATAGGGTGAGGTGAACCCAACTTTGGAAGGGTGTTTTTCCACTATCATACAATATGTCTAATGACATACAACCTCATGTTATCATAAGACATGGTTGTACACATCCACTTGCTGAGTATATCTACGAACACTACCTATATAATCTTGGAGTTTATTTGAAATATAATTTTCACTTGGAGACAACGGAGATAATTATATGTCAAGAGAAGACTCACCATTGGAAAGAAGATGATAGTAATCTTCTCGCTTTTTTCTTTGGGGTCTATTGGGTTGACCAAGGATAATTACGTGGACATATGATATCTATCATAACCTATACGCATGGCCTCCCATATACGAAGGATTCCTTGAGCCTGCCCCAAAGATTTTAATTTCTAAAAGCAGTTTTTATTTGTAGTTTTATGTAAAGTACCATTGTAAGGTTGTGGTCGAGGCACCACCATGAGAGTTACATATATTTGTATTAAAACTCACGGTTTAAGCGTGGTCGTAATCGCTGTCTGACAGTTCAACTGTTGTATAAATGAAGTTTGTATTTGATTTTTATAGTATGATATCTGGCGACTCAGAATGGGTCGTGTGGACCTATTTTGGGGGCATCACAGTGGCTCAAAAGACTCTCCCAGACAAGTCAAAGTCAGCGGTGTTAGGTTTTCGTGAAAATCAAAGTAGCAATCAAATTGCAAAACGTAGCGGAAGCGAGATAAAATCAGATTTTAAAATTTTCACAAACCAATTACCCGGATCATCCTTTATGCATATTTTTAATTAAAACGAAAAATAAGAAATTATGAAATCATACCCTTGTAGAAAGCGAAGCTTCCTCAGTGCGAGTTCACCTCCTACTTTTCCGCGATCTCCTTGAATCTCCGGGTTGATTCCTTCCTTTGATCAATGTAAGCCACCCAAGTGTGTGGCCTCTATAGGTGATCCACCAAGGAAGAGGAATTTTTCAAGAAGAAGGGATTTGGCTCAAACCCTAGTTTTTCTTATCTGAATAAGAAAAGGGGTGTACTCTCCAAATCTAGGAATTACGTATATATCATATCTAATATAAGACTCCTCTTATAAAGATATTATATAACCCTATTTTAATTAAAATAAGGTATTATTTATTTAATTAAACTCTTTTAATTAAATGGGCTCCCTAATCTATTAGGGATAATTAGTTAAACTCCTTTAACTAATTTTCTTTCCTAATCAATTAGGAATAAATGAGAGTACTAATATTAAATTAATTCCTAAACCTTTTAGAAATTAAAATAATAATAATTATAATAATATTAATAAGACTCCTCTTATTAATTTATATTTAATATTTCTAAAATATTAAATAATAAATATTAAGCTATTTAATTTATTCTATCACCATAGATTAAATTAAATATACTTAACTATATTATTACAATTATGCCATTAACTTCTTAAATAATTATTCTTCCTTTTATGGTGTGACCCTTTAGGTTCTCCATATTAAAGAATTTGTGAATAAATCAATTAGAACAATTCTAATCTCATTTAAATAAATAAATTAAACAAATAATTTATTTAAATAAATAATATTTATTCTACAATAGGATAAGCCTCCTAGCGATCAACGACTTTCCGGATAATATAGATTTCAACATTAATCATAAAAGAACCTTTGAGTTAATAGTTACCGTCACAATTCAATCCTTCCACCATACTATGTCCCAATTAAATATAAGACATGGAATTCTTGTCAAGTCTTATTTTATTTAATTATATGTATTTCGATTCCTAAATGAACAACTCCCAATGAATGCAAATTAGAAACTACTTTCTAATTTCATTCCACCTTGGCCAAGGATTCCTGGGTTGTCATTTATCGAATCACATAGGACATTTCTCCTTTTACTAGAAGTGGTAGATTCTTTATTGATCATTCATTATCTTCATATATAACTTATTACACCCAAGCATACCCTTTGATATACTCTAAGAGTCTTAAGGAATAAGTCAAAGTGTAATTCATTATATATAAGATACTATGATGATCTCAAGTCTAAGGATCATTTCTACTACTATCACTACAGGAATTCCTATTGATAGGTAAGTAAAACTCCATTAGGTATTCCTTAGCGAGTCACGTTCAGTGAACTTATTCTCTAATAAGCACCTACATACTTGCTTTAGTGTCTCCACACAAATGATCATGAGATCAATCATCCTCATCCAATGAAGCAAAACAACGTATGTACCAATCTATCCGGATTCACTAATCCCCAATTTAGTAATCCAATGATTGGGAACTATTTTAGTTTTAAGCTTTCTAAGAATTTAGATCTCATTAGAATGATCATCATCATTATTCTAAAAGCGTTGCTTAAAACTATGGGTTTATCACATATTATTAAAACAGCACCATGTAGATAATAAATGCCTTTAATAAATAATTCTTTTATTAATAAATAAATAAGATTGATTACACAGTATATGCTTTATCATCATACATGATTGGCTTGTATGCAAAATACTTTCAAGCGGTTCCTGGAAGAGCATTTGTCGTGACTGGCCAAAATGCGAAGAACCCTAATGAGGTGATCACGGGTGTGACGCCCCTAAATTCAGGTACTTGAAACCCGAATTCAGTGCTTCACGATACCATTTGATTGAGCGGAATAATAATAATTTTGTCATAAATATCAAACTTAATTTATATATCAGAGTTGTCTAAATCCCAGGTACGCGACCTTAAAACATTTCATTACATGATAGATAATAAATATCATCATCTTATTTAAGTCTAGCTATTACATAAGATAACACAAACTTAATCTGAAAGCTTTCCTTTCCCTTTGTTCCTGGCAGAGCCCTCTGGTTGGTCATACTTAACTGAAAACATTTAATTTAAGTAAGGATGAGCATTTGAGTGCCCAACAAGTAATAACAATTATAAATATTAGCTGAAAGGATTAAATGTTTTCTTTGTACTACCCTTCTATAACAAATCAAAAGTTGTGAAGTAATCTGAACCGATAAAAATATCATAACAACTCTCTATCAAATTTTTGAAACTACGTACTGACTATAAATAGGGTTAAGGTGACATACTATGAACATTATTTTCAATTTTCAAATAGGTTTGGCAGAACTTCATCCGCAAACCGCCATAACTTACGGGCACGGGGGGTGATCAGCCCGTTATGCCCTGTATTGATCAATACTACATGCAAGAACGATATTATCGTTCACTTTGTCCGCCTTGGGCGCATAAAAGTTTTTCCATGTTCGGGATGTTCATACTTAGTCAGGAATCCGAACCAAAATAATTTGATTAGATACAAAAAGGTTTTATCATATTCAACAATATTTCTAAATATGTGTCTAGCTGGTTAAATAGCTTAGACGGCTTTTACTTATTATATACATACTGGTGGTCAATAGGTGTGTATATATATATATATATATATATATATATATCAACATGTGATTAAATAAAATGATTATCCAAGTGAGGACACTTGAATAACCATATTTAGAAATTAACGAACAGAATATATACATTTGAATTACCATATAGTACCATGTTGATAATCAATGATCAAAAATAACATATATAACAATAGGGTTAATAATCTAGTACAATAATAATATAATTCTGAAACTTTCTTACTCATGTCCATTGCATATGTATGATACTTGCCTGGTCTGCTGCTTACACAACTTAGTTTTATCCTTAATTCAACGACCTATCATTTATAAGATTATTCTATTGATTAGAATAACATACTATAACACATAACACTGCTTATTGCAGTCAACACATAACCTAATCACTAGCTAAGACTCTATTCTAAAGTTCAATATCTGTTAGTATCTGTCATATCATTTTTAAATGACTTATAATAATTTTAAAATATTTATTATAATTTATCATAAATTTTCAGACACCGGTATCATTATTAAATGATTTAAATAGTAAATAATTATATTATCATTAACATTTAATTAATATTAAACTATTAATGAAACCCTTGCCAAAATATTAAAATTATTTATAATAACTCAAAATATTTTTAAAACATTTATATTACCCTTAAATGATTTCTTTAAATCATTTAAAATTATTTTAAATAATTACCATTAATATTAAAATATTAATGTACTATTCCTCAAAATATTAAAAGTCGTTAAGTATAACTTAAAAATATTTTTAATTCATTTATATCCTTTTAAATGATTTTTAAATAAATAAAATCATTTTTAAATTATTTATTTAATATAATTTATTAAATAAATCCAATATCACTTAACATTAAATTAATATCATTAATATTAAATTATTAATGAAATTATCCTTTAAATATTAAAAGTTATATTTTATAACTTAAAATATCTTTAAACACTTTATTTCCATTTAAAATGATTTTTATAATATTAAAATTATTTTAAACTAATTTATTTAATATAATTATTAAATAACTCTAACATCATTAATATTAAAATATTAATATTTTTCATGACAAAATATATAAGTTATATTTTATAACTTAAAATATTTTTATAACCTTTAAATCATTATTATATAATTTTTAAATCATTAATTCTATTTTTCATAATTTATTTAATACATTTATTAAATAACTTAAATATCATTAATATTATTTAATTAAAAAAATTCATCACAAAAAAATAACTTAAAATATTTTCTTATAACATAATATAGTTTTAAATGAATTTTCAAGTATTAAAATTATTTTAAGTAATTTATTTAATATTATAATTAAATAAATTAAATACCATTAATATTCCAATGAAATATATTCAAAATAATTAAAAACCTATTTTTAGACTTTAAAATAATTTTTAGGAATTTATTTTGTATTTTTAATAATTATACTAATTATTAAATAAAATTAATAATTTTATAAGTAAACTGTCGCTAAAGACCACCTATAACGACAAAACCGTCGCTATGGGTGTTCTTCATGAAACCCAGAAAATCAAGTCAGTTACTGAGTGACCAAGTTTGACCAAGAATATCTCGATCGTAATGTTTAGCGGGCATGCACGTTGTTAGTCGAGATCTTGTAGTGCTTGTCTGCAAGACTACTGATATCAACAACAAACATGTTCAACCAACACATAACCAAATATATCTGATGTGACGCCCCCAAAATATGTATACTTCACCCATCTTGAGTTGCCAAATACATGGTACAAAATTCAAATACAACTTAATAATACAATTGTCGTGTAAAATACGACAAAACATAAACTGAGAGTTTTAACACTACAAAAAAATGGGGCTTTAGCAACAACCGATTTTCGTTGCTAAAGGTACCAAATTTCGTTGCAAAAGAGTTTTGGCAACGACTTTACTATAGTTGTGTTTGTCATTGCGCAATGAACGTTGTTAATTGTTCCGCAACGAACGTTTTTTTTCGTTGCAAAAAGTAATACATTTTGCAACAAAAATTGGCTTTCGTACAGAGACATCGATCCTTTAGCAACAAAATGTATTGTTGCAGAATAACTAAAATTTCATTACTAAAAACCTCATTTCATTGCAAAAGCCTGCTAATTGGCAACGAAATGAACTCTTTTTTTTTGCAACGACCATACATTTTCGTTGCAATTGACACCATTTTGTACCGACATTTTTCGTTGCAATTAATTATGGAAATTGTTGCGTAAGCTTGCTTTCGTTGCGGAATGTAATCTTTTTAGCAACGATTTTCGTTGCTGATTATATTATTTGGCAACGACATTATCTTTGAATCAATGAACGAAAATATTTTTGTTCTTTGGTTATTTTTTCAATAGCAACGAAAGTCGTCGATTAGCAACGACATTATATGTTGCCATTTCTTTATGTGTAACAAAAGTTGATATGATTTGCAACGATAAAAAATGTTGCCTTTTATGTTAGTATTAGCAACAATATCCTCTCTGTTGTTATTAGGTTAATTTTTCGTTGCCAAATATTATATTTTTAATGTCATTAGCAACGAAATTTTGTTGCTAAATGTATAAAAAATTGTTGCTATATTAAAACTTGTTCAATGCCTTGGTAATGAATTATATTGTTGCCAAATCAAAATTTGACATTCTTTTTGTGTACCTGGCTGGCTCAATGTCCCCATAGCAAATAATGGCAAAAATACAAAAAACTAAAATATTATTAACTTAATAAAATCATCCACTATATAATCATTCATTATCTTTACAATTAACCATTTAAAGCTACCACAGTTCCTCGATCAAAGTATATATCTACATATATAGAGAGAGTGCAGTTCATAATTTCATCCCTTGTCTTCCGTAAATGTAGCACGGAAATTTGATACCCAGTATTGTAAGGCAGGTCGTAGAAGCAGTCTTCCTGCACATATTTAAAAATAATAGCAAACTCAGTAAAATAATAGCCATGTCAAGAAAACGTGCTAGATTTACCCAAACTGCATTATTCAATAACTTATTACAAATGGAAGATGAAAAGATCAACCTATTTTGATCACTAAAAGAAAATATATATACAGAGCATAAAACGAAGGTCATCATTAGAGCATATTTAATAAATCTTTATCCTAGTCTGGATGGTGCTTCGACATATAGGACAGAGATGAAGGTCTTGTCCACATTCACAACATGTCTGCAATTAAGATCGAAAAAGAAAACTTGAAGATACACTCTAGTCATGTTCTCTAAAAATGAAAACCAAAAACCTTTTGACAGTGATACAACGAAGTGGTACAATTTGACATTGAGCAATTGGTAATTTTTTATAGAGCATATTGGAGTTCTAATAGTTCTACAGCTGGTGTTTTTATATTGTGAAGTTGTTTACATTTCCTAGCACGTGAACCTTGGCAATTTAGAGCTTATTTCCTGCTTGGTTAATACAGAAAGTACATACCACAAAGAATCTTTTTTTACCAATTTATGAATCTAGAAAGATAAAATTAGCTACAGACTGAGGTATAGGATATATGTAGCCTATAAGAAATGGCCTAGAAGCATAGAAACTTGACTGGTAGGTATGAGGATGTGATCAAGATTGAAAATGCTTACTCGCTTTAAAATTTCATCACTAGGGTAAGGGACAAGTTATCCAAAAGTTGATGCATTCCCATAAATGACTTGAAGAACTCCATAGACTTCTCCAAGGACTGTGCAAGCTCAAGGATAGATGTCCTACACACTGAAATATATCACAAAATAAAGAGTTCAGTTTTCGTTATAAGATGCCCATTCATATATTTAGAATCTAATCATAATTCATAGTTAATGTCATCAATCCCAAAAAAAGAACTGTCATCGGTCAAGCTAACTGTTGCTACCACTACTTATACATTTTAAGAATGGAGTGATGTGAAAAATTTAAGAAGCCTGACAGGGCATATTTCCATTATAATTCCTTTTTTGTTATTGGTAATGAATGTGCATTACAGTAAATACCAAAAAAGGAAGCAAAACCGGAGTAGAATTGACAAACTCTAATAGTAAAATAATTCACTGATAGTCCGTTTAAAAGATTTTCATCAGTTACGTAGCATACTATTAGAGCTTTCTTTTCTTGGATAACTAGCATAATGTTAGAACTTCTAATTTAACACTAAATAATACCTCCCAAACTCGTACCTGAGTCTGGCCATCATCCCCAGTCACGATGTTTCCAACTGTTCGAAGTGCAAGAATGAGCACCGAAGGTGATCGATGACTGAAACACCAGTATACAAAATGAAATTAGATATAGATTTGTAAGAAAAGAAAATGGCTCAAATAAGGAATAGAAAAGACAAAGTGCCACATACAGGAGGAGCTCAACAAGACGTTGACAGATGCCCGCTTCAATAATAGCTTGCATTTTGTCGTTTGTACCATCAGAAAAATATGAAAGTGCCCAGCATGCATCTGTAAGCACCTCCTCATCATTTGAATGAACAAGGCGCTGGAAGGCAGGAAGTGCTGACCTCGTCTGCCAAAATCATTTGATATTTTTTATTACGCTCGAGCAATACTAGATAAATGGATTTTTAAAAGTCAAAAAGCTAAAAAAATGTAGACCAATAAACAACCTGCTCAAAGGGAGGTTGTGGCTTGCCCCGACAAAAATTTGATAGAGTCCAGGTGGCATTTCTTAGCATTGAAAGCTTGGCATGTTTATTCAACTGAGCCAACAAATGTATCAAAGCCCCATTTTCGAGGACAAGATCACGACAACGAGGGGAGTCACCAGCCACATTGCCCAATGCCCACACAGCCTGCAAATTCAAAGAGGATTCAGTAAAACAACTGCCCGATTTGTAATTCCAATTGAGTAGGAACTAGGAAAGTGTAAATTTAAGTATGATTTTTTGAAAAGTTTACCTGCTCACGGACATCATCACTACGAGAGCCGAGAAGCTTCACAGAGATTGGAACAGCCCCGTGGTCTATAACCACTTTCGTATTTTTAGAAGTTCCGGAAGCAATATTAGTGACTGCCCAAGCAGCCTCAAACTGTAAGACAATGCAAAATATTAATCACGAAAGTGATAAAATTACAAGTACAAAACTACACAAATAACACAGTATCACAGCTTCAAACCTGGAGTTGAGGGAAATCTTCCCTCGTAAGAAACTCAACAAAATGTGGAACAACCCCAGACTGTATAAATTCCTCAATCGGAGGGCTTCGTTCTATTAATCAAAATTCAAGAATCATTTAATAGTATTATTAGAAAAAATAACAAAAAACAACCACAAAAACTCATATTCTTATACCTATAGAAAGCAATTTACAAAATTGAGTATTAGCCTCCGGTTGCAAATTATTATCACTTGACCACACCCCAGCAACCATAGAAGGAAGACTTTCTAACTGAAATTTCATCAACAATTACGTAAGAGACTAACACAGCGGGAACTTGGTTAGTTTAACGTACTAACACAAACGTGGGGATTAGATAATGTTATAATGCCGACAAAACCTCTTGGAGAAACAATAAGTAATATTATTAGGAATTGAATTGAATTAATAAGAAGACTCAACAACAACCTATACCTATACTTATCCTATATACTTTCCTACATTTACTCTGAAAAGGATAATCAAAACTATTAATTAACTTTCCTAAGACTAGTTGGAAACTTTAACACATAATATGTATCAAATATTATGTGTTTAAGTTATTAAATTTCTAGCTAAGAGAACCAGAAGCAATCATATACCCATGAGGTAAAGGTTTTAGCATCTTGTTTCTCATGGCCAAGAGAACACACATTGTGTTGTTGAAAGTGAAGTGCCTACAAAATGGAGGTAAATACATCGAATCACCTCAATTGTAAACAACAAGCAGACTTATGATCAAACAATTTCTTAAATTTATTTCTTCTTTTTGATAAAATAAAAAACTTTCACAAATATTATCACAACTACTAAATGCAAGTTTAATCAGCCAAATTGCAAACAATACGAATATGAATTAAACCATTTGCAAGCTAACAACAAAAATAAAACAAAGATTAATATACCCGATACACCAGAGACCAATTCAGTAGCTGAAATCTGGTAAAATGGAACCCCGGTCTCATTCGCAATGGAATGTGCAAGCTTAGTCTTTCCACACCCCGGAGGACTGTGCAACAAAATTCCAGACATTGGCTTCACTCCGAGCATCTGAGGCAACTGCGGATGATACAATGGAACAATCACCTCCATTTTTAATTCCTCCAGCACTCCATTCATCCCACCTAAGTCCCTAAACCTCGGCCCATCTTTCCCCTTCACCTCACCCTCATCATTACTAAAACCCTTTTATTTCCCCAATTTTATCCCCACTCCTTCATTCTCCCTCAATGGTCAAAATTGATCTTCTTAGTTACCTTATTATTCACAATCTCCAATTCTACATTCTTTTCCTCTAAATCCTTTGATTAAGCTAAATTTGTTACATTTTTTGAACCGTTAAAACTCGAACGCAGCATAGATTTCATCAAATCAAACTCCGGCTCAAATTTCTCACTGAAAATTGTATCTTCCGATGTAGAATTGAACCATTCTCTTCTTCATCGGATGAAGTTGGCGTGGAAACTGAAGATAATGAATTTTTGCCTCTTTGCCTACATAAAATATATCGATTTTACATATTTTGTAATCTCTCTTCACTTGTAGGGATTCTCCTCACTCTCTTATGAGCGAGAGTTGTAGTCCGGTCATTGTCGTCAACGTTGGATGTAGATGGACGGTTGAGATTGGTTGATTTGGTATTGTAGGAGAGAATTCGACCTAGGATTTGTTGAACGTGTCTGTTGATTTGGTATTGTAGGAGAGAATTCTAACGGCTGTATTGCGGAAAAGCTGACCGGAGGTGATCGACGATTTGGTCGACGATGGTGAAATTGTTCTTATAGGATTGTTCTATATGACCGCGAAGGATTCTTTCGAAACCACCCCCACCGTCGCCGCCTGGTCTTCTTCTTCCTATGCCCTTCAAAGTAATGAATTTCAAAGTAAAGTTTATTGATATATGAATGTTAATTTTATTATTTTTAATAAATATAATGATTAATGTTTTAAATTATAATTTGAGTAAGTTTTTATTATTATATTTCAATAATATAATAATGGTGATATTTTTACAATGAATGTGTGATATATGAATAAATGAAGAAGAAGAGTATTTTATTATAATAACTGCTAAAAAACATGTTAAACGTGTTGTTGTATGCATTTTTTTTCGATCGAAATTTGATTATAACTTATAAAATTGTCCGTATGTGGATTTCGATCAATTTATGTTTAAAATTTGGAAAAACTTAAAGCTACAAACTTGTAGATAATTAAATTTTCTATGGAATGGACCTAAGATTTGAATTTTTCTGATAAAAGGACTATTTATTATGAATTATTGAAGTTCCAGAATAATTGATTTTTGAAGTTTTAAATATTTTTTTAAAGAAAAACATTTTTATTATGTTGGTGGGCCCCACTTGTATTGAAAATGTGCTGAGTTCAGAATTCTAAGGTGGGCGTAGGAAAATTTTAATAAATATTAATTTAGAATTAATGAACTATACCAATCTATTAGACTAATATAATTTATTATTTTTAGGGGTATACATTCTCATTTTAATATTCATAAATTTTGTAATTGGAACTCTATTTTTAAAGGAATCAGAATTATTTATAGAGTTTATGAATAATTGTATAATGTTTTAAAGTATTAATAAATGAAATTATGAGTGTGAACGTAGAAAATAAAATCAATAATTAATGATATTTTTATTAAAATTTGTTATTTCATATATTTGAGCTAAAACAAGGAAATACACCTTTGTAATTAGCAATATATATATATACATACATATATATACACACACTATGCATTACAAGAAAAATGGAAACTATAAGTATCAGTGTAGAAATTCAAAATAAACTCTTACATGATATGTGTTTGATAATTATTTCATATATCTAATTAGAACAAGTAGATACATCTATATGATTAATAAATAAATAATGATAGATAATAAAATTTGAATTGTGGAGAATACTAAAATGTTACTCCTTCGTTCCAAAAAAAGTTTCATTGGGTATGTTTTGTTAATTTATGAGATCCTAAAATTCAAATTATTATGTAATTTTATTTAATTGTTGAAAATATAATTTTATTTTAAATAATAATTTTATGTTATAACATTGAAATTGTTTCTGGTATAACATTGAAAATAAGTTGTAACATATCAAACATAAATACAAAGTGCAATTACAGAGCAACTTTTATCCAGCACTTAGCAAAGAAGTTTCAAAATCTGCTATCCAATTGATTTAGAATCTCCAACATAGTGCGGTGTAGTTCACTATCACCGTTGCCACCTCCAGATTCCATACAAGAAGTTCTAATACTAACTAATACTAATCATTTAAATAATACTCTATCTGTCCCATAATAAATGTCCTATTTTGACTTTCATGATCAAATTGTTAATTTTTAGAATTATTTATTAAAATTATTTATATACAATTTTCAATCTACCGAGTTAACTCTTTTTAATTAATTAAGAGTTAAAACAGTGAGTTTTACAATTTAAAGGATCCCCTTTGCTGCTTTTATATAAAAGTTTTGAAGAATTGATAAGAATTAAAGGGTTGATATGAATATTTGTTTGGCATTTATGCTCTATTGCACAAAAGAGTGCCACTTTTTTTTCACTACCAATGTATTAAATTTTAAAGTTTAATGCAATGTAAAATTATTTACTTTATAGTTTATTAAAAAAATAATTGATATTGTAAGTTACTTAAAAAATATTATTAAAAGTAAATTTACTATTATAAAAAAATTAATCTATTTATATATAATACAATTTATATTCACTGTAATTAATTCTAAAAAATTTATTTTAATAAAATAGTGACTAATTTTATCTCTCGTAAAAAATCTATCACCAATAATATATAGCGAGTAATAATTTCTTCATTAATAATATTTTTCTTCGCAAATTTTTATCAAAAATTGGCGCTAAACATCCTTTTATCATCTCAATTTTGCGAAGGAAAAAAATCTAAATTGTGAAGGATGTTTTATTCATAATAACTATATTGTCACTAATTTGTTTTCCTTCATTGTTTCCTCGCTAGAAAACTCCTTATGTGAAGGCACAAATTTTCCTTCACTACATCCCTATTTTTCATATATTAAAATATAAAATGAAAATAATAAAATGAGGGGGAGAGGGAGAGGGAGAGGGAGAGGGAGAGAGGTGGGGGGGGGGGGGGTGTGTGGTGGGGGGGGGTTTCAAGATATTTTCACATTTGTTTTAAATATTTTTTACATGAGTATACAATGAATTTTATTTTTATGTGAAGAAAAATAATGTAAAAATATAAAAAATACATATAAAATAGTACTCTCTTTTAATCAAATATATAGTCCATATATAAAATAATTAATAATTTTTAAAGTCAATTTATAAGTTTATTAAATTTTCCTTAAAATAGTAATTTTATTTTTTGTAAAGAAAGAAATACATTTCACATAAAATAAAAATAAACTCACCTAACACCTTGTTGGGTTTTAAAATTAAGTAAATGAGAAAAAAGCTTAGAAAATTAATAAAAAAACTAATTCCAACATAAATATTATTTTAATTTTATTAAAATAATTCCAACATAAATATTTTAGGAAAAAAAACTAAAATATATTACTAACATTTTATCGGTCCATAAAATTAAAACAAAAGATTATAACAACTTTCATTAAATTGATTACTAATTTATTAAAGAAAAATCAAACGCAATCTATACATAATAAAATTTGGCTAAGAAAATGCAATTAAAAACATCATTTAGCACTACTCCTTACTAATTTAGCCACAATTTTTTGTCTGGATCATTTAGACACATTTAGAGTTTAAAAAAATATAAAACAAATAGTCTGAAATGACACGTGTCCACTATTGACGTGGTAGGTCTTTTGAATTTTTTTTCAAAAATTGCTTCTACATAGATTCGAACCTATGAACTATCATTTGGAACATTAGTCATTTGACCGCTGTAGCAACACAAGTTATTTGTTAATATCTTGCAAGGATTAATATTTATATTAAAAATATGAGATTTCTCCCATGTATTCCTTTCTTTTCCTTCACTACATACCATTAATATAATCTCGGGAATAATAATAATAATATAATAATAATAATAATAATAATAATAATAATAATAATAATAATAATAATAATAATAATAATAATAATAATAATAATAATAATAATAATAATAATAATAATAATAACAACAACAACAACAACAACAACAACAATAATAATAATAATAATAATAAAATAAAAAATAATAAAAATAAAAAATAAAATAAATAGAGTAGTGGCTATTTACAATGTTACTTATAAAAATAAAAGTTCATTGGTTTTCAATGTATACATAAAAGTTACTTCATGCATACGTAACATATGATCCATATATATATGGTTATACGTTTTATAATTTGTACACCAATTTATGCATGAAATACAAATATATTATCTTATAATAATAACACACTAATTTGTCGTTTTATTTCGTGATATATAAGATCGTTAGTATGGAAAGAACTGTTTGACTTCTTTTTTTTTCCTTTTTTTCCACAAGCGCTAATTATTATATAAATTCTTTTTTTTTTACAAAATAAAAAAGCAGTAAATTTTTGAGAAACAATAGCATTAATTATTCCTTATTTTAAAATGTCCAATATTAAAAACTAATTAATTAACTTGGCTATTAATTTACGTTATAATCTTTTATATATTGATCATGTATGATCATCGATATATGTCTTATAATTATTTCATTACCAATTTCCATCAAAAAAAAAGTGTTCGATCGCCCATTAATTATTTGTCTTTAAAAGAAGAAGATAATTGAAAAGAATAACTTATACTATATTCCAAGGCAAAATAAATAAATTAAAGAATAGGTAAGATAAATATCATAATTTTGTAAGTATTTGACATATATAAGCAAAAAATTATAGTGTTATTATTTTATTATTATTATTATTATTATTATTATTATTATTATTATTATTATTATTATTATTATTATTATTATTATTATTATTATTATTATTATTATTGTTATTATTATTATTATTATTATTATTATTATTATTTGTTGTTATTATTATTATTATTATTATTATTATTATTATTATATAACTTCCTAAGATTATATTAATGGTATGTAGTGAAGGAGAAGAAAGGAATATATGGGAGAAATCTCATGTTTTGATATAAATATTAATCCTTGTAAGATATTAATAGATAATCTTGTTGTTGCTCAAATGTGATCAAATGACCAAAGTTCCAAATGATAGGTCACAGGTTCGAATATGTTCTGCATTTGGACATAATTTTTAAATTAACAATTCTCCGAATACTGAATATGGTCTTACAAAAATATGCTTATTGGGATTATCTTAATTTAAGGCAACATTTTAATAGTCGTTGCAAAAAGTTGTATAAAATATGCAACGAAAATAAAAATTGTTTCCAATGAATGTGGTCCATATTAGGCAACGAAATATAGCAACAAAAAAACTTTCGTTGCCTACGATGAGGAGAAATCAAGTGGTTAAAAATTTTGCGACAAATTTCTAACGAATTTTGTTTCCAAATTTCGCAACAACTTATGAATTTTGTTGCAAAAAGTGAAAGCCTAACACAATCTGCAACGAAGGACAAGTTTCATTGCTAAACATACAATTTTGTTGCAAAAAGTAAAAATCGTTGTTAAAGCCCCATTTTTAGCAACAAAAAAACATTCATTGCCCACGATGACATGAAATCAAGTGGCAGAAAATTTTGCAACGAATTTCAAACGAACTTTTTTCCCGCCAATGAATTAGCAACGAAATTTTGCAACGACTTATGAATTTCGTTACAAAAAGTGAAAGCCTGACACAATCTGCAATGAAGGACAAATTTCGTTGCTAAACATATACTTTTAGAAACGACTTATAAAGTCGTTGCCTAAAAAATCGTTGCTAAAGGCCCATTTTTTTGTAGTGTAATAAGAATATTGTTATCTAGACAATATCCACACTCAAAGGAGTCCTCATTACATTTATTGTCACACTATTTAACAGAATAGTGAGGACTACTAATCTTATCATACGGACCGTCACTCAGGTTCCGACTCGTCTCGCCTATATTCTCATTTCAAGAAGAAACGGTGAAAGAAAAGGGTGAGCTCAACTAGCCCGAAGAAGAAATATTATGACTAAGATAATGCAGAATAAATTATCATTAGCCTTCAACAATTTTAAACTGATAAAATACAATAGACATCAAGTTTAACTGCAGCAGAATAAGAAATCCATTAGAAGAGTCAAGTAGAGAATGATATCTACTATCTTCTATGATTTAAAATGTTTTCATCAATTTTTTATCGCTGAGACTCAACTTAATAAATAAACCATATCATCAAATCTTCCCACGCACTATGGGCGAGGATATTCATTAAATCATCGATGGTCATGACTATATCAAGAATAATCCTCGGTCATAATCATACCAAAAGCGCCCATCGATGCACTGCTGTGCCACTGAGGACTTTCACTACATCATTCGTCACTTTACGGTCATGATTATACCGAATAATCCCTGGTCATAATCATACCAAGTCCATCTATGCACGTAAACCAAAGATGACTTTTATCACAATATAAGCATGAGGATGATGACAATGACATAATAATTCAATAAAACAAGTTCAAGGACAAATTTTAAAGATTTATAATTTAATTTATCCAGAAATCAATAACGTCCAAATTGTCAACATGATACTGTTTTGTGGAGTAAAATTCAAGAATGCTCAGAAGAAAATTTCCATGAAAAGATACTGGATGAAGCGCAATATCCAGGATATACTACTAATTTCATGGAGTATAGAAGCCAAAACTTTAACCAACGCTGAGTATAATAGAATATATGAAACTGCAAATGGATTTTCACCGTAGATGCGGTAATCCACGTAAACAGATCATTTCCACAATTTAATAAGGAATGAATACGATGGATCATTCACCATGCATGCGGTAATCCACATAGGCAGGTTATTCCAACATAATAATAAAGAATGGAATAACAGAAGAATTCATCAGGCATGCGATAGACCGCACAGACAAGTTATTCCCAACAGAATAATAAAGAATGGAACCAGGTCATGCGTAATCTGCACAGACAGGATATTCCAACAGAATAATAAAGAATGGAATAACAACAGAATTCACCAGGCATGCGATAGACCACACAGACAAGTTATTCTAACAGAATAGTAAAGAATGGAATAACAGAAGAATTTCACCATGTATGCGGTACTTCGCATAGATAGATTATTCCAACATAATAAAAAAGAATGGAATAACAACCCTAACGAGTATTGAAAGAAAATAACTCTCTTCATGAATACGAAAGAATAATACCCCTTACCTTAGAAAAAACTGGATACTGGAATAGTGAGGTAGCAGACATCTCTTCTTCTTTCTCTCTATAATTTCTCTCTATAAAAATTGCTCTATATCTTTAGTGAATTAGTAAGAAATGAAGGAAGAATGAGCTTCTATTTATAGAAAAATATAGTTTCGATAATTGCACGTTTTAGGGCTTGAAATATTACAGAATAATACCTTCCTCTTTTCTTTTATTTTTAATTTAGTCCTGCAAGTATTATCAAACTTGCACCACCTCCCCTAATAGTAAATCATGTGAATCAATAGTTCTAGACATGTGAAAATAGGAATTACAGTATAGTACCTCCATCTATACCTCCATTTTTAACTTAGTCATGCAAGTATTATCAATCTTGCACCACCTCCCCTAATTGTACAAGAATGTGAATCAATAGTACACACATGTGAACAAATAGTTATAATCATGTGAATTAATTGCAATTAATTCCTCGTTTATCCGATTAATTACCCGATTGGTCAATATAACCTTTAGACATCAATTATTATCGAAATAAATGTTGATTTTCACTAACACTAATAATTTCAACACAATGGAACTATCAACTTCATCTTTAATCAACACGAACTTATTCATCATTAATATTATATCTCACAATATTTAACAACCAGGTCGTTCCCAGGAAAGAGGGGGCTTTTCGATAAGGATTTCTCCTTATTGGCATGCAATTAGGTGACCAAACCTCTCCTTGACAGAACTTCTAGACATTGTCAATATTGTAATTTAATAATATGAATAACTTTGTCGTCTCAATTATTGATTTAATAATATATCTTATTATGCAGATGATACTGTGACAATAATTGAATCAATAATATGAGAGATATGATGCGCAATTCTTTATGTGATAATTAAGTATAATTGAGTGACTTCTCACGTAAGCATCAATAACCAATATCTTGTGTCTTCTCTACTATGCAACCACAGCAGACTTCGTATACTTTTTACTACCGAGTAGTTCAACGGTTTTAACGGTAAACTTACGTCGTTATTTTTATAAAAGATAATTACATCGTTTTATTACTCGACAATACTTCCGTTGTGGGGTCCACCAATGATTGTGTCGTCGTATGAATATTCCCTGTTAAAATGAATATTCCCCGACCAATCGAATATTATATAACCACTTGCTTACTTTGCAAAATTTTTAAATATTACCCACAACTATAACATTATATCAAATCCACATCATAATAGTCAAAAATATATTTCGAGAAAATTATTCTTTATTTATAAAAGTTGGGGTCTTACAACCTTCCCTTATTATGAAATTTCGTCTTCGAAATTAGGGTACGTACCTGGTATATCGAAGAGGTGAGGATATCTTGACTTCATCTCAGATTCTAACTCCCAGGTCATTTCCTCCACATCGTGGTTTCTCCACAAAACTTTAACTCGAGGTATAACCTTGGAGCTTAGAATATGATCCTTCTTATCCAAGATTTTAACAGTTAACTCTTCATATGTTAAATCTTCCTCTATCTCTTCTGGTTCTAGTTCAATAATATGGTTCGGGTCTTTCACATATTTACGTAACATAGATATGTGAAAAATGTTATGAACACGAGACATACTTGGCGGTAAGGCGAGTCTATAGGCTACAATTCCTACTCGATCGAGGATTAAAAATGGGCCAATGAATCGAGGATTGAGCTTTCCTCTCTTTCCAAATCTCGTAACTCCTTTCCATAGAGCAACACGTAACAACACATGATCTCCAATATTGAATTCCACGTCCTTTCGATGAAGATCAGCAAAACTCTTTTGTCAATCTTGTGAGGTTTTTGTACTTTGTCGGATCGTTTGAATCTTTTCCATAGTCATACGTACCAAATTTGGTCCCAACAACATTGCTTCACCCACCTCATCCCGGTATCTTTGGAGCGACACTTTCTTCCATCTGGCGCCTCAAATGGAGCCATGCCGATACTTGCTTGATAACTATTATTTGTAGGAAAACTCGACCAATGGTAAGAACTTGTCCCAACTTCCCTTGAAGTCAAGGACACAGAGTCTTAATAAATCTTCAAGAGTTTGAATAGTCCTTTTTGACTGCCCAACCGTTTGAGGATGATATGCCGAACTAAATCTTAAATCCGTGCTCATAGCTCTTTACAAACTAACCCAAAATCTTGAAGTGAATCTTGGGTCTCGATCAAAAACTATGGATACTGGCATACCATGCAATCTTACAATCTCGTTTATGTACATACTAGCATGACATTCAAGTGTATAAGTTTCTCGTATCGGTAAGAAATGAGCAGACTTGGTCAATCTATCAACAATGACCCAAATCGCATCTATGCCTAGAGAAACCTTGGGAAGACCAGTAACGAAATCCATGGTAATGTGCTCCCACTTCCATTCTGGAATTTCAAGTGGTTGCAATGGACCTTTTGGCATTTGATACTCCGCCTTGAATCGTTGACAAGTTAGACATCTTGAAATAAACCTCGCTATCTCTCTCTTCATATTGCTCCACCAAAATGTATGTCAAAGATCACGATACATTTTGGTACTCTCAAATTGGATTGCAAATAGTGTGTTGTGTGCCTCCATCATGATTTTATACTTCAAGTTAGAATCGTTAGGAACACAAAGTCTGGAGTTGACTCGAAGTATTCCTTCTTCATCGATTCTTGCTTCTAAAATAGCACCTTCTTGTACTTTCTTCCTCATACGCATCAGCTCCAGGTCCGTAAGTTGAGAAACTTTAACTTTATCAATTAAAGTCGGTTCTACTCGTATATTCGCCATCATCACATAGGACCCTGGAGTCTTTAACTCTATTTCCATCCTTTCCAAGTCATACAAAATGGGCCTTTGCATTGACAATATTGCACTCGTACCCGCATATGATCTTCTACTCAATGCGTCAGCTACTACGTTCTCTTTTCCAAGATGGTATTGGATGGTATGATCATAATCTTTCAACAACTCAAGCCATCGTCATTGCTGTATGTTGAGTTCCTTTTGAGTGAAGAAATATTTGAGGCTTTTATGATCCGTATAGATCTCTACCTTCTCTCCATACAGGTAATGCCTCCAAATCTTAAGCCTTAAAAAGCATTGCGCCAACTCTAGATCATGAGTATGATAATTCCTCTCATATTCTTTGAGTTGTCGTGAGGCATAGGCTATGATTTTCCCATGTTGCATGAGAACACATCCTAACCCTTTGCACGAAGCATCACTTTGTAGATGACAAATCCTCAAGGCGGATGGTATTATCGAACATGTCTTTGAAATGAGTCTTCTCTTGAGTTCTTAAAACTCTTCCCACATTCCTCACTCCAATGAACTTTGTATCTTTTTCAAATTTGAGTTAATGGAGTAGGAATTCGAGAAAATCCTTCCACGAATCTCCGATAATAACCAGCTAAGACGAGAAAGCTACGTATTTCGGTCACTGACTTTGGTTGCTCCCAGCTTTGAATTGCTTCAATCTTCTCTAGGTCAATAGATATTCCATGATTTGATATCACGTGCCCAAGGAATGCAACTTCCACAAGCCAGAACTCATATTTCTTCAACTTGGCATATAGCTTGTTTTCACGAAGCTTTTGGAGTATCAGCCTCAAGTGTTGCTCATGGTCTTCACGGGTTTTGGAGTATATGAGGATGTCATCATTAAAGACGACCACAAAGTGATCCAAATATTCCTTGAATACTCGGTTCATCATGTCCATGAAGGCAGCAGGAGCATTAGTCAATCCAAAAGATATGACTATGAATTCATAATGCCCATACCGAGTTCTAAAAGCAGTCTTTGGAATGTCATCAGTTTTAATCTTCAACTGATGATATCTGGAACAAAAATCAATCTTTGAAAAGAATTTGGCTCCTTGCAACTGGTCAAATAGGTCATCAATGCGAGGAAGCGGGTTATTTTTTTGATGGTGACATGATTGACTCCAGATAATCAATACAAAGTCACATACTTCCATCTTTCTTCTTCACGAATAGAACAGGAGCACCCCAAGGAGACGTACTAGGACGAATGAAACCGATGTCTAACAATTCCTGTAGTTGGGTTGTTAACTCCTGAAGTTCAATAGGAGCCATTGGATATGGGGCTTTGGAAATGGGTTTTTTACCGGATTCAAGGTCAATACAAAATTCAATTTCACGCTCTAGGGTAGGCCTGGAAGTTCTTCAGAAAATACGTCAGGAAATTTATTAACAATAGAAATATCATTCAAATATGACGTATTTTTATTTAAATCTGTGGCAATGGCTAAGAAAGCTTGACATCCGTTTTTCAATAAACGAATAACTTTATGGCTTGATATGACAGTGATTGATTTTAGTGGTTTGGTTTCTTGAATTCGCATAATAGGTTGGTTAGGAATATGAAAGCTAACAACCTTATGAAAATAATCGATTTTAGCATGATGAGTAGTTAACCAATCAATCCCTAAAATCACATCAAATGCAAGTATTTTCAAAGAAATAAGATCGACAAGTAACGTGCGGTTACCGATTTGAATCAAACAAGACTTATAAACAGTTGATGTAATGAAGGTTTCTCCCAACGGAGTTTCAACTGATAAGTAAAAGTCTAATTTCTCCGGAGTCAAATTTAAACGTTGAGCACAAGTAGGAAAAATAAAAGAATGGGTAGAACCGGTATCAAAAAAGGTATATACTTCGCTAGAGTTTATGATTAGCTTACCCGTGATCACCTCGTTCGAATTCCTTGGTTTTTGGGAGGTTACGACAAACGCTCTCCCTTGAACTACTGGTTTTGTCTTGTCTGGGACGGCCTTTGATGCCTCCATCCCAGCTGGACTTGACTTTGGTGCACGAAAAATCAAAGTTAGGTGACATTTTCTTCCACAATTGTACATGCTTTGGATTGCATCATGCAGTTTGGTGATATGTCCCTCCCTCGCGCATTTGTAACATATCTGTTGGCGGTCGTTCTCTCCTTCTTAACAACAAAGTCTTGGTCTTTGGCGTCTTTCCATCATTGTTGAATCTTCTCTTCTTGAAATGTCCACTCTTATTGTCATGGCCATGATTACCACCGAAGTGATTACAATTTCTAGCATGTTGATTCCCTCCATGCTTGTTGTCACCGCTTCGATGACTGCTACCATTGGCATTATCGACTTGTCGGCTGCTCTCTCTTGGTTGGGTTAACTCATTATCGTGCTCCAATAACTAAGCCTTATTCACAACATCCGAATACAAACACAGTTTGTGAGAAATTAGGTATTGGCGTATCTAAGGTTTCAATCCTCTTAGAAACATCCGCGTCATTCTCTCCTCATTATCAACCAAGTGGGATGCAAACCGAGATAACTCGACAAACTTAGCTTCGTACTGCGCCACGATCATATTGTTTTGCTCAAGGTTGATGAACTCTACCTCTTTTATGTGACGAATACTTTCAGGAAAGTACTTGTCGTTGAACAGTTCATGGAACTTCTCCCAAGACATCTTCAGTGCGACAGGTTGAGTACGCTTTACAGATTCCCACCAGTAATCTACCTCTACTCGCAACATGAAGGTGGAAAAGGGAACCTTTTGCTCCTCGGAGCATCCCAAGACATCAAATATCTTGTTGATCTACTTTATCCACATCTCCGCTTAAGTGGTTTTGGCTCTCCAAAAACTCCGATGGTCCCAGCTCCTTGAACTGCTTAGCGGTGACCGTCCGAGAGTTGTCCGTGTTTCCACCTGCATTTTGGACAGGAGCCGCCCTCGCCTGATGTTGCATGAATTGCATAAAACCTCTGAACATCCCATCGTTTATCATTTGATCGTTGTTGTTTACCTGAGGATTATTGTCTTCTTGTTGCATTATTATCACGGTTATTAACTTTGTGGTGACTCAAGCGGTCTCATGTGCTTCATTGCTTATCTCAACATTTTGGATGCCATTTTCAAACATTGCCACAAAACAAGGGTTAATTAACATATCACATATTATCCCTATACTCTGACCGACCAATTAAATACCAAATAAACTTAGGTAGGTCATACTAGCGAAGGAATTCTCAGTCTCTCCCCTCCTAGTTCTTGTCTCACATCTCAGCCAGGGATCATATCCCTAAGCTTTGATACCAACTGTGAAGCCGCTAAAATAGGTATACATCACCCATCTTGAGTCGCTAAATACATGGTACAAAATTCAAGTACAACTTAATAATACAACTGTCGTGTAAAATACGACAAAACATAAACTAAGAGTTTTAATAAGAATATTGTTATCTAGACAATATCCACACTCAAAGGAGTCCACATTACATTTATTGTCACACTATTTAACAGAATAGTGAGGACTACTAATGCTATCATCTGGACCGTCACTCCGTTCCCCGACTCGTCCCAGCTATATTCTCATTTCCTGAAGAGAATAGTGAAAGAAAGGGTGAGCTCAACTAGCCCAGTAAGAAATATTATGACTAAGATAATGTAGAATAAATTATCATTAGCCTTCAACATTGTTAAACTGATAAAATACAATAGACATAAAGTTTAACTATAGCAGAATAAGAAATCCATTAGAAAAGTCAAGTAGAGCATGATATCTACTATCTTCTATGATTTAAAGTGTTTTCATCAATTTTTTATCGCTGAGACTCAACTTAATAAATAAACCATATCATCAAATCTTCCCTGCACTATGGGCCAAGGATATTCATTAAATCATCAATGGTCATGACTATACCGAATTATCTCTGGTCATAATCATACCAAAAACTGTCCATTAATGCACTAAAGGCCATTGAGGACTTTCACTACATCATTCGTCACATTACGGTCATGATTATACTGAATAATCCCTGGTCATAATCATACCAAGTCCATCTATGCACGTAAACCAAAGATAACTTTCATCACAATATAAGCATGAGGATGATGACAATGACATAATAATTCAATAAAACAAGTTCAAGGACAAATTTTAAAGATTTATAATTTAATTTATCCAGAAATCAATAACGTCCAAATTGTCAACATGATACTACTTTGTGGAGTAAAATTCAAGAATGCTCAGATGAATATTTCCATGAAAAGATACTGGATGAAGCGTAATATCCAGGATATTCTACTAATTTCATGGAGTATAGAAGCCAAAACTTTAACCAACTGAGTATAATAGAATATATGAAACTACAAATGGATTTTTTCGCCAGATGCGTAATCCGCGTAAACGAGATCATTTCCACAATTTAATAAGGAATGAATACGATGGATCATTCACCATGCATGCGTTAATCCACATAGGCAGGTTATTCCAACATAATAATAAAGAATGGAATAACAGAAGAATTCATCAGGCACGCGATATACCGCACAGACAAGTTATTCCCAACAGAATAATAAAGAATGAAACTAGGTCATGCGTAATCCACACAGACAGGATATTCCAACAGAATAATAAAGAATGGAATAACAACAGAATTCACCAGGCATGCGATAGACCACACAGACAAGTTATTCTAACAAAATAGTAAAGAATGGAATAACAGAAGAATTTCACCATGTATGCGGTACTTCGCATAGATAGATTATTTCAACATAATAAAAAAGAATGGAATAACAACCCTAACGAGTATTGAAAGAAAATAATTCTCTTCATGAATACGAAAAAATAATACCCCTTACCTTAGAAAAAACTGGATACTGGAATAGTGAGGTAGCAGACTTCTCTTCTTCTTTCTCTCTATAATTTCTCTCTATAATAATTGCTCTATATCTTTAGTGAATTGGTAATAAATGAAGGAAGAATGAGCTTCTATTTATAGAAAAATATAGTTTCGATAATTGCACGTTTTAGGGCTTGAAATATTACAGAATAATACCTTCCTCTTTTCTTTTATTTTTAATTTAGTCCTGCAAGTATTATCAAACTTGCACCACCTCCCCTAATAGTAAATCATGTGAATCAATAGTTCTAGACATGTGAAAATAGGAATTACAGTATAGTACCTCCATCTATACCTCCATTTTTAACTTAGTCATGCAAGTATTATCAATCTTGCACCACCTCCCCTAATAGTACAAGAATGTGAATCAATAGTACACACATGTGAACAAATAGTTATAATCATGTGAATTAATAGCAATTAATTCCTCATTTATCCGATTAATTACCCGATTGGTCAATATAACCTTTAGACATCAATTATTATCGAAATAAATGTCGATTTCCACTAACACTAATAATTTCAACACAATGGAACTATCAATTTCATCTTTAATCAACACGAACTTATTCATCATTAATATTATAACTCACAATATTTAACAACCGTGTCGTTCCCGAGAAAGAGGGGCTTTTCGATAAAGATTTCTCCTTATTAAGCCTTGATTAGGTGACCAAACCTCTCCTTAACAGAACTTCTAGACATTGTCAATATTGTAATTTAATAATATGAATAACTTTGTCATCTCAATTATTGATTTAATAATATATCTTATTATGTAGATGATACTGTGACAATAATTGAATCAATAATATGAGATATATGATGCATCAATTACTGTAGCAATAACTGAGTATAACTGAGTGACTTCTCACGTAAGCATCAATAACTAATATCGTGTGCTACTATGCAGCCACGTGTATTACTGTACTTTACTACCGGGTAGTTCAACAGTTTTAACGGTAACACTTCCGCCGTTATTTTTATAAAAAGATAATTCTATCGTTTTCTTACTACGACAATACTTTCGTTGTGGGGTCCACCAATGATTGTGTCGTCGTACGAATATTCCCTGTTAAAACAAATATTCCCCGACTAATCGAATATTATATAACCACTTGCTTACTTTGCAAAATTTGTAAATATTACCCACAACTATAACATTATATCAAATCCACAGCATAATATTCAAAAATATATTTTGAGATAATTATTCTTTATTCATAAAAGTTGGGGTCTTACATCTGAGCCATCATAGTAGCTGTCAGAGGCTGTTCTTCTTTTCTGGGTTGCCCCGAAATGAAGAATAGTTCGAACATGCACTTTTGGGCTTCCACAACTTGCAATTCGTGTAATGTTTTTGTGATATATCAATTTCAGGTTGTAGACAACACATACCACTACAGATCTAACACATAACATCATCATAACAACAACAAATCAAGCAACTAATGCTCGGTCAAACCCTGATAGAAATAGTGTTCTTCCAGTTCCTGGGTTTTTCCAGAAATGCCAAAACAGTGCGAGTAGCCTACTTTGACTACTTTCTCTGTTCAATATGTTGATGTTTTAAGAGATCTAAAGACATTTATCTAAAGTCCAGACAACAGGCTACAAAGTAGTTACAACAACAACATTAAATATTACAAAACCTGTCATATCTAAGCGATTGAATACGTTGTCAGACACTGGTTCATGGTTTCTGGGTTGCCCAGAAATGGTCTGGTCATGGTCGGTCAACGACCTTTGACCAAGAATAACTTGCAATCTAGACCAAATCTAAGTCTGATTCTTAATCCATATCAAAGCTAGCATTACATACTACAAATACAAAGCTTTAAACAACAAAAACCAAGATCATACAAGAATCTAAAGGCACTGACATTCATTGTCAGACCAAAATTTCAATTTTTTCTAGAATTCTAAAAACATCAATTTCGAGCATCTAAGTGTTATGGATCTGAGTTATAACAACCCAAGTCACTCAATAACATCCTATTACACAACTTTAAACATCTAAACATAAAGATTAGCATGAATCATAAGGATTTCTAAGTTTGGGGTTTTTATACCTTTCTATGAACAAATTCTTGATTCTGGCTTTCTGATCTGCTAGAAGTGATAGTAGGGCTTGATTAGTGACTGGTCTAACACTATAATTCGAAGGTTTGGAGTTGAGAGAGTTTTAGTTGAGTGTTGTGATCAAATAAGGCTTGAATATGACATTCTCTCTCTCATAATCTATATATAATATGGTGTAATGCTATGGCTGATCAGATTTTGAATAATTAAAGCTTATTACTAGACCACATAGCTAGCTAGAGTTGGTCACCAACTCCTTACTAGGGCTAGATCTACACTCCACCTTATTAAAATAACAAAAAGGTAGCTTGGTCATTTGACTTTTAAAGTGAATGGCAACTTGGTAACTTCTCACAACCATTAGGTTTGACCCTTAGGGTTTAACCCTAAGGTTTTCTAAGCTCTAAATCTAGGATTGTGTATTAAGGGAAAAGATAAAAATCTTAGCTTCTAAAAAAGCGAATTAGGGTTCCTTAATTAAATTAAGTTTCCTAATCACTTAGGGCTTATAAATTAGACTCTATAATCTACTAATTACTATTAAGATTGCTAAATTAATAATTGGAGTTTATAACTTAGCAATTAGGGTTCTAATTTAGTAATTAGGGTTTCTAAATATTAATTAGGGTTTACCTAATTAACATTAAACATATAAAGGTCATTAACTACATAACACATAACTTAACAAATCTTGCAGTCATAGTTGACTCTGTACTATAGTTTATTAGTAATGCTAGGATTTTGTCTTTGTTTTACTATAAGCTATTTCCACACATTAACATTACACACATATCGGGCATGTTTATATTCTTGAAATAAAAATAATATTATATTATTATTCTCATTCCTTATTCAAAATCCGGACTTAGGGTTTTGAATTCATATCTGACATAACCTTCATAGATACCATTATTAATTAAGTTAAAATAACTAACTTAATTAATATAATAAATACATATCATAAAATCCATATCATATATACAATAATTATATTTTCATTGAAAATAAATAATAAATATTTTATTACAACATAATTTTATTATAAGAATGTAATCTATAATGCTCAATAGTTCAACAAAAAGAAATTAGTTACATCTAATAAATAATTTTATTTATCAGATATATACATATACTTTACCTTGCACATATTCCCATCCTTATATATATAAAAAATTATTCATGAAATTTCTTATTAATAATATTGGGTTATTACAACGGGTAAGCTAATCACAAACTCTTGCGAAGTTTATGCCTTACTAGATACCGGTTCAACCCATTCTTTTATCTCTCCTGCTTGTGCTCAACGTATAAACCTGATTCCGGAGAAATTAGACTTTGACTTATCTGTGGAGACTCCGTTAGGAGAAACTTTCATTACACCCACTGTTTATAAATCTTGTTTGATCCAAGTTGGCACCATCACATTACCTGTTGATCTTATCTCTTTAAAGATACTTGCATTTGATGTGATTTTAGGGATTGATTGGTTAACTACTCATCATGCCAAAATTGATTTTTTTCGTAAGGTTGTTAGTTTTCATATTCCTAACCAACCAGTTATGCGAATTCAAGCAACCAAACCACTAAAGTCAATCGCTGTCATATCAAGCCATAAAGCCATTCGTTTATTGAAAACGGATGTCAAGCTTTCTTAGCCCATGTTATGGATTTGAATAAAGACACGTCAGATTTGAATAATATTTCTGTTGTTAGTGAATTTCTTGATGTATTTCCTGAAGAACTTCTTGGTCTACCCCCAGATTGTGAAGTTGAATTCTTTATTGACCTTGAACCTGGTACAAAGCCCATTTCTAAAACCCCATATCGAATGGCTCTTATTGAACTTCAGGAGTTGTTGAACATCAGTTTCATTTGTCCTAGTACATCTCCTTGGGGTGCACTCCAATTTATTCGTAAAGAAGAAAGACGGTAGTATGCAACTTTGTATTGACTACCGGGAATTAAACCATGTCACCATCAAGAATAGGTATCCGCTACCTCACATTGATGACCTATTTGACCAGTTGCAAGGAGCACAATTCTTTTCAAAGATCGATCTTCGTTCTGGATATCATCATCTAAAGATTAGAACTGAGGATATTCTTAAGACTACATTCAAAACTCGGTACGGGCATTATGAATTCTTAGTCATTCCTTTTGGATTGACTAATGCTCATGTGGCTTTTATAGATATGATGAACTGTATGTTCAAGAAATATTTGGATCAGTTCGTTGTTGTCTTTATTGATGACATCCTCATCTATTCCAAAAGCCGTGAAGATCATGAGCACCATATGAAGCTGGTACTTCAAAGGTTTCGTGAAAACAAGTTATATGCCAAGCTGAAGAAATGCGAGTTCTGGCTTGAGGAAGTAGCATTTCTTGGGCACGTGGTGTCAAAACATGGAGTATCTGTTGACCCGACGAAGATTGAAGTAATACAAAGTTGGGAGCAACCAAAGTCGGTGACTGAAGTACGTAGCTTTCTGGGCTTAGCTAGTTATTATTGAAGATTCGTGGAAGGATTTTCTCGAATCGCTACTCCGTTAACTCAGCTGACTCGAAAACATAAAAAATTCGTATGGAGCGAGGAATGCGAGAAGAGTTTCCAAGAGCTTAAGAGGAGACTCATTTCGGCACCTATTCTGACAATACCATCTGGTTCGGATGGATTTGTTATCTACAGTGATGCTTCAGGTAAAGGATTAGGGTGTGTTCTCATGCAACATAGGAAAGTCATAGCCTATGCCTCGCGACAACTCAAAGAATATGAGAAGAATTACCCTACTCATGATCTAGAGTTGGCAGCGGTCATTTTCGCACTAAAAATCTGGAGGCACTATCTATATGGGGAGAAAGTGGAGATATATTCAGATCATAAAAGTCTCAAATATTTCTTCACCCAAAAGGAACTTAACATGCGACAACGATGTTGGCTCGAGCTGTTGAAAGATTATGACCATACCATTCAATACCATCCTGGTAAAGCGAACGTGGTAGCTGACACATTGAGTAGAAGATCATATGCGGGAACGAGTGCGATGTTGTCAACACAAAGGCCCATTTTGTGTGATTTACAAAAGATGAAGATAGAATTCAAGACTCTGGGGACCCATGCGATGATGTCAAGTATATGCATAGAACCAACTTTAATCGATAAAGTTAAAGTTACTCGAGCCACAGACCCGAAGCTGATGCATATGAAGAAGAAAGTACAAGAAGGTGTTATCCCAGAAGCATGAATCGATGAAGAAAGAATACTTCAAGCCAACTCCAGACTTTGTGTTCTTAACGATTCTAATTTGAAGTACAAGATCATGATGGAGGCACACAATACACCATTTTCAATCCATCCTGGAATTACCAAAATGTATCGTGATCTTCGACATACATTTCGGTGGAACAATATGAAGAGAGAGATCACGAAGTTTATCTCGAGGTGTTTAACTTGTCAAAGTGTAAAGGCGGAGAATCAAGTGCCCGTTGCAACCACTTGAGATTCCGAAATGGAAGTGGGAACACATTACCATGGATTTCGTTATGGGTCTTCCCACGGTTTCTCAAGGCATAGACACGATTTGGGTTATTGTTGATAGATTAACTAAGTCTGCTCATTTCTTGCCGATATGGGAGACTTATTCCTTTGAACGTCTTGCTCGTATATATGTAAATGAGATTGTGAGATTGCATGGCATGCCAGTATCCATAGTTTCGGATCGTGACCCAAGATTCACATCACGATTTTGGGTTAGCTTGCAGAAAGCTTTGGGCACGGATTTACGATTTAGTTTAGCATACCATCCTCAAATGGACGAACAATCAGAGAGGACTATTCAAACTCTTGAAGATCTATTAAGACTCTATGTCCTAGACTTCAAAGGGAGTTAGGATAAGTATTTACCATTGGTGGAATTCTCCTACAACAATAGTTATCAGGCAAGTATAGGTGTGGCTCCATTCGAAGCATTGTATGGACGAAAGTGTCGCTCTCCAGTATGTTGGGATGATGTAGGAGAAACAACATTGTTGGGACCAGAGTTGGTATGTATGACTACAAAAAAAATCCAAATGATTCGATAACGTATACAAATGACACAGGATCGACAAAAGAGTTATGCGGATCTTCATCGAAAGGACGTGGAATTTAGTATTAGGGATCATGTAACGTGTTGCTCCATGGAAGGGAGTTACAAGATTCGGGAAGAGAGGAAAGCTCAATCCACGATTTATTGGTCCATTTCAAATTCTTGACCGAATAAGAAATGTGGCCTATAGACTCGCGTTACCTCCAAGCATGTCTCGTGTTCATAATGTTTTTCACATATCTGTGCTTCGTAAATATGTGAAGGATCCAAACCACATTATTGAGTTAGAACCAGATGAGATAGCTGAAGACTTAACGTACGAGGAAGTACCTGTCAAGATCTTGGATAGGAAGGAGCATGTCCTACGCACAAAGGTCATACCACAAGTCAAAGTATTGTGGAGGAACCATGCTATTGAGGAAATGACCTGGGAGTTGGAAACGAAAAAGAAAGCGAGGTATCCTCACCTTTTCAAAACACCAGGTACGTACTTCAATTTCGAGGACGAAATTTCATAAGGAGGGGAGGTTGTAAGACCCCAACTTTTATGAATAAAATGGAATTTCCTCTATTTATTATTTTGAAATACTAAGGGTTGATTTGATTAATGTGGTTAGTTATGGGTAAAATGTACAAATATTTTAAAGAAGCAAATGGTTATAAAATATTCATTTTTGTCGGGGAATATTCATTTGGTCGTGGAATATTCTTTACCGTTTGGGAATATATTAAATGACGTAATGACCTTTTTGTGGGCCCCATAAAGGAAAGCGATTGGATGAAGAAAATGACAAGTATGAGTTTTTATAAATAACGGTGTAGTTGTTACCGTTAACACTGTTGGAATACCCGGTGGTTAAAATCTGATGTCTGTGGTGTTACACAAGAGCATTGCGGTATTGCACTAATTATTGATTCTTACGTAAGAAGGCACTACTCAATAATTGTTACAGTAATTACTGTTCAATATTTTATTTTATTGATTCAATAATTGCTACGTTGATATTTTATATTATTGTTGTTTAATAATTGTCACTGCACAATATTTCCCATTATCAGATCAATAATTTATATTATTTGAATAATATTATTAGATAGCATTATTGGCAATGTCTAGAAAGTATTGTCGAAAAAAGG
The DNA here is from genome assembly GCA_020205615.1 of Panax quinquefolius. NCBI lineage: Eukaryota > Viridiplantae > Streptophyta > Magnoliopsida > Apiales > Araliaceae > Panax > Panax quinquefolius. Next base: position 326,108 of record JAINUW010000807.1, read on the forward strand.
GGTTAAGTCATCTAATTACACGCCAGTAAGGAGAAATCCTTATCGAAAAGCCCCCTCATTCCTGGGAACGGCCTGGTTATCATTATTGTGATTCTGTAATATTATTTGTGAATAATTAATTATTGATTTATATGATAAGAAAAATATTTATTTATGTGGATATAAATGGAGGAATTTTTAGAAAAATGACAATTGTTGAAAATTAATATTTTATCTTTTCTGATAAAATTATTCATTTAAATATATTATTATATTATAATAATATAATAATGGTAATATTTTTACAATGAATGTGTGATATATGAATAAAAGAGGAGAAAGAGTATTTTTGTTACAATAAATACTAAAAACATGTTAAATATGTTGGTGGACCCCATTTTTTAACTGAAATTTGATTATAGCCTGTAAAATCATCCGTATGTGGATTTCGGTCAATTTTTGTTTGAAATTTGGAAAAACTTAAACTTACAAAGTTGTAGAGAATTGAATTTCCTATAGAATGGACATAAGATTCGAATTTTTCTGATAAAAGGGCTATTTATTATTAATTATTGAAGTTCCAGAATAATTGATTGTTTAGAGTTTTCACTACTACAAAACAGTATATAGATAACGCGGAAAAAACGTTGTGGTTTCAATCAGACAAACGTCGTGGCTAAGGGCGTTATCTATTTGATACCCTTACACAACGTTTTTAAAACGTTGTAGTTAGACACATTATACAACGTTTTTTAAGAAAAAAAACGTTATAGATTTGTTTTTCATAAATTAATAGATGCTTGAAAACGTTGTAGAAGGTATGATTTGACGACGTTTTCTGGCTAAAATTGTTGTAGTTTAATATATCAGACAACATTTAAGCACATTTACACAACATTTATAATGTGTCATCTATTTAGAAGGTGTCATTTATTTATACAAATATACAACATTTTTAAAATGTTGTAGATAAAAAAAGGTTTGTGATTCACGTATATTACCAATGCACCTACAATATACTAATGCCATGATATATAACTAAAAGGTCTAAATTCTCATTTAAATTTAAAGCCAAAATGTATCAACCATTCAAAATACATCCCAATAATTCCATTCGTTTACAGTTTCAAATTACTATATCCACAAAATATATACCAAACTATCCATATATACATCTCAAATTCACTTTTCAATCCACAAAATAAACAACAAAATAAACCAAACTATCCATAAAATTAAGCTACTACCTAAGGAACTATCATAACGACAGCTTCCAGCAGGAGTAAGAGAAGAAGGAGAGCCTGCATCAACCAAAATAAAAAGGTCATCGATGATAATGGTATCAGCCATGTATTTTGTTTAGGTACACCAGAATGTAATGAAAACACTAGCAAATATATTGAAAGAATTCCATTTACTTCAAAAGTATTACTACTCTAGTAAAATTCCAGTAATGACAAACACAATAAGGATGTCAAACAGTTGCTCCACACTACAGAAAAAACATAAAATAAACATGTATGTTAGTGATTTCAAAGAACAAAAGCAACTGTGTGTAAGAGATTCCTAAATAGTTGGAATATAGCTTACTAAAATAAACAAGCTATAGTGGGAAAAACTTCTTTGTTTCCTGGCATGCATCAACCTTTCCCATTCATTTATTCAAACCTTCCGAAATTCGATCACGATCAAAATCCCAAACCCAAATAAAACTACTTAACATGATGGATGGTTGATAACTCTTGATCCCAATCTGTCAATGCAGTTGTTATAGAAAACTGTTGCATTGATTAGAAAAGAGGTACTCAATAAAGACCACTCCATATTCGCACTTAAATATGCAGCAGGTATGTTTGCCTGTGGTACAATTTTCTAACAACCCCACAGCCAAGAGTGAAAAATAAAAGACGCTGTTAGATATGACAAATAAAGAATCCTGGCATTTACAAAAGTTTTAATGCAGTGAAAGCACCTGCAATAGATGCATTATTTGATCTTGGATCAGCGAGATACGAGGCAAAATTACCAATGTTATCCCTGGGCAAATAAATGCAAGAAGCTACACAAAAACAGTATGCAGAACATGTTAACTTCTACTTCAGAGATTATTCAAAATTTGTACTTTTCAGTTCACAAGTAACATGCCTATAAAAGATATGCAGGAAACACCAATCAATTAGAATGAAAATCTGAGAGAGATTCTTGAATCTTTAAGATTCAAAAAATTTGCTTCAACACATACAAACTGGAAAAACAGCCCAAAGAGATACAAATAAAAAATGTCCTAGGAGCAGCTGTGGATGCTATTACCAATGTTTGTCATTAATACTTATTCAAGTAGCTGAAAAGACTCAAAGTTTCGTAATATATATCATTTTCTTAATAATTAGCTTAGATTATTTAAAAAATTGTATTAATTATAAGAAACTTGGAATCAAGTCTTACAGGGTCAATCCTGTATGCAACTGTTGGAGGGGTTTCATAGTTAAATGTCCTAGGAGCAGCTGTGGATGCAGAAAAATGTGACTTTTGCCTCTCTTCATCAGCTGATGTAGTACAAAGATGTTTCTCAAGTTCTTGAATTTGTTTATTCAGCTGCAACCTAACAGAGTAAGTGCAAACTAACATAAGGGCAGTAATCAGAGAATTTCAGTACAAACGAATAAAAAAGAAATAATGAAGATGAGTGAAGATGAACAATTCCCTGTGAATGATATAATCTATATTGTAGTCATTAAATAGCTTCAGTTTCATCAGGGAGAATGCACGGGTCATCCCCGTGAATGATATAATCTATATTGTAGTCATCAAATAGCTTCTTCATAAAATCTTCAGTTATTACATAGGGTGCATCAGATATAACCTCGTCCACCAACTTCACAGCACTAACCATAATCATCCTAAAATAAAACACCAACATGAGAACAACTGTTTATATGCTTAATGGCGCAATAAAAGGTTCTTTTTGCTAAATAAACTGTATAACCTCTAATGCAAAAAATTAAACAAATAAGATGAGTATTATGACTAGGGATGGATGTATTCCATGTGTTTCTCGGCTCAACAAATTCTTTTATCCCAAACTAGCTAAGTAGGTTCCCTAATATCGTAAGTGATACACATTGTACAACTAGACCTTACAAATCTCTCTCTTTTGATGTGGGTTACCTATATGCAGGATAGCAAGTCTTATTCTCATTTGTCCATGCCTGTATGTCTGATGACCTTTCATTAATTTTTCAATGGGCACTATTTTTTGAATTACATTTGCTCCAAAATTGTAGGGGATCAGAAATCAACTGAAATTTATTTTGTTTTCTTTTCCTCATCCCTAATCTTGAAAGGAAGGGGGTTAAGGTGCAAACCAAAATCCATGAAACCATTACAATGATAGAATTAAAAATGGGGTAGAGACGAGAGTTCCAGCTTTAAATTTAAAAATTAGGATAGTATCCCTAAATTAATTCAAGATAATGAACATAGATAGTGGGAGAAATAATAGGACTACATAACAATAAATCTACAGTTTTAATGTAAAACAAATCAATTGAGGGATGAAGTGAACTAGACAGACCTCTCGTTTAGAGGAGTGACGGGAGGACCTTTGTTAGCCGTGATTTCGGCATCGCTAACGACCCCAACAATCAATTCAGCCTAGGAGAAAGCTCAACGGTTACTTGAGGTAGAGTTGGAAGAATTAGAAGATAGCACGGGTATGACTGAAATTTTAGAAGAATTTTTCATAGGATTATATTTAAGGAAAAATTGGGGGAATATTGAATTGGAAAAACGTACCAAGCTTGAGAGAGACAGAAGCAGAGGGACGGCGATAGTGGAAGAGAGGGAGGATGACGGGGATGAGAGGCCACAGTCGAGAGGCAAGAGGGCAAGAGGCTGAGGAGTGAGGAATCGAGATTTCAGATCTGGCGTACAGAGATAGGAGAGAGAAGAAAGTATGGTCCTGTTTTAATTTCAAATTTTGGCTTCGCATTTTTATCAATTGCTCCGTGTTTTTTATATACATAACATTTGTTTTTAAAAAACGTTATCTATTTAAAATCAAAAATTATTCTTATAAATACATAACATTTTTCATATGTATCTACAATATTTTGTTAAAAAACGTTGTAAAAAAATACCACAATGTTTTTTATAAAAACGTCATCTTTTAAGTGTTGTCTTTTTATGGTTTTGTATTAGTGTTTAAATGATTTTAATGAGAAAAATGTTTTTGTGATTTTTGGTGAGTTGTGTGGCTGATGTTTTGACCAAAGAAGTGTGCGTAAGAAATTTATGAAAATATATTAATATTTTATTAAATTTTCTGCTTTGGTGTTCTATGCATTTTCCTATAAATAGGATGCTTAGGTTAGAATTGAAAATCACACCAGAAACTGAAGTTTTTTCTCTCTATATTATCGAGCGTATTTTATGAGTATTTTGATACTTTGAGTGTTGTTGTACGGTGCAAGTTCTCTTTAGCATTATATCTAATATTCTAGTTGTAAGTCTTTATTCTTTTGAGGTAAGGGATGTTATTTTCTTTTATAAATGATATTATTTCTTTCAATATCATTATACCAGAATATTGGTAAGATTTTTCTTGTGAAATTCTTATCTTTTTGTGTCGAGATTACTATTTACGTATACGGCACTATTCACGTATACGACACTATTTACAGAAAAATTAAAATTTTCTTTTCTTTGTCCAAGTTGTTATTATGATTACTAGCCTTGATTGTATCCATGTTTTGATCTTCATTCTTGAATTTTGCTTCACAATGGTTTATTATGGAGTATTTTTGAACATGGATGAACTAAATTACGAATCCTTAATCCTTGTCCTTTTATCTCACTGGATTCGTTTTTTTTAAATTATTTTTCATTATCCTCAGACCTAAATGATGATATTACTGAATATCTTTACCGTAGTGCAAAGATGAATGATTTTCGATGAATATCTTTGGCCCATAGTCAAAAGAGCGAGCGGTGTTGAGATGAACATACGATTAATCGATGAATATCTTTGGCTGTAGTCAAAAAAGATGAATATTTGATTCAAGATGTATATTGATTAATGTTACAGGGATAAAATATTGAAGATTAACTTTTAAATTCATAGATGATAGTAGATTTCATTATCTATTTAACACTTCTAATGAATTGTTATTTTCGCTATGAATATTGATCTGAAATTTGTTGTCTATTATATTCTATCAGATTTTTCCCTGTTGAGGACTAATAATAATTTGTTCTATATTATCTTAGTCATAATACTCTTTACTGGGCTAGTTGAGCTCACCCTTTTCCTTTTTGTTCCATTTTTCTTCTCAGGAAGCGAAAATATTGCGGGAAGTAGTTGGGGTGTAGAGTGATGTTCCAATGCAGTTGTTATAGTAGTCCTCACTATTTTGTAAAATAGTGTATCAATAATTGTAAAGAGGACTTATTTGAGTGTGGATATTTTCTAGAAGATAATATTTGTATTTAAACTCATAGTTTATGTGTTGTCGTATTTTGCATGACAAATATATTAATAAAGTTGTAGTTGTTTCTGTACCATGTATTTGGTGACTCAGAATGGGTGATGTATACCTATTTTGGGGCCGTCACAAGTCGGGTAACAAGACAAAAGGAAATAAGCAAGGGAGGGAGCCATGTGTGACTTATGGGAAGAATCATGTAGAAGTTTGTCTGAATAAGAAAGGAGTTTGCTTTAACTGCGGGCAAGAGGGACACATGTCACCCAATTGTCCCAATCTGAAGAAGATACAAGGTTGTTTTGCGTGTGGATCGACTGATCATCTGGTTCGAAACTATCCTAAGAGAAATGTGGAGAAGGAAAGTGTCAACAAGGGACCCGGTGGCGGAACCTTAGCAATTCGAGGACCTGCATAGCCAGGAAGATCAACGGCTCGTACATTCAATATGACGACGCAAGATGTAGTGGCTACTCAGGAGGTGGCAACAGGTAACGATTTCGTTTAGAAATTTAATTACGCGAGTAATCTTGGTTAGATATTGTTGTGACTTGTTTTCTTTTATAGATCCAAATTACAGGTTAGAATATGAGACACAAATTAGTATTGTGTTGATAAAAATGAATTGATGATAAAACTTGAAAAGATTGTAGAGAATAAAAAGCGGTGATTCCGAGGACATAATCCTTTTAAGGAGGGGTGAATGTAATAACCCGGGATTTTAAATAATCCGAATTTTACGAATAAATTTTATATATTTATTTAATATTAATATTAATTGTTAATATTGTACTATGTATCTGTGATACAAGTCTCGGGATATGGTCAATTTGTATATTGACTGAAAAATAAGAGTAGAGTTGTGCTTAACAGCTTTAGAAACCCTAATCCTAATTTTGGATAGGGTTTCGATAGAAAATACAATTAAAATTATTGTATTGATGAGTACGTGTTTAGAATTTTTGATCAATGATTGATCGGATAAGGTTTAAAATTTATAAACCCTAATAAGGGATTAGAAACCCTAATCTTAGGTTTAGAAACCCTAATTTTAAATTTGGGAATCCTAAACCCTAATTAAGAAACCCTAATCCTAATTAGCAAGCCCTAATGTGATTATAAAACTTTAATATAATTAGAAAACCCTAATTTAATTAGGAAACCCTAATTATAAATTTGAAATCTTAATTTTCTAATTAAAACCCTAATTAGAAAATTTTAGAAACTAAAGTTGTAAAACCTAAAGGGTTAGAACCTTAGGGTTAAACCCTGAGGGTTTGGACAAAAGTCAAGTATGCCATTAAAATTATAATACAAATGACCAAAATGCCCTTTTTACATTTTTTAATTAGTTAACTTGTAAAATTGCAAAGACCTTTAGTTGGTGACCAACTAATTTGACTTTGTGTGGGCCAAAGTGCAAATTAGGGTTTATTTGACCTAATTGAATTAAATGCAAAAATTAAGGATCACATTATGATTGAATGAAAAGACGGAAGAGCCGGAAATAAAGAAGTAAGACCTGAGGGAATCTTTCACGTGTCCCGAGGCAGAAGACACGTGGAGGTGACTTATTTTGGGAATTGATTGAGGGATTGGATTGGTGGCTAGAAGGACAGGACAATCTGGGCATTACTCTGATGACTAAGGGTAAATTTGAAATTTTCCCGAGGACATGTGCCTAGCACATGACCACTCTCCAAATAAACCTATAAATACCCCTTCCACTCCATTGGGAAGGGACCTCACTTTGGACTCTTGGACCTTTTGGAAGACTAAGAGACTCGGAGATTCTCTCTCAACCCAAAGACTCAAGAAGGCTCTCTGAATCCTTGATACCCTAACAAGGTTCTCGGATTCTAAGAGTTTTGCCACGTGTCGTTGGATAATCGCTCACCTGTTCTTCTCCCCTCTTCAATCAATCAATCAATTTTGTACTTTTCATGGATTTCTCTCCTCCTCAGCCAACATGAAACCCTAACCCTGGAAAGGTACGATTTCCTTGCCCACATTTCTTTGGTGACTCTGCTGGGGAGGTGTAGAATTCGTGAAGAGTATGCCCACAACTTGAAGTGGGAGAACTACAGGAAGATAAAGCTGCTTCACCAACAAATAGCTTTACCTCACCGGAGCCAGTTCCAAGGAAAGTAACTCAGGCATTCGAAGGAGCAAACCTAGATTTTGACCAACCACTTATTAAAGACGCTTCAGAAGGAAGTTCGACATCACCACATATGGCCAATCAATAACAAAGCAATGCAGGAAGGTAAGGCGAGGATGCAGGTGGAGACCAGACGAATGTTGTGCAACTGGAGATGCTCAAGGTATTGAAGGAAGCACGAGAAGGACAAGGGATGATGATAGCCATGATACTGGAGATGCAAAGGAAGCAAGAGGAGATGGGGAACGTCCCCCAACAGTTGATACAGATCCCTACCTTCAAGGCCATGTTCCCAGGCAGTTCGCAGGGAGAACAAGCAGGAGTGGAGGACAACAACAATGGCAGCAATGACAAAGAGAACCAGATTGTACCGCCATTGACGGAAAGCCAATCGGTTCCAATAATCAACTTGGAGCCCCAGAACAGTGATGACGTGCCACAACCTAGGTTGGAAGCAAGCCAACCTCAGACGAACATCATCCCAACTGCTCTTCTAGCATTTTCACAGGTGCAGATGCCAACCGTCCCAAGCCATGTCCAGCGAGTGAGCCAGCAAATGCCACCAGTGCCAGCTTTTCACTATGCAAGTCTACATCAACCAATCTCTTCACCATACACACCGCCAATATAGCAGTATATTACAACACCCAAAGAGTTCACGCCACAAGCCAGTACGTGACGAAGGATGATATGATCGATGTGATCAATCAACTTCGCAGGCAGACATCCCGACCCTCGGAGTTAGATTTTACTCCACCTTACCCTGCACACATTCAGAGGCAACCTTATCCGATGGGGTATATTGAGCATCCCCCGCAGTTTCAAAAATACAACGGGGAGAAAGGAAATGCCAGGGAACACATTGACAGGTTCGTGGAGTCGATGTCTCCGTGGCTAGGATATGATGAAGTAAACAACCACAAATTGTTGATGAGGGAATTCAACAAGACTTTAACAGATAGTGCCTTCAGTTGGTACTACAATTTGGAGAAGGGATCAGTCCATAATTGGGATGATCTAAAATTGCAATTTTTTAAGAATTTTTTCTATGTGCAGAAACAGGTGACCATCGTAGAGCTCATGCGATTCAAGCAGAAGCCAAACGAGGAGCTGTCAGATTACGTGGATAAGTTCAGGGCCCAAGCACAGAAGTGTGCAGAGCCAATTGAAGAAAAGAACTTGGTTTGCATATGCAACAATGGTGCTTTAGACGCCTTCAAGCCCCGCCTCATTACCAAAGCTTGTGATTCATTTGCGACCCTCTCATCTTTTGCACAAGACTTGGGAGGAATCATGATATTTCCCACCAGCCATGCGATGGTTACATGAAAAGGAAAGAGGACAACAATTGTGGCTTTGGCGGATTCTCAGTCAAAACCACAAGGGGGAAAGAGGGAAAAGAATGAGAAATTTGAGCGAAACAGAGAAAAGCATGGGGACAAGTATACCAGAATGCCAGTTCCAGAGGCTATTACATGTAGCGAGAAGGCATTCAGGAGCCTATATGAATAATGGGTTAAGCATGGAGTGGTGAAGCCTCCAAGACCCCGGTTGGTTGTAACGGAAGAGATGAAAAGAAGACCGGACTTTTGTGCATACCACCAATACGCAGGACATTCCACTATGGACTGTTACAGTCTACGGAGGATATACCATGAGAAGTCGGACTACGGGAGATTGAACTAGAGAAGAAAGCGTGTAACACTATCACCCATGGTGCAATCCCTAAGTCAAGAACCCAAATCTTGGCTTCACTGGTCGAAAAACTCTAAACTACTGAGATGAATTAAAATCCACCTAAGATGGTGGTCCACCAAAAATGGTGGTTTAAGTCCTCAGGAGTATCCCTTGCCAAGTAATTGGATGACCAAGGTTGGAGGCATAAGAATTGACGAATTAAAATATATATATATATATATATATATAAAAAAAATCCACCCAAGATGGTGGTCCACTCTAAATGGTGGTCAAGTCCTCGTAGACTGTACTTGCTAAAAAATTGGATGACCCAAGTGACGAGGCACCCAATTTTAAGTCCTCGTAGACTGCACTTGCCAAGAAATTGGACGACCCAAGTGACGAGGCACCCTAGTGTTACACTTTATCATTAAAAGTGAATGAGGCACATGACTATAAGTCCACAGACCCAAAAAGTTATACTTTCAACTTTAAAAGTAATCGAGGCACCTGACTATAAGTCGTCGAACCAAACAAGTTATACTTTCAACTTCAAAAGTAATCGAGAATTTATTATTTGAAACATTATGCTTTTCGTTAAAAGTAATTTTATTATCAATAAAAAAATATGTTTTTTCTTGAAAAGATTCATGTTTGCTGTTTTATGAGACCTATTATTGTCTTGGAGTCTTAATTCAAACAACTTAAGATTCAATGTTAAATATTGATTTTTAAAGAATCGTTCGAATTAAAGGCAATCAATAAGGATAAAAGAAACTACAATTTGATAAATGATATATATTTACATGAATTTTCTGATACATGAAATGGAAAAAACTATGAAAGCTCATGATCTAAAGGCCATGACATGTCGAACTAAAGAGAGGGGAATAGCTAGAGCCTTTAAGTTGTTAATGGTGTGGTACTCTGAGCCTTCATATTGGAGGCTATCAAGCCTTCAAGGTCTTGGGTAGCTGACTCAATTTCCAAAAGCTTGGTCTTCAATTTATCTATGGCATCTTGAAGCTCCTAAAGTTTACATAAAGTAAGTCATTCTCATGGAGACGTGAAGTGACTTCTGAACGAAGTGCAACAACATTATTGGAAATAAAGAGATCCAACCTAGCATGGAAGGGAGACATGTCCAAGAAAAGTTAGGAGATACCTAGATATCCTTGAAGAGCTCCTCTAGGGCTTGCCCTCCTAGGGTTTGCTTCCCTAGAGGTTCACTCTCCTAGGACTTTCGTTTTCAAGGCTTGCAAAACATCAAGCTTCAAGAAGTAAAGACTTCAACACTTAAAAAAAAAATTTGCGCGATCATCTCACCAAAGGCGTAACTCGCGCGCATGGGGAAAATGCTTACTGGTAGATGACATAGACATCCTCCAGAGTAGAGGTGCATTCCCCCCAAGTAGTGACGAATATGCATGTGGAGGAGCACTACGGTTCTGTTGAATATGAGTGTCCCTACATAGATGGATGCAACGAAAAATGTCAGTTTTTTCTTTAGTACATCCACATAATCAACATTCTCAAGAATCTCGTTGATCCAATTATGTCATTCTTGAAGGTGGCTAGATGAATTAGACAAAATGTGAAGGAGGAGGTCATTAGGTTGGTTCCCCTAGGGGTTGGCCCGTAGGGTTTAGCCACCTAAGGAGCTCTCCCCTCTTAATTACATTTAACTTCTCCTTGCTCGTTGAATCAACTGATTAGAATAAATGCTACTTCACCGGAATATCCAAGCCAATGACCTTGTTAAGGAGAAATGGCTCAGAATAAATTCTTCCTCCTTGCGGTGTTGTCCTTTCTTTCAGAATATCTGAGCCAATGACTTTGTTAAGGTGAAATGGCTTGGACTAAATCCTTCCTCCTTGCGGTGTTGTCCTTTCTGTCAGAATATCCGAGCTAAGATCCTTGTTAAGGTGAAATGGCTCGGAATAAATTCTTCCTCCTTGCGGTGTTGTTTTTTCTTTGTGAATATCCGAGCCAAGATCCTTATTAAGGTGAATTGGCCCGGAATTGATGCTTCCTCCTTATGGTGTTGATTTTTCTTAGAATATCCGAGCCAAGATCCTTATTAAGGTGAAATGGTCCGGAATGAATGCTTCCTCATTGTGGTGTTGCCTTTCCTTTGAGACTATCCGAGCCAAGATCCTTGTTAAGGTGAAATGGCCCGGAATAGGTGTTTCCTCGTGGTGTTGTGGTTCGAAAAAGAAATATTACAGTTACCTGAAAAGAGAAGTCGGTGAAGCAATCACAAAGAATTAACCAAATGAAAAATAAACACGACTAGAGGTTCACGGTTATGTTATGAACATGGCACAACAGGTGTAGCATTTCAAAATCTACGATCTTTGAAAACCAATTTTCTGGGGAGATTCCGGTGGAATTTGGAGACTTTAAGTTTCTTCAAAAAAATTCTCTTTACACCAACAAGTTCACCGACTCTTTTGCCACAAAAGATTGGATCTTGGGCTGATTTTCAAGCTATTTCTTTTCCTCCTGATGTGTGCAAGAAAGGTACGCATGACAGATTTATTTGTGCTGCAAAATAAATTCACGCTAGGAATACACGAAAATTATGCAAATTGTTTAACTTTAGAAACGATTTGGGTAAATAATAATTCTCTCTCTGGTTCGATCCTCTAAAGATATATGGGGTTTACCAAATTTAGAAATTATTGATCTTACTTTCAATCAATTTGAAGGTCAAGTAGCCCAATATTGGACAAGCTAAAAAAATTATCCCAACTTTTTTCTAGCCAATAATCAATTTTTTGGAGAATTACCTATGAACATATCAGAAGCTTCTTTATTGGTAGGAATTGAATTGAATTCAAATTAGTTTTCCGATAAATAAAATTAACCGAACATACAATCACTTTAAAAAATAATAAAAAAAAAATTAACCGTAGGATTATATGCTTGTTTTTCTATCAAACAAATTATTAAAAAGTTTAAAACCATACACCTAAGATTGAAATAATTAATCACCTAAAAAGATGAAATTGATGACATTTTTTTATTAGATCTTCCAAGTCATCACAAGATATCAGGAGACTTTTTGATATTTGTGTCCAATTAATCTAGGAAACAAACATAAGAAAAAGAAACTTATTGCAAACAGTGACATAATTGGCCCGGGCAAGCATTAGTGCAATTTTATTTCAGTCAGTAGCACTGGGGGTAGGAACTGTTCTTGCAATAGGCCTTGGGTGGAGAAGTTGAAGATTGTGGCGGTGATGGTAGTGGAATAGCCAGACAAACAAGTTGGCATGAAGCATAATTAACTACGCATGTTTCGTTATTCGAGGCTAATTTCAAGGATTTCATTTTATAAACTGATGAACCAATTACATTATCAAATCATCAGTTTATAAAATCAAATCATCTTTTATTTTATTATATATAATTATATCTTTTTGAGTATATATATAATTATCTTTAAAAAAAAAGAGACGGAATTAATTTTTAAGTTTCCAAATTTATCATGATTTAGTTTTCGAATATATATATATATCTATATATATATATATATAAATTAAAAAATATATATTATGGAAACACATTTTATTTCTAATTGCAAAAGATTTGATCTTGTTTCCAAATAAAGATGATTTGATTTTATTTACAAAATAAAATAAGATTTAATATTATTTAGTAATATATATATATATATATATATATATATATTTATATTATTAAGGAAACAAAGATTGTGCAAGGTTTGGAAAGATTTGATAAAAGATGTCCAAGATATCTTTGGAAGAGCTCCCCTAGGAGTTACCTTTCCTAAGATTTTTTTTTTCGAGACTGGCAAGATCAAACTAAGTGGATTGTTCAGAAACTTGAAACTTGCACGATCGTCACTCAAACGACGCGACTCTCACGCAGGGGGCAAATGTAGGCCAAAGTGCAAATTAGGGTTTATTTGACCTAATTGAATTAAATGCACAAATTAAGGTTCACATTATGATTGAATGAAAAGACGGAAGAGCCGAAAATAAAGAAGTAAGACCTGAGAGAATCTTTCACGTGTCCCAAGGCAGAAGACACGTGGAGGTGACTTATTTTGGGAATTGATTGAAGGATTGGATTGGTGGCTAGAAGGGCAGGACAATCTGGGCATTACTCTGATGACTATTACTCTGATGACTAAGGGTAAATTTGGAATTTCCTCGAGGACATGTGCCTAGCACATGACCACTCTCCAAATAAACCTATAAATACCCCTTCCACTCCATTGGGAAGGGACCTCACTTTGGACTCTTGGACATTTTGGAAGACTAGGAGACTCGGAGATTCTCTCACAACCCGAAGACTCAAGAAGGCTCTCTGAATCCTTGCTACCCTAACAAGGTTGTCGGATTCTAAGAGTTCTGCCACGTGTCGTTGGAGTAATCGCTCACCTGTTCTTCTCCCCTCTTCAATCAATCACTCAATTCCGTACTTTTCGTGGATTTCTCTCCTCCTCAGCCAACACGAAACCCTAACCCTGGCAAGGTACGATTTCCTTTCCCACACTTTGTAACTTAAAAATCTCAGCAAATCAGCCTATTATTGACAGCTATATCAGATCATACATTGCATCATGAATTATATATAGATTTAGAGGAAAGAAAGTTAATAACTTGGCTCATTTTTCTTGCAAGCTCTCACCAACTCCTTATATCTCTAAACCTCCAAAATTTCTGAGTATTTCAGTCACTAACCAAGCCCCTAGATCACCCAAAATCAGTTAGAAAGATCAAGATCAAGGATTAAACTAGAAGGTATAAAACCCTAACTCATATTCTAATCGTGTATGCTAAGATAGAGTTCGTGTTTTTTTTGTTTATATAAGTGTTTTATGATGTTTTATGATGATCTATGATTATCTATTATAGATTCATAACATCAAAGGCCTTAAAAAGTGAAGTTTTCAAAAACTGCACAAGAACAGTCATAGTGGTCTGACAAGCTAAAGTCAGAGCCCATAGATTCTTCCATGTTCTTGATTTTTGTTGTTTTATGTTTTGGATCTGAAGTTTGGTATGAGATCTTTCATCTGGAAGTGGAATCACAGTCAGTTAATGTTTAGAGTTCATTTTATTCTTGGTCAAAACCCGTTGACTGGGCATGACCAGACAAATTCTGGGTAACCCAGAAATTCGTTTTTAGTGTCTGACAAGCTATTCTAAAGCCTTGATCTATCAGTAATGATGTTGTTCGATGCTGTGTTTGTATCTAGATTATAGCATGATATATGGACTCTAGATCCATGGCTTTAGATCTTTCAAACAGTGAATATATCAAGTGTAGTAAGTGGTCAAACTAGGCCTGACGATCATGATAACAGTTTCTGGAAAACCCAGAAACTCGATGAACATACTTTCTAACATGATTTGACCAGTTTAAATCTAAAGCATATAATGTTTTTGGACTGATCTGTTGTTGTATTTACGTTCTATGACACAAGTACTATAAATGTGAACTATTAAACAACATGAATCATACACAGAATACCATATTAATCGAGCTAAAAAATGACACCATGCAACTGCCTGGGTTTCTGGGTTACCCAGAAAACCCAAGAACACTCTAACAATGAGATTGAGGGCTCGGATCTTTCATCTGAGTGATTTTATGACCAAGTTAATGGTTGATTATTGTAGTACTACATGTATACTACATGAGAAACGTTTAAGCAAGCTCAGAAACATGATAGACCGAACATTAAAACTAGGTCAAACAGAGCACCTTGAACACTGACTTGTCAGTGTTCTTGAGCTCAAGAACACCTAACACGACGGAAAAGTGTTGCTAGCATAAGGCGACGATTTCTATTTATTTTATTTTCTAAATTTCTTGAAAATATTTAAAAAATAGAAATAAAATTCTAAAAATTTCCAAAAATGGTTTTAAAAATTATTTTAAATTATAAAAATTAACTTTTGACAAATTGGGATATTTTTTATTAATATTTATTATTATTTTAATATTAATGATATTTAATTTATTTAATTAGTGTATTAAATAAATTAGAGAAAAATGATTTTAATATTATAAAAATCATTTTAAATAAGAATAAAGTATTTAAAAATATTTTGAGTTATAAAATATAACTTTTAATATTTTTGGAGAATTTTCACTAATAATTTAATATTAATGATATTTAATTTATTTAATTAGTATATTAAATAAATTAGAGAAAAATGATTTTAATATTATAAAAATCATTTTAAATGAGAATAAAGTGTTAGAAAATATTTTGAATTATAAAATATAATTTTCAATATTTTGGAGAATTCTCATTAATAAATTAATATTAATGATATTAGATTTATTTAATTATTAAATTAAATAAATGATGGAAAAATGATTTTATTAATTTAAAAATCATTTAAAATGAGAAAAATGATTTGAAAATATTTTAAGTTATAATTAATGAATTTTAATATTTTTATGATAAATTCATTAATATTTAAATATTAATGGTGATGGTTTAAAATGATTTTAATTATTTTAAAAATCATTTAAGTAGAATATTGATGATTTAAAACTATTTTAAGTTATTAATAATATATAACTTTATTATTTTGACAAGTATGTCATTAATATTTTTATATTATTAAATATTAATGATGATAAGATTATTTGATAATTAAATTATTTAAAAATTATTCCAGTGTTTGAAAAATTATTATAAATTATAATAATTATTTATAAATTATTAAAAGCTTCCGAAAAATATTATAAACGATATTTGACTAATCTAAATTAATATTGAAGCTTAGAGATCGAGTTTAATTGACAATAAATGTGTAAATTATCGGATAGGGTGACCAAAACACCAAAAATAGACCGAGGTCCAACCAGACCGAACTAGTTAGACTTAATGAGTGTTCATATAAGTTATTCTCCCTATTGGCGCGCAATTAGATGACCAAACCTCTAATTGGCAGAACTTCTAGACATCGTTAATATTATAAATAATAATATTAATAACTTTGTTATCTCAATTATTGATTTAATAATATATATAATATCGATAATAATTAAATCAAATAATATAAGATACTATGCAACAATTACTATAGCAATAATTGAACAAAACTAAGTGACTTCTTACGTAAGGATCAATAATCAAAACAGTGTGATACTTATGCGAACCACGCCAGACATCGTACTTTTAACACCGGTGTTTCAACAGTTAACGGTAAAACTTCTGCCGTTATTTTCATAAAATATTTTTGTCGTTTTCTTAATCCGATAATTATTCTGTTGTGGGGTCCACCAATGATTGTGCCGTCGTACAAATATTCCATGTCAAAAAGAATATTTCTCGACCAATCGAATATTATATAACAACTTGCGTACTTTACAAAATTTATAAATATTACCCACAACTATAACATTATATCAAATCCATACCATAATATTCAAAAAAAATATTTTGAGAAATTTAAATCTTTAATCATAAAATTTAGGGTCTCACAAATATTACCCTTAAATGATTTAAAAAATATTTAAAATTATTTTTAAATAATTACCATTCATATTTAAATATTAATGTATTATTCAACAAAATATTAAAAGTCAATTATTATTACTTAAAATATTTTTAAATCATTTATATCCTTTTAAATGATTTTAATTCAATAAAACTATTTTTAAACTATTTATTTAATATAATTATTAAATAACTATAATATCATTTAACATTAAGTTATTAATGAAATTTACCTTTAAATATTAAAAGTTATTTTTATAACTTAAAATATTTTTAAACTATTTATTTTCATTTAAAATGATTTCTATAATATTAAAATCATTTTAATAAATTTATTTAATATAATTATTAAATAAATCTAATATCATTAATATTAAATAATTAATGAAATTTTTCTTAAAATATTAAAATTATATTTTATAACTTAAAATATTATTAAATACCTTTTTATCATTTAAAATGATTTTTACTATAATAAAATCATTTTTAGTTAATTTATTTAATGCATTTATTAAATAAATAAAATATCAATAATATCCAATTAAATATTAATATTTATGAAAAATATGTCAAATTATTAAAAGTTCATTTTTATAACTTAAAATAATTTTTAAAATAATTTTTGTAATTTTAAGAAATAAATTTCTATTTTTAAATGATTTTTGGAAAACAAATTAAATAAAATTACAAAGTCTGACGCTATAGCCTTTAGCGACAGAAAGTGTAGTCTAATGTGTTCTTGAGAAACCTAGAACATTCAAAGTCAGTTTCGAGTGGGTAGGTTTGAGAAAGTCTAATTCAGTGTGTATTGTATTTCTGGACATGTTGTTGGTCAGATCGTATAGTGCTAGTGCAAGACTACATGATCTAACAACAAACATGGTCATAACATGCATCAAATGAAAGATCTAAAGGCCTAAAGTGGCTGTCAGAGTTATTCTTCAAGTTTCTGGGCTGCCTAGAAAATTAAGTCATGAGCGGTCAACGACCTTGGTGGCCTTATTCCAGTCAATCGGTTCATGTTAAATGTGTTCTAGACGTCGGGTTGTGAAGACTAACTAGCAGGGTACATGAATTGAACAATTGTCAAGTCTAAACATCATCAATAAGAAATATTTAAAGCCTTGAACAAGCTATCAGAGCTGTTCTTCATTTCTGGGTTACCTAGAAATGAAGAACAGTTTCGAGTGACCACTTTTGGGCTTCCACTACTTGAAATATATGTGATGTTTTAGTTATTTAATAGTTCTATATTGTAGCTAGCATGCAAGACAACAGATCTATTACATAACAACAGTCTAACAACAACAGATCAAGTAGATCTATGCCGGTCAAACCATGTCAGAAGACATGGTCATCAATTTTCTAGGTTACCCAAAAACCGATTTCATGAACGTTCTGTCTGGTTTGATCAGTCATTACTTCCAGCCTACATGATGTTTATGTGTTCTTAAGGCTTTAATCTACAGTCCATGTACGAACCTTCAACATGAATACTGTAATAACCCGATATTTTCTATATAAATAAATCAGAAATTTTGCGTATAAATTTTTATTTTATTTTATTTATTAAAATAAATATGGGGAATATGTGCCAAGATAATGTGTATATGTATATCTGTGATAAATAAAAATTTATTTATTACATGAATAATTACAAATAGTTTTATTTTAGAATTATTGATTACTATAAATTATATTTTTATAATAATTAATTTTATTATAGAAATGTTTTATTAATTACTTTTCAAAGAAAATATGATATTATATTATATATGGAATGATGATTGTAATTATTATAATTATTATCTATTTCTATGATTTTAGCTCAGATTATTAAGTTAAGTATTTTAACTTCATTAATAATGTTGTTTATGCAAGGTAAATCAGATATGGAATCCAAACCTTAATTTTGGATTTTGATCAAGGAATAAGAATAATAATATAATATTAATTATATTTCGATTTTTCAGTGCTATAGATATGTACTGTATACGTGGACCGATAATGGTTGGTCAATTATGGTGTTATATGACAAATCCTAGTTTTACTGTGAAACCCTAATTTAAAACTCGAATACGAGTTCAAAGCTATTTGGTAACTGTGAATTGTGATTTCTGGTAATTATTATTAAGATTAACATTAATTAGGGAAACCCTAATCGTGAAATTAGAAACCCTAATTTCTTAAGTGAAAATCCTAAATTAATATTTTAGAATCCTAATTTCTATATTAGGTTACCCTAATTAGTAATATTAAAACCTAATTACTAGTTGTAAACCCTAATCGCTAAAATATGATCTTAATTATTATTTTAGTAAATTATAATGTTAATTAGAAAACCCTAATAATATTAAGGAACCCTAATTATTTAAAACCCTAAATTTTAATTAGTAAGTTCTAATTAAAATTTTATTGAACTTTAAACTTAAATATTTAAACCCTAAAAATTATTTGGGAAACCTTAAGGTTTAAGATCTATTGATTTTAACCTAGATTCAAGCATCATGGACAAGAATACCCTTAAATTACTTTGTTAGTTTACTAAAATAACCTTTTTGGTATTTATTTAATAAGCTAGATTGCAAGTCACCACTCTAGATTTATAGCACATGCCTAAAACTCATTCAAGCTTATCCACTTTGACACCTTGCATGTTAGATTCATTGCATCTATGAATTATAAATAGATTGGAGGAGAGAGAAATGACATTTGCTAGCTTATTTTGTGCACAACACCCATCTAAACTCTTCTCTCTCTCAACCTCCAAAATATCAAGATAAATCGGTCCAAAACCAAATTTCACGAAATCCGGTAATAAATCGTAAGCTTAGATCCAAGGATTTGTTCATAAAGGTATAAAACCCTACTCTAAAATCTGACCATTGATCCATTGTTAAAAGTTATGTTTTAGTGTTAAAACATATGATTTATAGTTTATTATGATGATCTGGGTCGATAGTTGTTAGATCCATAACATCTATAGGCTCAAATCTTGTGTTTTTCAAAATCTGGAAAAGTTCAAATTGTTGGTCTGACAACGAATGTCGATTGGCTACCAATCTTTCTGTTAAGTTGTTTTGTTGTTTAAAGGCTTAATCTTGTAGTATGCTATGAGATCTTTGCTCTTAAAATTGAATCAAAGTCGAACATGTAACAGATCGAAAGTTATGGTTGGTCAAACATGGTTGATCAACCACCATGACTTTTCCTTTTCTAGGTAACCGAAATTTTCGGAGATGATGATCGGTGGCATGTTCATGGCTTTGGATCTTGCAGGTGTTAGCTTATTTGTTGTTATAGTTGTAATATAATGGTAGTTTGGTTGATGAATTGTTGATTCAAGCTTTTATATAGTCTAAACATCATTCATGTTGGATTTCATGGACGGTCAAACCGAGCAGGAAAAACATGAAATACGTTTTCTGGGTAACCCAGAAAACATATGATCATGTATTTCTGACAAGGTTTGACCGGTCTGGATTTGTCGATTGTGTTGTTATTTTGTTGATGTTTTGTGATAGATCTATTCACTTACATGTTGGCTACGTACTGAAAGTTTCAAATCGCAAAACGAAATCATATATTTCAAGTTGTGGAAACCCAAATATGAGCAGTCGAACTGTTCTTCATTTCTGGGCAACCCAGAAAATGAAGAACAGCTCTGACAGCTTGTTCTTGGCCTCAGATCTCGCTTGTGCTATGTTATTTGACCCTTTTTGTTGTTGGATCTCGTAGTATTGCATTAGTACTACACGATCAATGTCTTAGCTAGTCTAAAAATATCATAATCCGATCTGTGTTCTTGGTCAAAGTAAGCAAGTCGAAACTGGCTATGAATATTCTTGAAGGCTCAAGAACACAATAGACTATGCTTTCTGTCGCTAAAGGCCTACAGCGACAGTTTTATTAATTTTAATTAATTAAATATTCAAAAATTATTTAAAAATAGAAATTAATTATTAAAAATTCCAAAAATTATTTTCAAAATTAATTTAAGTTATAAAAATTAACTTTTAATTATTTGGAATATTTTCCATAAAAATTAGTATTTATTTAAATATTATTGATATTTAATTTATTTAATAAATGCATTAAATAAATTAA
Organism: Panax quinquefolius; assembly: GCA_020205615.1. NCBI lineage: Eukaryota > Viridiplantae > Streptophyta > Magnoliopsida > Apiales > Araliaceae > Panax > Panax quinquefolius. Next base: position 347,007 of record JAINUW010000807.1, read on the forward strand.
TTAAAATGATTTTATTATATTAAAAATCATTTTAAATGATAATAAGGTATTTAAAGATATTTTAATTATAAAATATAACTTTTATTATTTAAAGGATAATTTCATTAATAATTTAATATTAATTTAACATTAATGATATTAAATTTATTTAATAATTATATTAAATAAATAGTTTAAAAATAGTTTTATTAATTTAAAAATCATTTAAAAGGGATAAAAATGAATTAAAAAATTTTAAGTTATAATTAATGACTTTTAATATTTAGATAAATAGTACATTAATATTTTATTATTAATGGTAATTATTTAAAAATGATTTTAATGGTTTTAAAAATCATTTAAAGGTAAAATAAATACTTTAAAATATTTTAAGTTATTTTAAATAACTTAATATTTTTGCAATGGTTTCATTAATAATTTAATATTAATTAAATATTAATGATAATGGAATTATTTAATAATTAAATCATTTAATAATGATTCCGGTGTTTCAAAAATCATAATAAATTGTAATAATCATTTTAAAATTATTATAAGGTCATGAAAAATAATACGATTGGTGTTTAGGTTATCTAAATGAATATGGAACTGCGGTATAGAGTCTTAGACTCGATAAATACCGATAAAGTTGTCGATACACTGACATATTTCAGAAATTAATCTGGACTTAGATAAGTTGATTTAATAAGTGTTTATTTATGATTCAATAGTTGTTGAACATGTGTGACAATGTGATTAGGTTATGTGCTGACTGCAAATAGCAATACTATGTGTTATAGTATGTTATTCTAATCGAACGAATGATCTATTTAATGATAGGGCTTGATATAAAAGATAAATCTAAGTGTGTAAAAATGAGACAAGGCAAGTATCTAACCATTTGCATTTACTTTATGCAATGGACATTCGTAAGATAATATCTGAACTATTCTTTTTAATTGTTCAAATATTTCAACCTTTGTATATACTTATGCAATGATTCTGTATAAGTAAGTTGTTAAATTATAATTGTTGTACAAGTTCCTTTATTCTGTTATTGTAGATCAAGATATATATTATGTTCGTTAATTTCTAAACATGGTTATACAAGTGTCCTCATGTAAGACCCCGAAATTTTTTTTTAAATAAAAAGGAATTTCCTTTATTTATTATTTTGAAATAGTAAGGGTTGATTTGATTAATGTGGATAGTTAAGGGTTAAATACGCAAATATTTCAAAATAAGCAAGTGGTTATAAAATATTCATTTTTATTGGGAATATTCGTTTGGTCGTGGAATATTAAATCTTTTCGGGGAATATTAAATTTGACGAAGTAGCGACCCATGTGGGCCCCATAACGGAAAGCGATTGGATGAAGAAAGCGACAAATATAAGTTGGTTAAAAATAACTGGCGTAGTTATTACCAATTAAGATCATTGGAATACCCGGTGGTTAAAATCTGATGAATACGCTGGTGGTTGCAACAAAGCATTACCACGGTATTGCATGATTGTTGAATTATTGATCCTTACGTAAGAAGGCACTACTCAATAATTTTTACGGTGAATTCTTATTCAATATTTTATTTTATTGATTCAATAATTCTTTGCGTTGATATTTTATATTATTGTTGTTCAATAATTGTCACTGCACATTATCTCCATTATCAGATCAATAATTCATATTATTTAAATAATATTATTAGATAGCATTATTGGCAATGTCTAGAAAGTTCTGTCAAGGAGAGGTTTGGTCACCTAATTGCGGCGGCCAAGAAGGAGAAATCCTTATCGGAAAGCCCCTCTTTCCAGGAGCTACTGGTTGTCATAATTGTGATTCTGTAATATTATTTGTGAATAATTAATTATTGATTCATATGATAAAGAAATATTTATTTTATGTGGATATAAATGATGGATTTATTTATGTGGTTATAAATGAAGAAATTATTGTTGAGGTGTTTTATCAAGATTTTACCAGTTGGAGGTATTAAAATTAAATCGGGGTTTTGAGATATATTCGGGATTATAATTTTTAATCCGACTAGTTGGATAATGGTAATTTTTGGGTATGTTATACATACATAAGTTGAGTATATGTCCACAAATTTTGAACCGTTAAAAATGCACGAATGATTTGTTATGAATTTTAAGAGGTGTCGATTAGGAAATTAGGGTTATAATTGATTTTGGTGGAAAATTTAGAATTGAGTGGGCCCCACTTGTGGTTGGTGAGGAAATGTGCTGAATTTTATTTCAAATGTGGTGGGTGGCAATAGTAGCGGTGTAAAGCCATCGGTAGTAGCAGTGTCAAGTGCGCTTGGTAGGGCTAACATTTTCCTATAAATAGAGGGCTAAGTTAGAATTGAAAATCACACCGAAACAAAGTTTTCTCTTTCTCTCTATATTATTGGCGTATTTTGTGAGTATTTAGATACTTTGAGAGTTCTTTATTCAAGATAAGTTTCATTCAAGATCACTTTAGACCTTTCCTTCCAAAATCTTGATTCTTTGAGGTAAGGATATTATTTTTTTTCAGAATGATATTATTTCTTCAATATCATTATCTTTGAAATGTTGATCCGAGGTTTTTATCAAATTTGGAACTTTTTCATGTCGGGTTACTATTCATGAGTTACTATTCACGAAAGTTACTATTCATGAAGTTACTATTCACGAAGTTACTATTCACGAGTACTATTCATTAAGCGTGAAAATGTTTTTTGTGGAATTTCTATCTTTTGGTGTCTGAGTTACTATTCACGATATCGGCTTATTTATTCACGACGACCTTTATTCACATATCAAGACTATTCATCGAAAAATAAAATTTCTTCTTTCGTCAAAATATCTATTTTGGATACTAGCTTTGATTGTATCCATGTTTTGATCATTCTTGAATTTTACACCACTATGATTATTTTTGAGGTATTGTTGGACATGGATAAAACAAAGTACTAATCCTTAATCCTTAATCCTTGTCATTTTGTTTCACTTTGGATTCGTTCTTTAAAAATATTTTCATCATCCTCGGTCTTAAATGATGATATTATTGAATATCTTTGGCTGTAGTGCAAAGATGAATGATTTGAAGAATATCTTTGGCACAGAGTGCAAAGATGAATGATTTTGAAGAATATCTTTGGCTTCAGTAGTGCAAAGATGAGCAGTGTTGAGATGAACATGACCGATCGATTAATATCTTTGGCTTCGTAGTGCAAAAGATGAGCAGTGTTTAAATGAACATGATTAATCGATGAATATCTTTGGCTGTAGTGCAAAAAGATGAATATTTGATTCCGGATGTATATTGATTGTTGTTACGGGGATAAAAGATGAGCGATGAACTTTTAAATTCATACATAGAAGATAGTAGTTTGCATTCTCTACTTAACTCTTCTAATGAATTATTATTTCATTGCGAATATTGATTGAAAATTTGTTGTCTATTGTATTCTATTAAATTTTTCCCCTGTTGAAGACTAACGATAATTTGTTGTATATTATCTTAGTCATAATATTCTTATCGAGCTAGTTGAGCTCACCTTTTCCTTTTTGTTCCATTCTTCTCGGGAGGCGAGAATATAGCGAAGTACAGTGGGGTATGGAATGAAGGTTTTAGAAAGGATTGTTTAGTAGTCCTCACCATTTTGTGAAATAATGTATCGATAAATGTGATGAGGATTTATGTGAGTATAAATATTATGCAGAAGATAATATTTGTATTTAAACTCACAGATTTCTTGTTGTAATAATAAAGTTGTAGTTGTTTACGTACCATGTATTGACAACTCGAATGGGTGATGTATACCTATTTTGGGGCGCCGCGGTTGGTATCGAGCTATAAGTAAAGAGCCCGAGCCTCTCATTTGGTGACTTCTGTTGATGGGGATGCAGAAGCCGGACTCTCAGGGGGGCCTTGCTCGCTGGTGGCAAAACCGATAGGTATCAATGTGAGGTCTTGACACAAGTTGGTGTCCAGAGTCATGAGTTGGTATCGAGCTTAGGGATATGATCTCTGGCGGAGATCGGGGAATAGAAACTAGGAGGGAGAGACGAGTAAATCCTTCGCTAGTGTGTCCTACCTAAGCTTATTTGTTAGTTGGTCAAGATATAAGGGATATTATGTGATATATTGATTTCCTTAATTAACCCTTGTTTTATGACGGTGATTTTGAGAATGTCGTCGAGAATATTAATGATTGGAGTAAATGAGACCGTGGAGATGCTGTCTTTACCAACGAGGAGAACGTGACAACAGTGGCAATGTTCCTCTGTGAACAACACCACCGCGAGATGATGAACGAGGGATGTTTAGAAGCTTTTGCAGTTCATGCAAAAATCGACGAGGAGACTCGTGTTCAAAATACTGGAGGAAATGATAGCAATTCACGGGTTGTCTGACCAAGCGATTCAAAGAGTTGGGACCACGAGAATTTAAGGGAAAGCCAGATCCGATCATGGCGGAAACATGGGTCAAGCAAATTACCAAGATATTCGATGTCTTGGGATGCACGGAGAACGAAGGTTCCATTCGCCACCTTTATGTTCCGTGGCGAAAGGCAGACCATCGGTGGGAGTCTCGTGAAGCGTACTCCATCCACCGCTTTTCAAAGATGTCTTGGGAGACGTTTCAGAGACTATTTAATGACAAATACTTTCCGAAAGTGTTCGTCATATGAAGGAAGTGGAGTTCATCAGATTAGAGCAAAAACAACATGACGGTGTCTCGATGCGAGGCAAAGTTTGCAAGAGTTATCGTGTTTGCACCTCATTTGGTGGAGAATGAGGAGCGATGACGCGGATGTTTCTTAGAGGTTTGAAACCGCATACGCCAAGGTATCTCATTTCTCATAAACTTTCTCTTTATTCAGATGTTGTAAGCAGGCTCAATTATTAGAAGCGAGATAACGAAGTACGGTCAACCGAGGGACTATAACCAGGATCGTACCGAGAGATAGCGATCAACGAGAATAATGATAACTCACGGAGAAAAGAAATGCAGATGGATGAAATGGTAACCACTCTGGTGGTAATCATGGTCGTGAAAAATGAAGAAGCGAGTCGGGAGGAGATTTTAAAAGAGGAGATTTAACAACGACTATGTGAAGACGACAAGTCTTGAAGAAGAATCGGTTCTAAGGGAGGAGAACGACCACCGGTCGTATATGCTACAAATGCGAAAAGAGGGACATATCGGTCAACCGCCCACAACAGTTCAAGGTATGCTATAGTTGTGGAAAGGAAGGACATATCTTTCGAGATTATATTTGATAGCGAAACCTAGTTCAATGAGGGACGGTGACTCAAAAGATCGTCCGAGAAAAGTCAAAGTCAACGATTCCGGGAAGAAGCGTTTGTTGTGATTTGGTCATAATCGAGAGAACCCAAACGAGGTGATCACGGGTAAGCTATTTATAAATTCTTGCGAAGTTTATACCTTATTTGATCATTGGTGCTACCCATTCATTTATCTCTCCGCTTGTGCTCAACGCGTTTAAACTTGACTCGGAGAAATTAGACTTTGATCTATCTGTGGAAACTCCGTTAGGAGAAACTTTCATCACATCCATCGTTTATAAATCTTGTTTGATTCAAGTTGGCACCATTACCTTACCGTTGACCTTATCTCTTTAAAGATACTTGCTTTTGATGTGATTTTTAGGGATTGATTGGTTAACTACTCATCATGCCAAAATTGATTGTTTTCGTAAGGTTGTTAGTTTTCATATTCCTAACCAACTGTTATACGAATTCAAGCAACTAAACCATTAAAATCAATCATTTGTCATATCTAATCATAAAGCTATTCGTTTATTGAAAAGCGGATGTCAAGCTTTCTTAGCCCATGTTATGGATTTGAATAAAGACACGTCAAATTTGAATAATATTCTGTTGTTATTGACTTTCCGACGTATTTCTAGAAGAACTTCCCGCCTACACCCCGAGGCGTGAAGTTGAATTCTTTATTGATCTTGAACACAGTACAAAGCCCATTTCTAAAACCTCATATCGAATGGCTCCTATTGAACTTCAGAGTTAAAGGTCCAACTACTGAGGAATTGTTGGACATTGGTTTCATTCGATCTAGTACATCTCCTTGGGGTGCTCTGTTTTATTTGTAAAGAAGAAGAGCGGGAGTATGCGACTTTTGTATTGACTATCGGGGAATTGAACCATGTCACCATCAAGAATAGGTATCCTCTACCTCGTATTGATGACTTGTTTGACCCGATTGCAAGGGCACAATTCTTTTCAAAAATCGATCTTCGATTCTAGATATCATCGGTGAAGATTAGAATCGAGGATATTCCAAAGCGCCTTGTAACTTCGGTATGGGCATTATGAATTCTTAGTCATGTCTTTCGGACTAACTAATGCTCCTGCTGGCTTTCATGGATATGATGAACCGAGTATTCAAGGAATATTTGGATCGGTTCGTTGTTGTCTTTATTGATGACATCCTTATATATTCCAAAAGTCGTGAAGATCATGAGCACCATTTGAAAGTTGGTACTCCAAAGGCTTCGTGAAAACCAACTATATGCCAAATTGAAGAAATGCGAGTTACGGCTTGAGGAAGTAGCATTTCTTGGGCATGTGGTGTCAAAACATGGAGTATCTGTTGATCCCGTGAAGATTGAAGCAATACAAAGTTGGGAGCAACCGAAAGTCGATGGATCAAGTCACGTAGCTTTTTGGGCTTATTTGGTTATTATCGGAGATTCGTGGAAGGGTTTTCTCGAATCGCTACTCCATTAACTTCGCTAACTCGGAAGGATACAAAATTCGTTTGGAGTGAAGAATGCGAGAAGAGTTTCCAAGAGCTTAAGAGGAGACTTATTTTATTTTTGTTCTAACAATACCATCTGGTTCGGATGGATTTGTTATCTACGATGATGCTTGAGCAAAGGGTTAGGATGTGTTCTCATGCAACGTGGGAAAGTCATAGCCTATGCCTCATGACAACTTAAAGAGTATGAGAGGAATTATCCTACTCATGATCTAGAGTTAGCGGCCGATCGTTTCAATGCTTAAAGATATGGAGGCACTATCTATATGGGGAGAAAGTGGAGATATATTCGGACCATAAAAGCCTTAAATATTTCTTCACTCAAAAAAGAACTCAACATCTGGCGCAAATGACGTTGGCTCGAACTATTAAAAGACTACGACCACACTATTCAATACCATCCCGAAAAGCGAGCGTGGTAGGTGACGGCGTTGAGTAGAAGATCATATCACGGAACGAGTGCGATGATGTCAAGTATACGATAGAGCCAACTTTAATAGAAAAAGTTAAGGTTGCTCAAGCCACCATTCAGGAGCCGATCACGTATGAAGAAGAAAGTACAAGAAGGAGCTATTCCTAAGCGAGAATTGATGAAGAAGGAATACTTGAGTCCACTCTAGACTTTGTGTTCCTAACGACTCGATTTGAAGTACAAGATTATGATGGAGGCACACAATACACCATTTGCAATCCATCCTGGAAGTACTAAAATGTATCATGATCTTGACATACATTTTGGTGGAATAATATGAAGAGAGAGATTGCAAAGTTTATCTCGATGTGTTTAACTTGCTAACGTGTAAAAGCGGAGCATCTAGTACCTAAGGGTCCGTTGCAACCACTTGAGATTCGGAATGGAAGTGGGAACACATTACCATGGATTTCGTTATGGGTCTTCCTACGGTTTTCTCAAGGCATCAATGCTATTTGGGTTATTGTTGATAGATTAACCAAGTCCGCTCATTTTGCCGACACGGAGACTTATTCACTTGAACGTCTTGCTAGTATATACGTAAATGAGATTGTGAGGTTGCATGGCATGCCCTGTATCCATAGTTTGGATCGTGACCCAAGATTCACTTCAAGATTTTGGGTTAGCTTGCAAAAAGCTATGGGCACGGATTTGCGATTTAGTTGAGCATACCATCCCCAAAGCGGACGGACAATCGAGAGGACTATTCAAACTCTTGAAGATTTATTAAGACTACTGTGTCCTAGACTTCAAGGCGGTTAGGATAAGTATTTACCATTGGTGGAATTCTCCTACAACAACAGATTATCGAGCAAGTATAGGTGTGGCTCCATTCAAGCATTATATGGACGAAAAATGTCGTTCTCCAATATGTTGGGATGAGGTGGGTGAAGCAACATTGTTGGGACCCGAGTTAATACGCGTATGACTCACCGAAAAGATCCAAATAATTCGACAACGTATACAAGCGGCTCAAGATCGACAAAAGAGTTATGCGGATCTTCATCGAAAGGACGTGGAATTTAATGTAGGGGATCATGTATTGTTGCGAGTTGCTCCATGGAAGGAGTTACAAGATTTGGGAAGAGAGGAAAGCTCAATCCACGATTTATTGGTCCATTTCAAATTCTTGACCGAGTAGGAAATGTAGCCTATAGACTTGCGTTACCTCCGAGTATGTCTCGTGTTCATAATGTGTTTCACATACTCGTACTTCCGTAAATATGTGAAAGACCCGAACCACGTTATTGAGTTAGAACCGGACGAGATAGCAGAAGACTTAACGTATGAGGAGGTACCTATCAAGATCTTGGATAGGAAGGAGCATGTCCTACGCGCAAAGGTCATACCACAAGTTAAAGTTTTGTGGAGGAATCATGCTATAGAGGAAATGACACGGGAATTGGAAGCGGAAATGAAAGCGAGGTATCCTCACCTTTTGAAAACACCAGTACGCACGTCAATTTCGAGGACTAAATTTCATAAGGAGGGAGGTTGTAAGACCCCTCAAATTTTTTTTTAAATAAAAGGAATTTCCTTTATTTATTATTTTGAAATAGTAAGGGTTGATTTGATTAATGTGGATAGTTAAGGGTTAAATACGCAAATATTTCAAAATAAGCAAGTGGTTATAAAATATTCATTTTGTCGGGGAATATTCGTTTGGTCGTGGAATATTAAATCTCGCTTGGGAATATTCGCAACGACCAGCAAGACCATGTGTGGGCCCCATAACGGAAAGCGATTGGATGAAGAAAACGACAAATATAAGTTGGTTAAAAATAACTTGGCGTAGTTATTACCAATTAAGATGTTGGAATACCCGGTGGTTAAAATACGATGTCTACGCGTGGTTGCACAAGATAGCTGCAGTATTGCACATTATTGTTGAATTATTGATCCTTACGTAGAAGGCACTACTCAATAATTTTACGGTGAATTCTTATTCAATATTTTATTTTATTGATTCAATAATTCTTTGCGTTGATATTTTATATTATTGTTGTTCAATAATTGTCATTGCACATTATCTCCATTATCGGATCAATAATTCATATTATTTAAATAATATTATTAGATAGCATTATTGGCAATGTCTAGAAAGTTACATCGAGGAGAGGTTTGGTCACCTAATTGCGCCATGATGAGGAGAAATCCTTATCGGAAAGCCCCTCTTTCCAGGAACTACCTTTGGTCATATAATGTGTGATTACGTAATATTATTTGTGAATAATTAATTATTGATTCATATGATAAAGAAATATTTATTTTATGTGGATATAAATGATGGATTTATTTATGTGGTTATAAATGAAGAAATTATTGTTGAGGTGTTTTATCAATATTTTACCAGATTGGAGGTATAAAAATTAAATCGGGGTTTTGAGATATATTATGGGGATTATAATTTTTAATCCAAATAGTTGGATTGTGGTAATTTTTGGGTATGTTATACATACATAAGTTGAGTATATGTCAACAAATTTTGAACCGTTTAAAATGCACGAATGATTTGTTATGAATTTTAAGAGGTGTCGATTAGGAAATTAGGGTTATAATTGATTTTGGTGGAAAATTCTAGAATTGAGTGGGCCCCACTTGTGGTTGGTGAGGAAATGTGCTGAATTTTATTTCAAATGTGGTGGTGGCAATAGTAGCGAGGTAAAGCCATCGGTGTAGCAGTGGTCAAGTCTGCTTTCTACGGGCTAACATTTTCCTATAAATAGAGGGCTAAGTTAGAATTGAAAATCACACCGTAGAAACAAAGTTTTCTCTCTCTCTCTATATTATTATTGGCGTATTTTGTGAGTATTTAGATACTTTGAGAGTTCTTTGTTCAAGACAAGTTTCATTCAAAGATCACTTGAGACCTTTCCTTAGAAATCATCGATTCTTTGAGGTAAGGGATATTATTTTTTTCGTAATGATATTATTTCTTCAATATCATTATCTTTGAAATGTTGATCCGAGGGTTTTATCAAATTTGGAACTTTTTCATGTCGGGTTACTATTCATGAGTTACTATTCACGAGTTACTATTCATGAGTTACTATTCACGAGTTCTTATTCACGAGTACTATTCATGTAAGCGTGAAAATGTTTTTTTGTGGAATTTCTATCTTTTTTGGTGTCTGAGTTACTATTCACGATATCTGAGACTATTCACGATACATATTCACGTATCTGGCACTATTCATCGAAAAATAAAATTTCTTCTTTCGTCCAAAATATCTATTTTGGATACTAGCTTTGATTGTATCCATGTTTTGATCATTCTTGAATTTTACACCACTATGATTATTTTTGAGGTATTGTTGGACATGGATAAAACAAAGTACGAATCCTTAATCCTTAATCCTTGTCATTTTGTTTTCTTTGGATTCGTTCTTTAAAAATATTTTCATCATCCTCAGTCTTAAATGATGATATTATTGAATATCTTTGGCCTGTAGTGCAAAGATGAATGATTTCTGAAGAATATCTTTGGCCTGTAGTGCAAAGATGAATGATTTCTGAAGAATATCTTTGGCCTGTAGTGCAAAGATGAACAGTGTTGAGATGAACATACGACTGATCGATTAATATCTTTGGGCGTAGTGCAAAGATGAGCAGTGTTTAAATGAACATGACGGTGATGAATATCTTTGGGCCTGTAGTGCAAAGATGAATATTTGATTCGAGATGTATATTGATTGTTATTTACGGGGATAAAAGATAGAGCGATGAACTTTTAAATTCATACATAGAAGATAGTAGTTTGCATTCTCTACTTAACTCTTCTAATGAATTATTATTTCATTGCGAATATTGATTGAAAATTTGTTGTCTATTGTATTCTATTAAATTTTTTCCTGTTGAAGACTAACGATAATTTGTTTTAGTCATAATATTCTTTCTTGAGCTGAAGCTCACCCTTTTTCCTTTTGTTCCATTCTTCTCGGGAGGCGAGAATAATTTGTGGGGTATGGAATGAAGGTTTTAGAAAGGATTGTTTTAGTCCTCACCATTTTGTAAAATAATGTATCAATAAATGTGATGAGGATTTATGTGAGTATAAATATTGTCAGAAGATAATATTTGTATTTAAACTTCCTTTTTCTTGTTGTAATAATAAAGGGAAGTTTTTATGCGTATTGACAACTCGAATGGGTGATGTATACCTAAGGGGGCGTCACACCTCACTTGGATAATCGATGATACATACTTATCGAATTAAATGTATGTATCGTTGAATTAAAAGGAAAAGCTATTTGATCCGGCTAGACATAAATTTAAAATTGTTGTTGAATAAGATAAAACTTATTTATTATCCAACCAATTGTTTTGGTTTGGATTCAAGTATTATGAACATCCCAAATATGGGAAATTTTTTGCGCTAAAAGTGACAAAGGATGAACGATAATATCGTTCTAGAATGTAGTATTGATCGATACATGGAAAAACAGGTTGATCACCCCCCGTGCGTAAGTTATGACGGTTTCTGAGATGAAGTTCATTTAACCTTTTGAAAATAGAAAAAAATGTTCATAGTTTGTTCGATCCTCATATATAGTCAATTTGTAGTTTCAAAAATTTGAAATCGAAATGACATGTTGTTTATTAATGGTTCAACTTACTTCACAAATTGTTGATTCGTTGTAGAAGTATCGTCAAAAAAAAAAACATTTAATCCTTTCAGCTAATTGTTATTATTTGCTATTACTTGCTGGGCACTCAAATGCTCATCCTTGCTTAATTTAAATGTTTCCAGCTAAATGTGAACAACCTGAAGGTTCTACCAAGAACAAGGGAAAAGGGAAAGTCGCTGAATGAATGTTTAAGCTATCCTATATAATAGTTTGACTTTATGATAAGGATGATAAATATTATTATTATCATGTAACGAATGTTTAAAGGTTTCGTACTTGGGAACTAAACTCTGATAATATGTAAATTAAATTTAATAATCTATATTATTGTTAATATTATTAGTATTATTTCGCTCATAGAAATGGTATCGGGAAGCACCGAGTTCGGGTTTCAAGTACCTGAATTTGGGGACGTCATAAATACAACAACAGTAACAAAGTAACTAACAACAGAAAGATCTAAGGGCATGAACTTGATGTCAGAGCCATCTGGGTAAGTTCTGGGTTACCCAGAAAGGCTTGGTCATGGTCGGTCAACTGACTTTGACCATCAATAACTTTCAATCTATACACGATCTAAACTTTATTCAAGTACCAGATCAAAGATCTCATAGCATAATACAACTACAAACTTTCAAAACACAAAAATCATTAAAAATCATTGAGATCTGAGGTCTGACATTCATTGTCAGACAACAAAAATAAAATTTTCCAGATTTTTAAAAACTTCAAATCCGAGCCTCTAGATGTTATGGATCTAACATCTAGCAACCCAGATCATCAATATATACTACATAAAACATGTTTTAACACAAGAACTTAACATCTAACATCAAATCACATGAGTTTCAAAGTAGGTTTTTTTGTACCTCTTTACACCTTGATTCTTGAATCTAGGGTCCTGATCTGTTCATGGAAGTAGTGATGCTTGTTCTTGGGACTGATCTAGTAATAAAATTCGTGGGTTTTAAAGAGAGAGTATCTTGGATGAGTATAAGTGCACAAATGAGGTAAATAATGAACTTTCTCTCTCTTGATCTATATGTATATCTTGTATGCAATGAACTTGGACGAGTAATGGCTGATGTACTGGAGATTTGTAGCTCATAGCTAGACTAGGTTGATGACTTGTCAAGATTTGGCAAGATTTGCTATTAATTCAAGAATGGGACAAAAAGGGTACTTTGGTCAATTGCCTTTTAATTTTAATGGTATTCTTGTCCATAGTACTTGAATCTATGGTTTAATCACTAGATTTTAAACCTTAAGGTTTCCCAAATAATTTTTAAGGTTTGAAAAATTAAAATTAAAGTGTAATAAAATTTTAATTAGAACTTACTAATTAAAATTAGGGTTTTTTTAATAGAAAATTAGGGTTTTAAATAATTAGGGTTCCTTAATATTATTAGGGTTCCCAAATTATTAATTTAATTTACTAAAATAATAATTAGTGTTTCTAATTTTAGCAATTAGGGTTCCTAATTAGCAAATTAGGGTTTCTAATTTTAATTAGGGTTTTAACATTATACTCCATAATTGATCAACTATTATCATACATACATATAGTATATATTTATGACCATTGAAAAATAATATTATATTTAATATAATATTATTATTCTCATTCATAGCTCAAAATCCAAAATTAGGGTTTGAATTCCACATCGATTTATCTTTCATATATAACATTATTAATTAAGTTAAAATAATTAACTTAATAATCTGAATGAAATTCATATGACAAAATAGTAATTATAATAATCCCCATAATCATTTCATATATTATTTAAATAATATAAAAATCATATTTTCATAAAAAATAAATAATAAAAACATTTCTACTATAAAATTAATTATTATAAGAATATACTTTATAATGATCAATAATTCTAAAATAAAATTATTTGAAATTATTCATGTAAAATAAATTTTCATTTATTACTAATATACATACACTTTACTTGGCACATATTCCCACCTTTAAAATAAAAAAAATATATGCAAAATTTCTTATTTATTTATAAAGAAAATATCGGGTTATTACAGGTATGTCTATATGTAGCTTTTTGAAAATATCCAAAAATCTTGAAAACTGCTTATCTAACTTTGATTTCTGAAATCTCTGCGGATATGGTATGGGAGGCATTGTAAGACTTTGTTCAGGTGCTTTCTTCTCTAACTCCTCATCGTGTCGATTTTCGATTTTTGAGACTTCCTCTTTTTCTAAGGGTGATTTGTCCATCTTTTCCTTGTCCTTGAGTGTCTCTTGCAGGACCTTTCCACTTCGTAAGGTTACAACCTTGTAATGTTCATCTCTGCCCAGATTTATCTCAGTATCACTGAGGAGTGCTCCTTGTGGTCTGCTATTCAAAGAATGTGCTATCTGACCCATCTGATTTTCCAAATTTTTGATCGAAACAGCTTGACTTTTTACATTCATATCTACTTGACCTAATAACTTATCTTGCTCCCTCATCCTCTTGTCGGTAGCTACAATAAATTTTGCCAACGCTTCTTCCAGATTTGTTTTCCTCTCTGGTTGTTGTTGAGTCTGATTCTGAAATCCAGGTGGGTTTTGCGGTCTAGGAGCTTAAGCTTGATTATTACTCCAAGAAAATCCTGGATGATTTCTCCACCCCGGGTGATATGCATTCTGATTTGGATAAGGTTGTACTGATCAATTATAACTCCCCACGAACTGAGCTGATTCAATACTGATGGCACATTGGTCTATATCATGACTCCTAGCACACAACTCAAAAATCATTGCTACTTGCGGTACTAATGGTGGACCCCATGTTTTAATCCTCTTAGTTAACGCTGAAACCTGTGCTGTCAACGCTGTCACTGCATCTAATTCGAGCTTTCCCGGTGTTTTCAGAGGATTAGACCTTGTCATTGGCCACTGATAATTATTGTTGGCCATCGTCTCTAACAATTAACAAGCCTCATCAAAATTATTCACCATGATCGCTCCACCTGCTGCTGCATCAATACTGGCTCGTGTGGACGCATACAACCCGTCACAAAATATTCTAACCTGCATCCACTGTGGAATTCCGTGATGTGGACATTTTCGGATTATATCCTTAAATCTTTCAAAGGCCTCATATAATGTTTCTGAGTCTAATTGTGCAGAAGTGAATATCATTCTGTAGTTTTGCCGACTTTGCTGGTGGGAAAAACTTAGCTAGGAATTTTTGAGCTAAGTCGTCCCAAGCGATGATTGAACCGGGCGACAATGAGTGTAACCAACTCCGAGCTTTGTCTTTCAATGAAAACAAAAACAACCTTAACCTTATAGTGTCTTCTAAAACATTATTGAACTTGAAGGTGTGGATATTTCCAAGAAACTCAAGATGGGTTCGTTCGGATCATCAGTTGAACTACCCCAAAACTGGACTGCATTTTGTAGAATCTGTATCGTTCTCGGTTTGATCTCGAAACTATTTGCATTAATTGATGGTCTCTGAATATTAGACTGTATGTCTGTCACTATTGGCATGGCATAATCCCTGAGGGATTTTTGTTCTTCCGCTGCCATGACTACTGGAATTTCTTTTGCTGCCAGATCTTCTTCCAATGGTATAACCTCACTAGTCAACCGTAATTTTTTGAACTTCCTCTCGATATTGTCTATGTAAGGAAAAAGTTCCTTCTTACCCTTGGATCTAGTGTGCATACACTAACAAAGAATTTCTGCAACACAAGAATGAAAATAAGTAATTAACGTTTAAATTAAGACCGAATTGATTATAACTAATATGGAATTAATATTAATAAAGAATTCCCCTGTGACGGCGCCAAAAACTTGTTGATTGATTTCACAATCAATTATTTGTGCAAGTATACACAGTCAGCAAGTTAAAAAGTGGTAAAATTAAGTGTCAAACCCACAGGGAATTCCAATCAATAAACTCCAACTACTAGTACTATACCAATTAAATTTTATTTAAACAACCATAATTTGTGATTTTTTCCAATTAAGAAAACTAAATTCACTAATTAAAACTGTGTTACTCAAGGAAGTAATGCAAATAAATAAAGTTTAAGACTACAATATCCCCAATTATGTACTACAAACCAATTATCCAATTATTCCAGTTATTACGTCACCCGAATTGTTAACATGAATTCTAATTGTTAAAAGCTCTTTCCCAAGTGAACAGATAACTTTTATTTAATTCAATTAATTTTGCGATATTCCTATGCAAAATAATTAAATCAAACCCGTTAAGTTCCAATTCCCAATTATTACATGCAGTGAAAAGATATTCCTATTCAATTCACAACCCTAATTATTCATCTCATGCAAATAATTAAGCATACATGTGCGTGTGTGCTCAACAACCATGCTAACTGATGAAAAGCAAAATAAAACATATAATAGATTTCTTGGAAGGCATCATACAGTATAAACTCAAGAACTCCAAAAATAAACTAGATCCAAATAAAATCAAACAATTACCAATATTAAGGGTCCAAATAGGGTACTTATTCTTTATTTTTATTTTATTTATTCTATTTTTTTTCTAACGGGTTCTTTTTGCACTTTTTCCCATTTTATTCATTATTTTTTTTATTTCCCATGACTGTGCAATGTCTCATTCTATTAGGCTAACAGTGTTACCCCTTAGCGAGCTTTCGACCTACGACTCCCAGACCATTCAGACTATAGGGCGCTAGGTGTAAAGACAATCCCCTCGGGCGTACTTACTCAAGTAACAAAGGCCCCGAAACAAGACTAGCCACGATTTTTTTTCATCTTTAAAATAAAGCTTATATACCCCACATTTTCCCCCCCAAACTTAAATTCATGTCTAACTTTAGCCATCACTACCCATTCTTGTTGTTCTTTCATTCAACTGGCATTATCCTTTAGAAATACATTATATATCCCTTTAGACTTACTCAGCCAACATGGTCGTTTCTTAACATGTGCTATCCTGATAATATCAGTTTCAAATAGATAAAGATTTAAATCAAGTTAAGAAATCACATTAAAGGCTTAATAATCAGTACTAGACTTGCTTATGCAATTCCAGTTTCATCATTGGCCCCGAATATACTTAACTATCTAACAACTGGAATCATGGGATATACTAAATACATCACTTAACTTAAAAGTTAACATCAAGTTTAACAAACTAAAATGTGACGACTCGAGATTTTAGAAAATTAATTAAATCTTAAATGATGGATTAAAGGTTGAATAATAAACCTAGACATAAAATAAGTGAATGGATTTGAGATTTTTGGAAGGAATTTTGTGAATTTAAAACTTTTGTGATGAATTATTCAGGATTAAGAGCATAGAAGTGTATATGTTCTGTGTGTATAGTCATGTATGTGTAAAGTTTGTGGTTAAGGGTCAAGGTTGACCAGATAACCTATATCAGAGTCAAACCGTAATATTATATTAAGAACGTCAACGTTCAGTTAGAAAACCCTAGCTATGGATAAGAAACCATAAAATCGGATCAAAAACCCTAATTTTAGTTCTGGGAATTTAAAATCTTTATTCGGTATATTAAAATCCTAATATGGGAATTTAAATGCTATGAATAAGGTTTTTGTGTATTAATTACAAATCTAATTAGGGATAACCCTAATGATTAATTAGAAATTCTAATAATTAAAAAACCTAATTATTAGAAACCCTAATTTCTAATAGGAAACCCTAATTGTTAAAATTAGGAACCCTAATTGTTAATTAGGAAACTTTAATCCTAATTACAAGCCCTAATATGATTAGGAAACCTTAATTTAATTAAGAAATCCTAATTATAAATTAAATAGCTTAAATTTTTATTTTTGAAACATTAATTAGAAAATGCTAAAAATTTCAATTTTGTTAAACCTTAAGGTTAAACCCTAAGGGTGTGATCAAAAGACCATATTGCCATTAAAAATTAAAAGCCAAATGACCTTTTTACCCTTCTTGCATTATTTATTTGATAGCTTGCAAATCTTTCCAAATGAAAGTTGTTCACCAACTCTAACAACTCCTTGACTTAAAAATCTCAGCAACTTAGCCATTTCATCAGCCATATAGCTTCATTATATCAAAATATATAGATTATAGTGAGAGAGAGAATCCTCACTTTATTCACTAATACAAAGTATTAAATAGACAACACTTAAACCATAACGTTTTTTATAAAAACGTTGTGGTAATTTTTTTATAATATTTTTAAAAAAAACGTTGTAAATATATATACAAAAACGTTATCTATTTTAAAGGCCATTTTTTGGATTTTAACTAGATAACGTTTTTTTTAAAAACGTTGTCTATGAAGAAAAACACGGAGCAAGCTAAAGTGAGACTTAAAATAAAAATACATTCTCCCCTTATTTCTATCTCCCCAACCCCTTTCTCTCTCCTCCTGTCGCGCTCTCCCTCTCCGGTCCGTTTATTTCCTCCAAACCCTAGCCACTCTAGTAGATTTACTCTACTAGATTTACTCAGTTTTTCGATTTCAAGTGTTAGTTTTGTTGTTGCAATGGAGTTCGGAGCTGCTCGGAAGAGAGGAAGGCGAGAAGATGCTTTGAACGGCAATGGCGGCTTCAAGAAGTCAAAACAAGAGTTCTATTAGTTTCTCTTGTTACCGGTTCGATGCTAAAGGTGCGTCAGTTCTATGGCCTCGTCTCCGCTCGCTCGTCGTGGTTTGACCGCTAATTCTTGTTTTCTGTCACCGTTTCCACCGCAATTGATGTTCCCTGTGATTGGAGGTAAAGATGTGGTGGTTTGGGAGGAGAAGCCTCAGAAATCGGAGACTAATTTGTCTGGTAAGTACTCTTCTGGCTTTAATTTCTTCTTTTTCATGGTTTAATCGTACATTTGATGCTAAACCGACACAAATCTGTTCAAGTTGATTTACTTCTAGGGTTTTCCATGTTACTTGTAACATGGGCATGTATGGTTAGGTGCTCTTGTTATTATACCTGATCACTGCATATTCACAACTGATGAGCGAGCAAATCGAAATGTGGATATTTTGAGGGATTTCTGCACTGAGCAAAATATTAAGTATTTCTATGATATTAAAGATCTTGGGAATTTCAAAGTACTATTAAATTTTGTTGTGATGCCAACCTCTTAATGTATTTTGCTAAATCTCTCCCAATACTTTCCAAGTTTTCATAACCTGGACATTGGATATTAAAGTTCACTTGTGTTTTTCACAGGCTAACCCAGAATATAAAGGTGTATGCCATGTTGCTCTTGCTCAAGAAGGTCATTGCAGACCTGGGGAGGTGTGTTTTTTGAATCATTTATTTCAACATTCATTTTTTTAAAAAAAGGCATCACATGTTTTTATTTGGAGATAATTGCTTTAATCTTGTTATGTGCATTCAGGTCCTGCTAGGCACAGATTCTCACACATGTACTGCAGGAGCATTCAGCCAGTTTACGACAGGTATTGGCAATACTGATGCTGGTTATGTACTGGGCACAAGAAAGCTTTTGCTCAAGGTTTGTAAATACTCGTTTTGATTTTTGGCATTTAATTATTGAATTTACTCAATAAAACATGAGTGAATTTATGTGGATTATAACTCATTGGGTATTCCTTTCTATCTTACTATAAGTTTTGGTGTGAATAATGTTAGTATATTCTTTATATGATTCGAAATGTGGATATTCTTTATCTACTATGAGTTTCTATCTTGCTATGAGTTTTGGTGTGAATAACTCATTAGGAATTTTTGGTTGTCATGCTTCTTTGCTCCTGAAAATACTACCTAAATTCATGTCCTGCAGACTTTAATATATGAAGCTAGGATGTTGCTGCTTCTATATTCTGTTTCCTTGAATGAGGCTTTATGTTTTTTTGGGTCTTGATGCAGGGAGGTGGTAGGTGTAATACTGTTCGAAGCTGTGTCTATCGTAAAACAACTCATCGTGGTTCTTCAAAGTATATGGAAAAGCAGTTAGCCCTGGTGAGTATTTCTTCAAACTTTTGATAGGCTCAATTTGCGTGTTCGTTGATGTTCAGTTGTTAATGCACGTGAATGTTCAAAATCAGGTACCATGTCCTTTTTCACTGTTTTACATTTTCTGTTGTTTACGCTCTCAGCAGAGAATATACTAGATTTACTTGAAATTGGTGGCTTTTACATGTTTGAATATGTTATCAACAAATGCTTATGGACACGCTAGAATTTTAGAAAATAAAACCCTTGGTTCTCCCCAAACAGTATCTATCTTCATTTTGTGGTGCTATCATTATACACGTTTGAATTGTTAATTAACCGAACAATATAGGATCTCAGTCTTCTCAGAGGTTAAAACAATTTTTTTTACTTCACTTTTTGTCTTTTTAACTTTAGTTGCTTAAACATGTATGAACTGCATTTTTTATTGTTCTGAACTTGCATAATCCATTGTTATGATTTAAGACTACGACGTAAATTGCTTCTGTCATAATTACGTCTGTTTACCATGTTGTTGGTGTAGGAAGTTTTGCTGTGGATCAAATATGTGGTTTCTGAGTGCGGAGAAAATAAGAGAATGAGTTGAAGCCAAGTTCTGTTTATAAGGTTTAAGCCCTTTTTCATTTAGTTTTTCTTGTTCCATGTTGGGTGTACTGAAGTTATATGTTGTTATTCTAGCTTCATGATGTTCAAGTGATAAACCAAATGACTGATGTAGAGTGGATCCATGTCTTATCAGAATCTTAAGATAACAAAACTCAACATTTGGGCCATCTCTATCTCCAATTATGTTAAACACTGAACTTTGATGCTGGTCATTCCTTGAGAAAGAGTGAAGGAACTCGAGTTTTTGAGCGATTGTTCATATTTAGACAGGGAGTCGGGTACATCAGCATCTAATCTATATTAGGCGTTGGATTTTAGTAAAATGTTGTCATTTTCTTGGCCATTTAATACCATCAAAGTCTTAATGGTCGAACCCTTGTTAAAGCCCACTGATGAAGCTTTTGTAGGCTTATCAACCATTGTTTAAATTACTAGTATTACTCTATTAGGCTTGTAACTAACTGATCCTAATTAATACTACTAAGCAATTGTTTGGGCTAGCCAAAATGCTGCGAATAGTATGTGTTGGTTGGTATAACAAATGAAGATGACAGGTGGTAAGATTTTATTGGTAATTGAGATGCGAGAGAACTCTGCCAAAAAGATACTACGTTACTCTTTAGCCAAATTAAATTAGTATGTGCTTTTTTCTTTTTGTTAATAAATTAAATGGTTAAGTTTCATTACAGCTTGAAATTAACTTTACTTTTTCTTTACTGAATCCTTACTTGAATGTAGATTGTGGGCTTGACTCAAACTTTTTCAACATAATCTTATGGCTGGAGACATGTGTTCATACTAGGAACAAGCATTCTGATACTCTTTATGTTTCTCCACGTCCTTTTATTTGAAATTGTAGGTTGTTCCTGGATTTGGACATGGAGTTCTGCGTAATACAGATCCAAGATATACATGTCAGAGAGAGTTTGCATTGAAGCATTTACCCGATGATCCACTCTTCCAATTGGTTACCTCCTTAAGCACTACTCATGATAAATACCTTCTGACGGCAGAAATAAGTGAATAAGCCAGTGTTCTAAAAATCACATAGCAAGTAGCACCTGATATTTTACGTTCTTATTCCATACTGTAGCTTTGCTAGTTGAAAATGGGAAATTTCTTCTATCTGGAAAAAGAACTCGGCGAACTACTTGCACAGAGTATGTTATCTCCATGGATGCAGAAAACATTTCAAGATCAAGCAGCACATATATTGGAAAGCTGAGGTAAGCTTAATAGAGATGCAATATCCGTTAAGTTCTCCAATGTTTTTGGCTTCATTACTTCAAATTTTCCTCTACATTACTCTTAGAAGCATTATTTTATGAAGCATGGATAAAATTTCCCTCTACATATACCTATTGTTACTTCTGCATCATGGATAAAATTTTGACCAATAAAAATAATGGATGGAAATGGTAAACCTTTTCGCAGGTTTCAAGAGCCTGTAATGTGTCTGTCCAATTCCAAAAAACTTCATTCAGGAAGACCTCAGTCTGTGAAATAAGATTTCCCTCTCCAAAATCTTCATTCATTTGGAGGTATTCTACTGCACACCTAATACCAACTACATTTGTAGCATTGAGCTCCATTTTGACCAAGAACAGAATCCACTAGAAGTAAGTTATTGATGTTCTGCTATGTATACATTTAGTTGTTATTATACAATTTTTGAGTTTTAAGGGCTTATGTGAGATAAACAGTTGATTTTTCACCTTTTAGTATGGAATATGTGATTAGCATATGATGTGAATAAAAGTATATGGAACTGTTATAGTGTTGATTGACACAATATAACGTTGAGTTTTATTGATAATGTATGTTACTTATCTGCAGGTTTATGATTACTTATTTGCATTTTTTTAACCACGGGTGTTTCTTAAAGCTATGGCAGAGACTGGGCAAATAAAGCTTTATTGTGAACATCCAACAATGAATGAGAGACCTCTTTACGGTAGAGTAATTTACAATTCAATATAGTAGTAATTTATATTGAAAAGTGAATTTGAGATGTATATATGGATAGTTTGGTATATATTTTGTGGATGTAGTAATTTAAAACTGTAAACGAATGGTATTATTGGGATGTATTTTGAATGGTTGATACATTTTGGCTTTAAATTTAAATGAGAATTTAGACCTTTTTTTAGCTATACATCATGGCATTAGCAGATTGCAAGTGACTAGTAATATAGGTGAATCATAATTTTTTTTTTAAAAAAAAGTCAATCTACAACATTTTAAAAATATTGTATATATGTGTCTAAACGTTGTCTGATATATTAAACTACAATATTTTTAGCCAGAAAACGTTGTGGAATCATACCTTCTACAACATTTTTAAGCATCTGCTAATTTATGAAAAACAAATCTACAACGTTTTTTAAGAAAAAAACGTTGTAGAATGTGTCTAACTACAACGTTTTAAAAACGTTGTGTAAGGGTGTCAAATAGATGACACCCTTAACTACGACGTTTTTTTGATTAAAACCATAACGTTTTTTTCGCGTTATCTATTTACTGTTTTGTAGTAGTGATTTTTCAAACCCATCCAAGCCATTCTCTCTCTAAGATTTCGGGAATGAGAATGAAAAGGAGTGAGAAGTTAAGACAATATCATCTCTTAGCTTAACAAGAATAGATTCATGGATCAGAAATCAAATATCAAAGTTTTAAAGGTATAAACCCTAGAATTTGAAAATCTTATGATCTGATGTTAGATGTTGTTTATTGTTTAAAGCTGTGTAATAGGATGCCATTTAGTGATCTGGGTTGTTAGATCATAGATCTATAACACTAAGATACAAGAAATAACATTTTTAGAAGCTGTTCTTGAACCTTTAAAAGTTGTCTGACCTAATGTCAGGGCTCGTAGATCTGTGTGTTTGATGTTTAGTGTCTTTTATGTTATAGATCTGCTCTTTGTTGATAGGGCTTTGATTTGGAACTTGAATCAAACCCAGATCATATATAGATTGCAAGATATAATCAGTCAAAGTGCGTTGACCGAGCACGAAACTGTCTGGGTAACCCAGAATTTCCCAGGTGGCTCTGACAAGCCACTACTACAAAACAGTAAATAGACAACGCGAAAAAAACGTTGTGATTTTTGTCAGAAAAACGTCGTGGTTAAGGGTGTTGTCTATTTGACACCCTTACACAACATTTTTAAAACGTTGTAGTTAAGCACAATACACAACATTTTTTAGGAAAAAACGTTGATTTATTTTTAAAAATTTAGCGGATACTTAAAAACGTTGTAGAAGGTATGATTCCACAACGTTTTCCTAAAAACGTTGTGGTTTAATATATCTGACAACATTTTTAACCAATTTATACAACATTTTTAAAATGTTGTAGATAAAAAAAAAAAAAAAAAGGTGTTGTTCACCTATATTTCCAATGCACATGCAATATGCTAATGCCATGATATATAGCTAAAAGGTCTAAATTCTCATTTAAATTTAAAGCCAAAATGTATTAACCATTCAAAATACATGAAAATTAAAATTAGCAGTCCGAATGAAAATTAGCAGTCTGCATGAAAATTAGAATACACAAGTCAGTCAGATCCCACTTCAATAACTGTGCAGCCCACACTCCATATGTCAACAGCAAAGGCAAGCTCTGGATTAGCATCTTTTCCCAACACAGACTTCAAAACCTGCACAAAAAAGAACAAAATGAGCTATTCAACCTTGTACAGGACATCTATAGCATCAAGTAACAGGAAAAAAAAAACTTTCAACATCCTTTATTAGTGAGCTCTGATATTTCTCCACAAATTAGAGAGATAGAGAGAGAATTTCTACCTTTAAAGTAGGAGATTTCAATTTCTCAAGAGGACCACTTTCCACAACCCTTGAGATGGCTATCATGTCCAGCCACCTGAATAAAATTTGTGGTACTCTGGATGGAAGCTCAAATACAACTTGTAGGTCAATTCAAAAAACCAATACTTACAAGTTAGTTGTATCGGTAAATTTAATCTCCTCATTAATCTCATCTGACTTCAGAATACCATCATCGATAAAATACAAAGGAACTCACATCAGTTTATGGCACAATTTTTGATATTGCATACTCATAGTGGCATGGTATATGTAAGAAGTTGAAAGAAAGGAAAAGAGGCAATAACCAAATAAATCTTAACATACTTGTTTATCCTGCATCCTTGCAATTTCCCGTAGCTGCATCATGCAGTGACAAGAATGTTAGTCAAAGGCATCATTCCCCACATGTAGCACAATTTTAGGTACAAATCCTATCGAAAAGTTACTTATACTGTCTTTGGGTGCTCAGTATCTAACCCAATCTCAATGTACTAATGAAAATAATAACCTTAATGAAGCAAATATAATTGCAGATCCATGGATCTTATACATTCTGTTCATGTTTCTAACCATCTCTTAATGCTTGCAATATTAGAAATTTCCTTTGGACAATGTTTTGCCTTGGAATGCTTTTGCTTTTTAAACTTGTGGAAACTTACTCCAGTAGAAAATAAGAATAAACATGCACCACCAATATAATTCACTTATTAAAAAAAATATAAACAAATTTTATGCAAGCACAGTGTGCTATCAGGAAACCACCGACCTTAAACTTGCTTTTGCGAGGACAAAGGGCATTTTCTTCCATGTTTGATGACGGGGTAGGCATCACCTGGGATATCAAAGGGATTAATAAACAGTTTAAAAGCGGGAGCCATGAAACACATTACAAAAATTTTGATTACCTCCATACAGTATTCAATATTATTCTGGATCAAATGATTTAAGATCTCTATACATCCCATTTAAGGAGCACAATCATCCAAAAAATAAAAGCTTCATGCCCGACAAAGGAATATTGAATATAAACATCTCACCAAACGAAGCATAGTTCAAGCCTACAAACATATTATTGAGATTCCATAAAGTAACAAAGGATACTTGGGTCAACAACATCAGCAAGGTTATCTGAATTTAGCATGAGAATATACTCCTTACCCTGTAAGAAGAAGATTAGTTACAATATTCTCAGAGTTCACACAATATAATTTACAAAAGTTCTAAGGAACATCGATTAATTGATATTGAACAATATTGTAGCTCAGTTGAGCCAAAATACTTTTAGGAGAGAACAAAGTTCAAATCACAAACAGCATAGACAAAGGCTGCCTGAGACAATAATACATCAAGATTTCCACTGCCCTTGAAGGAAACCAAAACCTCATTGTGGTCGAAAAGTAATCTGAGTACAAATTCAATGAAACGAGATAAGAAATAGACTAAGTAATTGACCCATTCGAGCTTCCCATCGGCCACATTTGTGCAGGATTACTCCTCTGTATTTTGAGCTCCCACGAGAGAATCCAGTGCTCTGGCGACAAAGTATATGGACAAATTCTTCTTTTGTCAAGTCCTTCATCTGCAAATCAAAATAAATCAAGATTAATATATATCTTGTTAGAGAAAGACAAAACAAAGAACTACTAATCCTCCTAATTAACTAGTGATCTCTGTTACTCTTACCTGTTTCAAATCATCTTCATAGTCACTTATAGTAAAATTAATATCAGCATCAACTCCCCGGAACTTAACTGCAGCCCGATCATATGCTCTGAATTGCAATAGTCAAACTTAAGCAAACTCAAACAATTGAATAAAAATTGAAGTCTAAAATACGGTTTTTCCCAGTCAAAAAATAAAAACTCACCTTGCTGCAGCATGAGCAGTGTCAAATCCACCTGAAAAATAAAGCAAGACAAAATTACAAACAGAACACCAACAATCAACATAATTCTTCGTAAATAATCCCTCACCAATAAATTTGGAAACTAATTACACGAAAACCAAGCAAATAAATCAACTGCTTACCCAAATAAACTTGTTTCCCACAATCCCTGCACAAATCATAAAAACACACAAAAAAATCAATGAACATCATCTGAGCAAAATTTACAAAATTAAACCCTAATCTAAAATTCAATCATATACTTGGGCATTCCATTCAACATCTATTAGATGTATGCACAGATGTAATCTAAATCCCATCATAAGCATAATCCTCTGTATATACAAACATTATGATATATAATCTCGATCGAAAAATATATACAACCAATTCATACCAGATATGTGATTCCCATCGACCAGTTCTCCGATAAAATCTAACGCCACGATACTGCGAGCTTCGAGACCTGGGACCTCTTCGGCTTTTCCTCACCTGCGTCTGCGGCGGCGGCGGCGGCGGCGGCGGCTTCTGATCCTCAAAAATTTTCAACTGATGATCTAATTTCACATAATAGAAAAAAAGTGGAGACGAAAAGAACCTTTTGAAGAATAAACAGGATCCACAATTAGCAGTGGCAGAAAAAAGGTAAATAATCCCCATACATAGGAATTATATACAAAAAAAATATCCTTTTAAATAGATAACATTTTTGCATATATCTACAACATTTTAAAAAAAAACGTTGTAAAAAAAAATATCACAATATTTTTATAAAAAATGTTGTCTATTAAGTATTGTCTATTAGGTACTTTGTACTGATGAACTTTTCAAAGCCTCTGATCTTACTGATCTTTATTGTTTTGGGCAAGTTGTTGTTGTTATGTTGTAGACTGGTATGTGAACTACACATACAAGTCAGTAGAACACCTAGATCCATAATAGAATCAAAGTAGTGAGTGGTCAAACCAGCGTTGACCACCAGCCTTATGAAGAAATCTGAAAAACTCAAATTTCTCAAGAACATATTTTTGACAAGATTTTGACCAGTTTAGATCTTACTGTTATGATGTTGCTAAGTTGATCTGATGATTTGTTGTTGTTCCTAGGCACAAGAACTACACGATTGAACCAATAAAACATAAAAACCAAGCCTGAAAAGCAAAGATTTAAAGGCTCAAAGTAGGGACCCTGCACTGTTCTTCATTTCTGGGTAACCCAGAAAATGAAAAACATGTCTGACATGATTTTTGGAGGCCCATATCTTTCTGTTATGATGTAGGATTGCCATAAAACTTGATTGGGATTGTAGTATTACATTAGTACTATAATCCTAACACTTTAGAAAGCCTAGAAACAGAATGACCAAAGATCTATCACTGGTCAAACATAGTCCCTCGGTGTCTGACATTGCATGTTCTGGGCAGGCTCAAGAACACCTATAGCGACAGTTTCGTCACTATAGGGCCCTTTAGCGACAGTTTATTTCAAAAATTAATTATTTTATTTAAATAATTAAATAAAATTAGTTTTTAATTATGAAAAATACAAAATAAATTCCTAAAAATTATTTTAAAGTCCAAAACCTAGTTTTTAATTATTTTGAGTATATTTCATAAATATTTAATATTTTTGGAATATAAATGGTATTTAATTTATTTAATTATCATATTAAATAAATTATTTAAAATAATTTTAGTACTTGAAAAATCATGAAAAATTATATTAGGGTATAAGAAAATATTTTAAGTTATTTTTAATGAATTTTAATATTTTGTGATAAATTTTATTAATAAATTAATATTAATGGTGATTAATTTGTTTAATAAATATATTAAATAAATTATGGAAAAATAGAATTAATGATTTAAAAATCATATAAAAATGATTTAAGTGTTATAAAAATATTTTAAGTTATAAAATATACCTTTTGATATTTTGTCATGAAAATATTAATATTTTAATATTAATGTCAATTATCGGAGTAATGGATTTAAATGTTTAAAAATTATATAAATGTGATTTTATGGTATTAAAATAATACTTTGTAATATTATAAATATATTATAATATTATGTTATAATTTTCATTAATATTTAATATTAAATAAATATTAATGATAAGAGAATAAGGTGGTATTTATATTATATAAATATGATATTAATGATTTAAAAATAATGACAAATGGTAATAATTACTTGAAAATTATTATAAGCTTATGAAAAATATTTTGACTAATAATAAAATTATCTAAGATAATGGTTAAATGTTTAGGCAGAGTTTAATTGAATTTAAACTCGATAATTGTCCGGCTAGACCATTGGAATGTTAGAATTTTGTCGGATTCAACTCAAACTTAAATAGTTTGACTTGATACCGAGTCTTAGTAGTTTGTGGACTGATAGGGTTATGTGTTATGTGTTTAGGTTGTTCTATGAATATATATATATATATATATATATATAATAGTATTATATTATGATGATATTAGTCTAATTTGTATATCGATATTATTTATATATTAGGTCTTCAGACAAAGCTTATTAAATTGCTGTAATGATGAATCGGTAGAACAAGCAAGTTTTTCTTAACTCGACCTCGAGTTGTTTCATTAAAAATATACTTGTGGTTAATCATTCCGATCGCCGTATACATGAATTATTTATTTGCACTCACATGCATAATGCATGTATTCATCAGGTATGAAAGGCTGATCACCTTCATTACCATTCGGTCCAGATGTAATTGTTATGTTCATGTTCAATGTTCGTTCAGCTATGAAAGTGTTCATGCCAGTTCTCAATTATATTGTAGAATTATAGCCAGTTTATTGTTCAATTCTTTCCATCATGATATATCCTCAATTAAACTTATACTTATTGGGCAAACTTATGCTCACCTTTGCTATATCATGATAAACATTGCAGATTAAGACGAATGTGTCGGATACAAGGAAAAGTCAAAGACAGTTCCAGTTTTAGTTTATGTGTGCAACTAGATTTGTAACAGTATTGTATGATAATAACATTGTATGTTAGATAGGATATTGATTCAGGTTTATGTGAAGGTTCTCGACCTTGGTGATTAGTGTGTAAAGTTTAATGTATAAATAATTTATGTTTATATCTTCCATAATAGTTGTAGAATTAGTATACCAGATCCTTGGTGATTAGGACCAGGATTTGGGGATGCTACATAAAACATACTCATAACCTATTTTCCACAAGCTACTTTAAACATGCCACCTAAAAATGCAAATGAAACTAGACTACCCCCAAACTTATAATGAGCAATGTCCTCATGCGAAAAATATAGCAATTTAAAACAGAGGACTTCCCTGACGAGCTTATTCCTCGGGCGCATCGTCCTCATCGTCGCTTATCTCTTGATCAGAAGGGGGAAACACAGGCAGAACAAGAGCAGTTGGGAAATGACTAAGATCAACTCTAGGGTAAATTTGAGCATACATGGCAGTCCGGGCCTTGAACTAGTCGACCATAAACCCGTAGATCACATCTTGACGTTCAAACATGCGGATGTTTTGGGCTTCAATAACTATGAGTAAAAGGGTTTGAGGTTGTGAATAAGCACATATTAGCAGGAAATTACAAAATTTGAACCAATTAGCCTAATGTGCCGAAAACATGGTCACATAACACACTTGTCTAATGAAAACAAGGGTACTACCATCAAGAATTTTAGGTTCAAGCAAAATAACCTTTTTTAGCACATGTAGGCTAAAATTTCATTCATTCAAGACCACTAGTCAATGTATGTGCAAATCCGCTAGAGCAATAGCCATAACGGTGTGTGGATTAAAGCAAGGAGGCCATGAACATTAGCCCAAACTTTCGTGATATACTATTCTACCCGTGCATGTGATAATGGAAGGACAAGCGTGGATTATAATCATTGGTATGCATTTTTAGGAACGAAATTCACAATGAATAGTCACCTAAACAATTTATCGAACACCTTATGGGCAAACTTTAAATCACATACAACACATATTATAGACATAGCATTCAGAGCCCTATTTAGATCAAAAAACTTAATCACCAGGACTTACTCAAAATAACTAAAACTTCTTGGCATGCCAAGCGTCATAGAAAGATTAATCAGAGTAAACAGTACTGTAGAACTTACCTTGGTACGAGAAGTAGTGGAGAAAAATCAAGTAAAGAGAGTAATTGAAGCAAGCGTGACATAACTATGATAAAATATTCCAAGTAAGAAGGCAGAGGTGAGGGAGCAGTTACCAGAAAAAAATAAATTAGGAAGATATTGAACGTGTGAAGGAGTTTAAAGAGTTAAGAAGTGGGGAACCGAATGTCTTTGTAACTGCATTTAGGCTTTTAAACACGCCACAATCCGGGTACTGGTATTGACTTGTATAGGCGTCGAATGCCTGTGCTTGAAGATCGGCATATGTCCTTAGCGTCGGTATTGTGAATGAGTTAAAGGGGAGCCGGGAGTCGCTAGGCAAAGTGATTAGAGACTATCTCAAAGACCGGGCCTTTGGGCCCCTATCATCGAGAGAGCTGGGCTATTATTAGGCGATATCAAGCATCGCTTATCGCTTTGGTATTTGAGCCCTATATAGCTTCAAGCGCCAGAAGGCTGCAAGATCATTCCTTGTCCTACACAACATCTTCAGCAATGTATATCTAGCCGAAAATAAACAAACAATTCCTTATTATTATTATTATTCTTATTCCAAAAGATCATACTAATTTTTTTAAAAAAACTTCAAATACTGAAAAGAAAAATAAAATAAAACAAACAAAAACAATATAAAAACTCTGGGGGTTGCCTCCCCATAGCGCTTGGTTTATAGTCGTTAGCCCGATGTTGCTCTATTGCTTAATTACCCACTGGATCAGAGAGATGCATTGCCATAGGTTGGCGATTGATGGGTCCACTCCAATAATGCTTAAGCGATTGGTCGTTGACCTTGAATGTTCGCTTCGAATTAGATTCTTCTACTTCAAAAGCCCCGTGTGGAGTGACAGATATAACCATGAAAGGCCCTGACCAGCGGGATTTCAATTTATTGGGAAATAACCTCAATCTAGAGTTAAAAAGAAATACTTATTGTCCCAGTTCGAATTTTTGATCAAGGATTTTCTTATCGTGCCATGTTTTAACTTTCTCTTTGTGTAGTTTAGCATTCTCATAAGCGTTATGCCGGAATTCATCCATCTCATTTGGATGTAGTAACTGTTTCTCACCAGCTGCTTGTAAGTTAAAATTTAGCTTACGAATTACCCAATGTGCGTTATGTTCTAACTCTACCGGAAGATGACACTCTTTTCCATAGACCATCCTATATGGTGACATGCCGATAGGGTTTTTGTAAGCTGTTCGATATGCCCATAAGGCATCATCTAATTGCATTGTCCAATCTTTGTGTAATGGATTCATAACTTTCTCCAAAATACGCTTGACTTCCCTATTTGAGACTTTCGCTTGGCCATTGGTTTGGGGATTATATGCTGCCGCAATCTTATGTCTGACCCCATACTTGGTGAGCAATTTAGTGAACTGCTTATTACAAAAGTGAGTTCCCTCATCACTAATTATCGCTCTCGGTATACCAAATCGTGTGAAAATATTCTTCTTCAGGAACCGTAGTACCACTTTGGCATCGTTAGTGGGTAATGCTGCGGCTTCTACCCATTTTGAAACGTAGTCTACCACTAATAGTATGTACTAATTATTGAAAGATGACAGGTGTGACGCCCTCAAAATAGGTATACATCACCTATTCTGAGTCGCCAAATACATGATACAGAATACAAATATAACTTAATTATACAACAGTCGTATAAAATACAACATAACATAATCTAAACGTTTTAATAAGAATATTGTCATCTAGACAATATCCACACTCAATGGAGTCCTCATTACATTTATTGTCACACTATTTAACAGAATGGTGAGGACTACTAATGCTATCATCTGGACCATTACTCCGTTCCCCGACTAGTCCCGGCTACGTTCTCATTTCTTGAAGAGAATAGTGAAAGAAAGGGTGAGCTCAACTAGCCCAGTAAGAAATATTATGACTAAGATAATGCAGAATAAATTATCGTTAGCCTTCAACAGTGTTAAACTGATACAATATAACAAACATCAAGTTTAACTACAATGGAACAAGCAATCCATTAAAAGAGTCAAGTAGAGAATAAAATCTACTATCTTTTATGATTTAAAAAGTTTTTCATCACTTTTATCATCGGGACTCAAACAATAAATAATCCACATCATCCCCGCACTACTACCAATGATATTCATTAGTATCACAACCAAAAATTCTCCATTACTACTACAGTCAAGGATATTCGTGTATCCATCAATGGTCGGGGATCATGCCAACAAGCGTCCATCAATGCACTACAAGCTAATGAGGACTTTTACCACATCATTTGTAACATTACGGTCATGATTATACCGATTAATCCCTGGTCATAATCATACCAAGTCCATCTATGCACAACAAGCCATAGATGATTTTAACATAATATAAACATGAGGATGATGACAATGATATACGAATTCAATAAAACAAGTTCAATAATTAATTTATCCAGGAACTAATAACGTCCAAATTGTCAACATGATACTGCTTTGTGGGGTAAAACTCAAGAATGCTCAGAAGAATATTTCCACAAAAAGATACTGGATAAAGCGCAAATATCAAGGATATTCCACTAATTTCATGGAGTATAAAAGCCAAAACTTTAACCAAAAGAGTATAATAAAGAATGGAATAACAAAAGAAATCACCAGGCATGCGATAGACCGCATAGACAGGTTATTCCAACAGAATAATAAATAATGTAGAACTAGATCAAAGTAAATTGCAGACAACAAGATATTCCAACAGAATAATAAAGAATGGAATAACAACAGAAATCACCATGCATGCGATAGACCGCACAGACAAGTTATTCCAACAAAATAATAATTAATGGAACCGGTCGGTAAATCAAGCCCATACGATATTCCAATGTAATAATAAAGAATGGAATAACAACAGAAATCACCATGCATGCGATAGACCGCACAGACAGGTTATTCCAATAGAATAATAATTAGTGGAACCAGGTCAGGCGAAATTCGCACCGACAAGATATTCCAACAAAATAATAAAGAATGGAATAACAACAGAAATCACCATGCATGCGATAGACCGTACAGACAGGTTATTCCAACAAATAATAATTAATGGAACTAGCTCAGGCGTAATACGCACCGACAGGATATTCCAACAGAATAATAAATAACGGAACCAGGTCATACGTAAACGCACAGACAGGATGTTCCAACATAATAATAAAGACTGGAATAACAGAAGAATTTCACCATGTATGGGGTACTTTGCAGATGGCAAAGTTATTCCAACATAATGATAAAGAATGGAATAACATAAGAATTTCACCAAGTATAGGGTAGCCCGCGTATACAGGTTATTCCAACCGAATAATAAAGAATGGAATAACAGAAGTTCTCTTCATGAATACGAAAAAAATAATACCCCTTACTTGTAAGAAAGCGGATATAGGAGTAGTGAAGTAGAGAATACTTTTCTTCTTTCTCTCTATAGTTTCTCTCTCAGAGTTTCAATTGAATTTGTAAGAAATAATGAGGGAATGAGCTTTATTTATAGGAGAATGGGTGAATAGTAACTAATTCATGAACGGTCCAGATTGATTTACTTTTAAAGCAGACGATCCATATTGATTTACTATAAAAGATTAATTAAATATTCTAATAAAACAAATTTTTTAAATAAAATATAATATATTCTATTTATAATCTAATAAAACGAATAACTTTATAAAAGTATTATGTTTTATATAAAAAGATTTTACTATGTAAATACTATGCGAGCCTTTTATACAAAACACTATGCATAATAAAATATATTATATTCTATTTATAGTCTAATAAAATAAATAACTTTATAAAAGTATTACATTTTATATAAAAGATTTTAATATGTGGAAAACACTATGCATAATAGAATATAATATATTCTATTTATAGTCTAATAAAACAAATAACTTTATAAAAGTATTCATTTTTATATAAAAAGCTTTTCATTTTATTACATTAATAATACTAATAAAACAAAATTTATATATATATATATATATATATATATATATATATATATATAAACTTCAGTGACTTCATAAAAAGACACCTCAATATATTTAACAACATTTATCATCATTATTATAATTCATAATATTAATCGACCAGGTCGTTCCCAAGAAAGAGGGGGCTTTCCAATAAGGATTTCTCCCTATTGGCGTGCAATTAGGTGACCAAACCTCTCATTGGTAGAACTTTTAGACATCGTTAATATTGCAAATAATAATATTAATAACTTTGTTATCTCAATTATTGATTTAATAATAATCAAATAACGTGAGATACTATGCAATAATTACTGAAGCAATAATTGAACAACACTAAGTGACTTTTCACGTAAGCATCAATAATCAATACCGTGTGCTAGTATGCAACCACGCGTATTCCTGTACTTTTAACACCAGGTGTTTCAACAGTTAACGGTAAACTTTCGCCGTTATTTTCATAAAATATTTGTCATTTTCTCAATCCGATAATAATTCCATTGTGGGGTCCACCAATGATTGTGCCGTCTTACGAATATTCCCTGTTAAAACGAATATTCCCTGACCAATCGAATATTATATAACAACTTGCGTACTTTGCAAAATTTATAAATATTACCCATAACTATAACATTATATCAAGTTCACTCCATAATATTTAAAAAAATATTTTGAGAAATTAAAATCTTTATTCATAAAATTTGGGGTCTCACAATCTCCCCTCCTTATGGAATTTTGCCCTCGAAATTTATGTACATACCTGGTA
Organism: Panax quinquefolius; assembly: GCA_020205615.1. Classification (NCBI taxonomy): domain Eukaryota; kingdom Viridiplantae; phylum Streptophyta; class Magnoliopsida; order Apiales; family Araliaceae; genus Panax; species Panax quinquefolius. Next base: position 382,055 of record JAINUW010000807.1, read on the forward strand.
TGATGAGGATACCTTGACTTCATTTCAAATTCTAACTCTTGAGGTATAACCTTTGAGTGTTGAATACGATCTTTCTTATCCAAGATTTTGACACGTATATCCTCATACGTTAAATCTTTTGCTATCTCGTCTAGTTCTAATTTAATAATCTAGTTCGGGTCGTCCACATAATTACGTAACATCGATACATGAAAAACGTTATGAACACGCGACATACTTGGTGGTAAAACGAGTCTATAGGCCACAGTTCCTACTCGATCAAGGATTTCAAATGGGCTAATAAAATCAAGGGTTGAGATTTCCTCTCTCCATCGATTCTTGCTTCTAGAATAACGCCCTCTTGAACCTTCTTCTTCACATTCATTAGCTCCAGGTGTGTAGTTTGAGCGGCTTTAACTTTATCGATTAAAGTCGATTCTACTCGTATATTCGCTATCTTCACGTGGGTCTCTAGACTCTTTAACTCTATCTTCATCATTTGTAAGTTATACGAAATGAGTATTTATGTTAACAACATCGCACTCGTAAACGCATACGATCTTCTACTCAACACATCAGCTACCACATTTTCTTTTCCACGATGGTATTGAATGGTACGATCGTAATCTTCAACAGCTCGAGCCAACGTCTTTGGCGCATTATACGTTTATTTTAGGTGAAGAAAATATTTGAGGGTTTAAGAAATGGGTTTTGTATTGGGGTCAATACAAAATTCGATTTCACGCTCTAGGGGTAGGCTAAGAAGTCTTCAAGAATACGTCAGGAAATTTATTAACAATAGAAATATCATTAAAAACTGGGACTCTCATCCATGACTTGGATAGTACGTCACATCGATACCTATCAACTTGACATCGTCATTCACAACGTCGCCTACAGAAAGTTTGGCTTTGGTGCATTCCACACAAGGAAGTCAACAACGAAAGGATCGGGGTTCTTTACTTATGGCTTGATATAATAGTGATTAAGTTTAGTGGTTTGGTTTCTTGAATTCGCATAATAGGTTGGTTATGAATATGAAAGCTAACAACCTTACGAAAAGCATGATAAGTAGTTAACCAATCGATTCCTAAAATTGCATCAAAGGCAAGTATTTTCAAAGAGATAAGATCGACAGGTAACGTGAAAGTGTCGATTTGAATCAACAAGATTTATAAACAGTGGAGGTAACGAAGGTTTCTACTATCGAAGTTTCAACTAATAAGTCAAAGTCTAATTTCTCTGAAGTCAAATTTAAACGTTGAGCGCAAGCAAGAGAGATAAAAGAATGGGTAGAACCGGTATCTAATAAGGTATAGACTTCGCAAAAATTTATAATTAACTAACCAGTGCTAACTTCGTTCGAGTTCCTCGACAAACGCTCTCACTTAAACTACCGGCTTTGACTTGTCTGAAACATCCTTTGACATCACTATCCTAGCTGGACTTGACTTCACTACACGACAAAATTGAGCTAGGTGACCCTCTCTTCCGCAATTGAAACACGCTTTGGATTCTTTGCGTGCGATTAGATAGGATGTGTCCTCCCGCTCGCATTTGAAACATACGACCGGTGGTCGTTCTTCTTCCTTTGAAATGGGTCTTTGATCGTCTTTGTCTTTCCATCATTATTGAACCTCCTCTTCTTGAAATTTCCACTTCTATTATCTTGGCCATGATTATCATCGAAGTGGTTACCATTCTTGGCATGATAATTTCCCCCATGATGGTTATCATTGTTTCGATGGCAGTTGCCACCGGTACGATTATTATCGTGTTGTTGGTCGTTACCTTTTGGTTGTGCCAACTCATTATTGCGCTCTAATAACTAAGCCCTATTCACAACATCCGAATATAAACAAAGTTTATGAGAAATGAGGTATTGACGTATATCGGGTTTCAAACCTCTTAGAAACATTCGCGTCATTTGTTTCTCATTATCGACTAAATGGGATGCAAATCGGGATAACTCTGCAAATTTAGCCTCGTACTGCGACACAGTCATATTATTTTGCTCCAACTTGATGAATTCCACCTCCTTTATGTGACGAATACTTTCGATAAAGTACTTGTCGTTGAACAGCTCTTGGAACTTCTCCCAAAACATTTTGAGTGCGTCAGGCTGGGTACGTTTTATAGATTCCCACCAGTAATCTGCCTCTTCACGCAACATAAAGGTGGCGAAGGAAACCTTTTGCTCCTTTGAGCATTCCAAGACATCAAATATCTTGGTAATCTGCTTTATCCATGTCTCCGCCTTAAGTGGGTTTGGCTCTCCAAAAAACTCCGGTGGTCCCAGTTCCTTGAACTGCTTAGCGGTGACCGTCCGAGAGTTGTCGGTGTTTCCACCTACATTTTGAACAGGAGTCTCTCTAATTTGGTGTTGCATGAATTCTAAAAAGCTCCTAAACATACCGTCATTCGTCATTTGATCAGTGTTGTTGTTTACAGGAGGATTATCACCTTCCTGTTGCACATTGTCCTGATTATTGATCTTTGGAGACTCAACGGTCTCCTGTGCTCCATTGCTATTCTCAACATTCTCGGATGTCATTTTCAAATACTGCCACAAAACAAGGGTTAATTAATATATCACATATTATCCCTATACTCTGACCGACCAATTAAATACCAAATAAACTTAGGTAGGTCATACTAGTGAAGGAATTTCCCGTCTCTCCCCTCCTAGTTCTTGTCTTACATCTCAGCCAGGGATCATATCCCTAAGCTTTGATACCAACTGTGACGCCCCCAAAATAGGTATACATCACCTATTCTGAGTCGCCAAATACATGGTATAGAATACAAATACAACTTAATTATACAACAGTCGTATAAAATAATACATAACATAATTTAAAAGTTTTAATAAGAATATTGTCATCTAGACAATATCCACACTCAATAGAGTCCTCATTACATTTATTGTCACACTATTTAACAGAATGGTGAGGACTACTAATGCTATCATCTGGACCATTACTCCGTTCCCCGACTAGTCCCAGCTACGTTCTCATTTCTTAAAGAGAACAGTGAAAGAAAGGGTGAGCTCAACTAGCCCAGTAAGAAATATTATGACTAAGATAATGCAGAATAAATTATCGTTAGCCTTCAACAGTGTTAAACTGATACAATATAACAAACATCTATTTTAACTACAGCGTAACAAGCAATCCATTCAAAGAGTCAAGTAGAGAATAAAATCTACTATCTTTTATGATTTAAAAGGTTTTTCATCACTTTTATCACTGAGACTCAGCTTAATAAATAATCCACATCATCCCTGCACTACGACCAAGGATATTCATTAGTATCACAACCACAAATTCTCCATGCACTACGGGCCAAGGATATTCGTGTATTCATCAATGGTCATGATCATGCCAACAACTGTCCATCAATGCACTACGGGCCAATGAGGACTTTTACCACATCATTTGTAACATTACGGTCATGATTATACCGATTAATCCATGGTCATAATCATACCAAGTCCATCTATGCACAACATGGCACAGATGACTTTCAACATAATATAAACATGAGGATGATGACAATGATATAAGAATTCAATAAAACAAGTTCAAGAATTAATTTATCCAGGAACTAATAATGTCCAAATTGTCAACATTATACTGCTTTGTGGGGAAAAACTCAAGAATGCTCATAAGAATATTTCCACGAAAAGATACTGGATGAAGCGCAAATATCAAGGATATTCCACTAATTTCATGAAGTATAAAAGCCAAAACTTTAACCAACTGAGTATAATAAAGAATGGAATAACAAAAGAAATCACCAGGCATGCGATAGACCGCACAGACAGGTTATTCCAACAGAATTACAAATAACGGAACCGTCGTCGTGCAAAATTAGCATCGACGAGGATATTCCAATGAGAATAATAAAGAATGGAATAACAATGAAATCACCGTGCATGCGATAATCGCACATGCAGATAAGTTATTCCAACAAAATAATAATTAATGGAACCGGTCGGCGTAAATCGCGCAAGCGGGATATTCCAATGAGAATAATAAAGAATGGAATAACAATGTAAATCACCATACATGTGATAAGACGCATGACAGATTATTCAATAGAATAATAATTAATAGAACCGGTCAGCGTAATATACGCTGTGACGCGGATATTCAACGAGAATAATAAATAATGGAACCGAATTTCATGCGTAAGCGCATGCATGTGATATTCCAAATGCGAATAATAAAGAATGGAATAATGAAGAATTTCACCATGTATGCGGTACTTTGCAGACAGACAAAGTTATTCCAACATAATGATAAAGAATGGAATAATGTAAGAATTTCACCAAGTATAGGGTAACCCACATTATACAAAAGTTATTCCATGTGAATAATAAAGAATAGAATAATGAAGTTCTCTTCATGAATATACGAAAGAAATAATACCCCTTACTTTAGAAGAAACTGGATTTAGGAGTAGTGAAGTAGTAGAATACTTTTCTTCTTTCTCTCTATAGTTTCTCTCTTTAGAGTTTCAGTGAATTCGTAAGAAATAATGAAGGAATAAGCTTCTATTTATAGGAGAATGGGTGAATAGTAACTAATTCATGAACGGTCAGATTGATTTACTATAAATTATTAATAAAATATTCTAATAAAACAAAATTTTTAAATAAAATATAATATATTCTATTTATAATCTAATAAAACGAATAACTTTATAAAAGTATTATGTTTTATATAAAAAGATTTTACTATGCAAACACTACGCAGACACCTTATGCAAAAACACTATGCATAATAAAATATATTATATTCTATTTATAGTCTAATAAAACAAATAACTTTATAAAAGTATTCTATTTTATATAAAAAGATTTTACTATGCAAAACACTATGTATAATAGAATATAATATATTCTATTTATAGTCTAATAAAACAAATAACTTTATAAAAGTATTTACATTTTATATAAAAAGCTTTTCATTTTATTACATTAATAATATTAATAAAACAAAATTTATATATATATATATATATATATATATATATATATATATATATATATATATATATATATATAAACTTCCATGACTTTATAAAAAGACACCTCAATATATTTAACAACATTTATCATCATTATTATAATTCACAATATTAATCGAACTGTGTCGTTCCTGTGAAAGAGGGGTTTTCAATAAGGATTTCTCCTTATTGGCGCGCAATTAGGTGACCAAACCTGTCATTAGCAGAACTTCTAGACATCGTTAATAATGGAAATAATAATATTAATATCTTTGTTATCTCAATTATTGATTTAATAATATATAAAATATCGACAATAATTGAATCAAATAACGTGAGATACTATGCAACAATTACTGAAGCAATAATTGAACAACACTGAGTGACTTTTCACGTAGGCATCAATAATCAATACCGTGCGCTACTATGCAACCACGCGTATTCCTGTACTTTTAACACCGGGTGTTTCAACAGTTAAAGGTAAACTTCCGCCGTTATTTTCATAAAATATTTTTGTCATTTTCTCAATCCGACAATAATTCCATTGTGGGGTCCACCAATGATTGTGCCGTCGTACGGATATTCCCTGTTGAAACGAATATTCCCCGACCAATCGAATATTATATAACAACTTGCGTATTTTGCAAAATTTATAAATATTACCAGCAACTATAACATTATATCAAGTTCACTCTATAATATTCAAAAAAATATTTTGAGAAATTTAAATCTTTATTCATAAAATTTGGGGTCTCACAACAGGAAAGGTCCCATGAAGTCGATTCCCCACACATCAAATAAATCAACCTCAAGAATTGTGTTAAGCGACATTTCATTGCGTTTTGAGATATTTCCTACTCGTTGGCACCGATCACACTTCAACACATAGAGATATGCGTCTTTAAACAAGGTAGACCAGAAAAATCCTGACTGCAACACTTTGGCTGTTGTCCTATCACCCGCGTAGTGACCTCCGTAATCTGATGAGTGGAAATTACTTAATATGCTATCCATCTCCTCATATGGCACACATCGTCGAATCATTTGATCCGTACAAGTGTTAAACCGAAAAGGCTCTTCCCAAAATTATTGTCAGACATCGTGAAGGAACTTTTTCCGTTGTTGCAAATTCAAATCCAGAGGTAACACATTACTTACCAGATAATTCATGTAATCTACATACCATGTCACATTCATAGTAACTTAAAGAAGTTGTTCATCGGGAAACATCTCATTGATCATGTCTTCATTTTTTTTCTGAATCTCCGCATTTTCTAGTCGCCAAAGATGATCCGCCACCTGGATTTTGTTACCTTTTCTATCTATGATCTCTAAATTAAATTCTTGCAGCAAAAGCACCCACCGTATTAACCTTGGTTTGACATCCTTCTTCTCAATCAAATAATTTATTGCGGAATGATCAGTGTAGACAATTACATTGGTCCCTATTAGATATGCTCTGAACTTGTCGAAGGCAAACACTACCACAAGTAATTCTTTTTCAGTGGTAGTGTAATTTAACTGAGCATTCGTCAACATCTTGCTGGAGTAGTAAATAGTGTGAAAGATTTTATCTTATCGTTGTCCTAATACTACTCCAACTACGTAGTCATTGGCGTTGCACATCAACTCAAATGGTAAAGTCCAGTCGGGAGCCACTATGATTGGAGCTGTGACCAATTTCTTTTTCAATATTTCAAAAGCATCTAAGCACAACTGATACATCTTAAATGACACATCTTTCTCAAAGAAGGAACACAAGGGTTTTGAATCTTTAATAAATCGTCTATAGAAACCCGCATGTCCCAAGAAGCTCCGTATTCCCTTCACAAATGTTAGAGGAGGTAGTCTCTCAATCGTCTCAATTTTTGCTTTATCAACCTCTAGCCCTTCTACGAAAACCTTATGCCCAAGAATTTTCCCTTCTTGCACCATGAAGTGACACTTTTCCAAGTTAAGAACTAGATTCATCTCCACACAACGCTCCAACAGTAAACCAGATTCTTCAAGCATAAATTAAAACTATCACTAAATACAAAGAAGTCATCTATGAACACTTCCAAGTTATGTTCTACCACATCCGAGAAGATGTCCATCATGAACCATTGAAAAGTTACCGAAGCATTGCACAAACCAAAGACATACGCCGGAATGCAAACGTATAATAAGGACACGTGAATGTGGTCTTTTCTTGATCCTCCGACGCTATGGCAATCTGATTGTACCTGGAATATCCATATAATAGATAATATAACTGATGTCCCGCTAACCTATCCAGCATCTGATTAATGAATGACAAGGGAAAGTGATCCTTGCGTGTGGCTTTATTCAGTTTACAGTAATCCATACATACTCTCCAGCCTGTAATTGTTCTAGTGGGGATGAGTTCATTAGTTTTGTTTTTCACTACCGTTATTCCCCCTTTCTTCGATACGCACTGTACAGGACTTACCCATGAACTGTCCGAGATTGGATAGATAATACCTGCATCCAACCATTTTATGATCTCTTTCTTCACCGCGTCCTTCATAATGGGATTCAGCCTTCTTTGTTGCTCAATGGTTGGTTTTCCTCCCTCTTCCAACAAAATCTTGTGCATACAAAACAATGAACTAATTCCCCAAATATCAGCTATAGTTCATCCAATTGTTGTTTTGAACTCTCGCAATACCCTTAACAGTTTTTCATTTTGCGTGTCAGTCAAATCCGTCGATACAATAACTTGTAGGGTGTCAGCTTTTCCCAAATAGGCATACCAGAAATGAGGTGGTAGAGGTTTTAATTCCAACACTGGTGGCTCTTCTATCGATGACTTAAACTTTTTCTCTTCCGCTTCGGGCCAATCAAGGGTATCGAAGGGTTGTTTAAACTTCTGGGAAACTGGTAATGCATCTAACCATTTGATATACCCTATTTCTTCCACAATCTCATAGTTGTCCATCCCGATTAAAATAGATTCTAATGGATCGTCCGAATAATATTCACTGAGTTTGTAATTCACTATTTCCTCCATGACATCTACCTGCAGACATTTACCCTCTTCTTTCTAAAATCGCATTGACTTGAATACATTAAAGGTTACCTCTTGGTCTTCAACTCACATTGTTAATTCTCCTTTTTTTACATCAATTAAATTTCTCCTCATTGCTAAGAATGGCCGCCCGAGGATAATGGGAATTTCGTTGTCTACTTCACAATCCAAGATAATAAAGTACACCGAAAAGATAAATTTATCAACCTTCACTAACACGTCTTCCACAATACCTCTGGGATATGTAACTGATTGGTCTGCTAACTGCAAACAAATATTTGTTAGTTTTGGTGCCTTAAGTCCAAACTGGCTGTAGACGGATAACGACATCAAGTTTATGCTGGCCCCCAAATCATACAACGCTCTTCTTGAAAATTGTTTACCAATCTCGTATGGAATAGTAAAACTACCTGGATCTTTCAACTTCGGTGGTAATTTATTCTGGATAATTGCGTTGCACTCTACAGTTAATGCCACTATTTCGAACACATCCAATTTTCTTTTCTTCGACAAAACCTCTTTCATAAACTTGGCGTAACTCGACATTTGTTCCAAGGCTTCTGCAAAGTGTATGTTAATATGCAGCTTTTTGAAAATATCCAAAAATCTTGAAAACTACTTATCTAACTTTGATTTCTAAAATCTCCGCAGATATAGTATGGGAGGCATTGTAAGACTTTATTTAGGTGCTTCCTTCTCTAACTCCTCATCGTGTGGATTTTCAGTTTTTGAGACTTCCTCTTTTTCCAAGGGTGCTTTGTCCATCTTTTCCTTGTCCTTGAGTGTCTCTTGCAAGACCTTTCCACTTCGTAAGGTTACAGCCTTGCAATGTTCATCTCTGTTCGGATTTATCTCAGTATCATTAGGGAGTGCTCCTTGTGGTCGGCTATTCAAAGCATGTGCTATCTAACCCATCTGATTTTCCAAATTTTTGATCAAAACAGCTTGACTTTTTATAGTTATATCTAACTGACTTAATAACTTGTCTTGCTCGCTCATCCTCTTGTCAGTAGCTACAATAAATTTTGCCAACGCTTCTTCTAGATTTGTTTTCCTCTCTGGCTGTTGTTGAGTCTGATTCTAAAATCCAGGTGGGGTTTGCGGTCTAGGAGCTTAAGCTTGATTATTACTCCAAGAAAATCCCGGATGATTTATCCACCATGGGTTATATGCATTCTGATTTGGATAAGGCTGTACTGATCAATTATAACTTCCCACGAACTGAGATGATTCATACTCACAAACCATTGCTACTTACGGTACTAATGGTGGACCCCATATTTTAATCCTCTTACTTAACGCTAAAACTTGTGTTGTCAACGCTGTCACTGCATCTAAATTCGAGCTTTCCCGGTGTTTTCGAAGGATTAGAACTTGTCATTGGCCACTGATAATTATTGTTGGCCATCGTCTCTAACAATTAATAAACCTCATCAAAATTCTTCGCCATGATCGTTCCACCTGCTGCTGCATCAATACCGGCTTATGTGGACGCATGCAACCCGTCACAAAATATTCCAACCTGCATCCACTATGGAATTCCATGATGTGGATACTTGCGGAGCATATCCTTAAATATTTCCCAGGCCTTATATAATGTTTCTGAGTCGAACTATGCAAAAATGTGAATATCATTCCGTAGTTTTGCCGACTTTGCTGGTAGGAAAAACTTAGCTAGGAATTTTTGATCTAAGTCATCCTAAGCGGTGATTGAACCATGCAACAATGAGTGTAACCAACTCTGAGCTTTGTCCTTCAATGTAAATGGAAACAACCTCAACCTTATCGCGTCTTCTGAACATTATTGAACTTGAGGGTGTGCCATATTTCCAAGAAACTCAAGATGTGTTCGTTCGGATCATCAGTTGAACTACCCCCAAAGTGAACTGCATTTTGTAGCATCTGTATCATTCCCGGTTTGATCTCGAAACTGTTTACATTAATTGTCGGTCTCCGAATATTGGACTGTATGTCTGTCATTGTTGGCATGGCATAATCCCTGAAGGATTTTTGTTCTTCTACTGCCATGACTACTTGAATTTCTTGTGTTGCCAGATCTTCTTCCAATGGTATAACCTCACTAGTCAATCGTAATTTTCAGAACTTCCTCTCGATATCTTCTACTTTAGGAAAATGTTCCTTTTTACCCTTGGATCTAGTGTGCATACACTAACAAAGAATTTCTGTAACACGAGAATGAAAATAAGTAAGTAACGTTTAAATTAAGACCGAATTGATTATAACTAATATGTAATTAATATTAATAAAGAATTCCCCGACAACGGTGCCAAAAACTTGTTGATTGATTTCACAATCAATTATTTGTGCAAGTATACACAATCAGCAAGTAATAAAGTTGTAAAATTAAGTGTCGAACCCACATGGAATTCCAATCAATAAACTCTAACTACTAGTACTATACCAATTCAATTTTATTTAAACAACCATAATTTGTGATTTTTTCCAATTAAGAAAACTAAATTCACTAAATAAAACTGTGTTACTCAATGAAGTAATGCAAATAAATAAAGGTTAAGACTACAATATCCCCAATTATATACTACAAACCAATTATCCAATTATTCCAGTTATTACGTCACCCGAATTGTTAACATGAATTCTAATTGTTAAAAGCCCTTTCCCAAGTGAACAGATAACTTTTATTTAATTCAATTAATTCTGCGATATTCCTATGCAAAATAATTAAATCAAACCTGTTAAGTTCCAATTCCTAATTGTTACATGTAGTGAAAATGTATTCCTATTCAATTCACAACCCTAATTATTCATCTCATGCAAATAATTAAGCATACATGTTATCATGTTCAGTTCTAACCCTAGATTTCATCTTCCGAATCTTTCTAGTGTAACACTGTAATTATTGGCCAAATAATTAATCAATAAGCACAAAACATGATAAACAATTCATCTTGACATAAATAACTGGATTAAATTGAATAATCAATTCATAGACATAAATGGTTCAATTTTGTAGTCTTAATTAAAAAGTTAGTTCATACTGAACAGTAAAACCAAAAATCCCATGAAAATCATCTTAATAGAATTACACAATTGAAAATAAAGACGAAGAAGAAACTCTAAAAGAAATCCTCAAGCTTTAATCTTCAATTGGAATTCTTCTCCACAATTCTCTATTGATTCCTGATTAATCTCCAGCTATGATTGTTAATCCCTCAATTTCCAGCTAATTGACCCCTTAAATACTCCTTTTCACTTTTAATAATCCTATTCCTTGTCAACCTCCTGGTTCCATGCGCCCTGGCCAACCAATTTTGGGCCTTAGCGCCCCGGCGCTGGGTCATGCCTTGCATATAGCCCCCCGGAGCTACTCTTCACAGAAATTACAAGTATGCCACTTCTGAAGCTAAAATTCCCAATTTGTCCCTGTTCCACCTCAAACTGCAAAAAAACTAATAAACATAGTAAAAACTCTTCTAAAAGACTAGAGAACAACAATAAATTAAGTTTGAATGTATCCAATTCATGGGTATATTACCCATTCATCACATACCTACTTAACAAGATATCTACCAAATGCGTCCCTAAGACCCCATATGAGTTATGGACAGGGACGAAACCAAATCTTAAGCATGTTAAGACTTGGGGTTGTCTAGCTTATGTCAAAAAGTTTGAAAACGATAAGCTACAAACTAGATCCGACAAAATATAGATTTGTGGGATACCCTAAAGAGACATCAGGGTATTATTTATATCATCCAACTGATCAAAAGGTGTTTGTTGTGAAGCATACTACCGTCTTGGAAAATGAATTTATCCTTGAAGGGGTCAGTGGGAGTAAGATATATCTTGAAGAAGTTCAAGAACCAAAAAATACTACGTATCAAAGTCAGTTACCTAATCAAGTGGAAGAACCCATTGTAACACACCCTATTCATAAATCTGGAAGAATACCGAAGTTACCTAATAGGTATGGATTTGTCGTAGAGGATAACTATGAGGTATGCAACATAAATGATGATGATCCAGTAAATTACGAATAGGATATGAGCAATAAAGACTCAAAGAAGTGGCAAGAAGCTATGAAATCCGAAATGGACTCCAAGTATGAAAACCAAGTATGGACTTTGGTTTCACCACCTGAAGGCATTAAGCCTATTGGGTGGAAATGGGTCTTTAAAAGAAAGACTGGAGAAGACAAAAAGGTAGAGACCTATAAAGCACGACTGATCGCAAAAAGTTTCAAACAAAGACAAAAAGTTGACTATGACAAAACCTTCTCACCAGTAGTGATGCTCAAGTCCATTTGGATTTTGCTTGCGATTGCAGCTTACCATGACTATAAAATCTGGCAGATGGACGTGAAAATGGCCTTCCTTAATGGGAAACTTGAGGAGGATGTGTATATGACACAGCCAGAGGAATTTTATTTCAATGGTTGGAACAAATCAAGAATGTAAGCTACAACGATCCATTTATGGATTAAAGCAAGCTTCTCGTAGGTGGAACATCCATTTTGATGAGACAATGAAAGAGTTTGATTTTATTAAAAATGAGGACGAACCATGTGTGAACAAGAAGGTTAGTGGGAGTGCTATTTCATTCCTTGTAATATATGTTGATGATATATTACTGATAGGGAATGATATTCCTATACTACAATCAATTAAAATCTGGTTATCTAAACACTTCTTCATGAAGGATTTGGGAGAAGCATCTTATATTTTGGGGATAAAGATTTATAGAGATAGATCTAAAGGATGCTTGGCTTATCCCAAGGAATGTACATTGACTCAATGCTAAAGAAGTTTAACATGGAAGATTCCAAAAGAGGTCTCATACCAATTAGTCATGGAATACATCTCTTCAAGAAATAGGCCCCAAAGACACCTGAGGAGAGAGACCGTATGAGTAAGATTCCTTATACTTCTGTAATAGGATCTATCATGTATGGGATGATATGTACTAGATCGGATGTCGCTCATGCACTTAGTGTAACAAGCAAATATCAGTCGAATCCAGGAGAAGAACACTAGAAGGCAGTGAAAAATATCCTAAAGTACTTAAGAAGAACTAAGAATGTGTTTCTTTTCTACGGTGGGTCTGAATTGAAACTAGAGGGCTTTGTAGACTCAAGTTTTCAAACGAACCAAGATGACGGTAAATCCATTTTGGGGTATGTGTTTAACCTTAAATAGTGGCGCAATGAGTTGGAAGAGTTCCAAAAAGCAAACATTTGCTGATTCAGTGACAGAGGTAGAGTACATATGTGAGACCCCAAATTTTATGAATAAAGATTTAAATTTCTCGATTTTTTTTTTGAATATTATGGTGTGGATTTGATATAATGTTATAGTTGTGGGTAATATTTATAAATTTTGCAAAGTAAGCAAGTTGTTATAAAATATTCGTTTGGTCGGGGAATATTTTTTTTGTCGGGAATATCCGTACGACGACACAATCATTGGTGGACCCCACAACGGAAGTATTATCGTAGTAAGAAAAGGACGAAATTATCTTTTTATAAAAATAACGGCGGAAGTGTTACCGTTAAAACTGTTGAACTATCCGGTAGTAAAAGTACAATAATATGCGTGGTTGCATAGTAGCACACGGTATTGGTTATTGATGTTTACGTAAGAAGTCACTCAGTTATACTCAATTATTGCTACAGTAATTACTGCATCATATCTCTCATATTACTGATTCAATTATTGTCACAGTATTATCTTCATTATACGTTACATTATTAAATTAATAATTGAGACGACAAAGTTGTTCATATTATTAAATTACAATATTTACAATGTCTAGAAGTTCTGTCAAGGAGAGGTTTGGTCACCTAATTGCGCGCCAATAGGGAGAAATCCTTATTGGAAAGCCCCCTCTTTCTTGGGAACGACCTGGTTGTTAAATATTGTGAGTTATAATATTCATGATGAATAAGTTCGTGTTAATTATAGATGAATTTGATAGTTCCATTGTGTGGGAATTATTAGTGTTAGTAGAAATTGATATTTATTTCGATAATAATTGATGTCTGGAGGTTATATTGTTCAATCGGGTATTCGGGGCACTTTTCGTGTCGGAGTACTATTCATGAGTTACTATTCACGGGTGGTTACTATTCACCCGATTACTATTCACTTTAGCATTGTTCACTCGGGTATTTGGGACACTTTTTGTGTCGGGGTACTATTCACGGGGTTACTATTCCTGAAGTACTATTCACGGGGTACTATTCACCCAAAAAATATATTTCTTTTCGGTCCAAATCATTTTGGGTACAATATTATTCCATGAGGAGATGTGCTTAATTTTTCGAATAGTTGGTTGAAATTATAATAGTAAATCAATATGGATCTTTGGTTTAAAGTTTTAATAGTAACTTGTCCTTTCGGTTTTCCAAGAGTTATTTGTCCCTTCAGTTTTCCAAGAGTTACTTGTCTCTTTGGTGTTCCAAGAGTTAATTGCCCCTTCGCAAATAGTAGTTGTCTCTTCAATATTACCAAGAGTCATTTTGACCCTTCATTAAGACCAAGAGCTACTTTCAGTCCTTCTATAAATAGAAGCTTCTTCCTTCATTATTTCTTACGAATTCACTGAAACTCTAGAGAGAGAAAGAAGAAGAGAAGTTTGCTACCTCACTTTTCCAATATCCAGTTTCTTCTAAGGTAAGGGATATTATTTGTTGTACTCGTAAGGGGTATTATTTCTTTTGTATTCATGAAGAGAGCTATTTTTATTCCATTCCTTATTATTCATTGGAATAATCAGATAATGAGACTCACTAGTGTACATGGTGAAATTACATTGTTATTCCATTCTTTATTATTTTCTTTGGAATAACTTTTGTCTATGCAATACCGATATACTGCATGGTGAAATTATGTTGTTATTCTATTCTTTATTATTACATTGGAATATCCCGTCGCATTTAATTTCGCTTTGACTGGTTCCGATTCTTTAATATTCGTCGGAATATTCGCCATGCGTTACGCATGACCTGGTTCCATTATTTATTATTCTATCAAAATATCCTGTCTGTGCGTTTACGCATGACTTGGTTCCATTCTTTATTATTCTGTAGGACTAACCTGTCTATGCGAAGTACCTCACGCATGGTGAATTCTTCAGTTATTCCATTATTTATTATTCTGTTGGGAATAACCTGTCTATGAAAAGTACCGCATGCATGGTGAATTCTTTAGTTATTCCATTATTTATTATTCTATTGGGAATAACCTGTCTATGCGAAGTACTACATGCATAGTGAATTCTTTAGTTATTCCATTCTTTATTATTACATTTGGGAATAACACATCATCTTAAATCCGCATGCATGGTGAATTCTTCAGTTATTCCATTCTTTATTATTCTGTATAAATAACTTGTCTATGTGGATTACCACATGCATGGTGAATGATCCTTTGTATTCATTCCTTATTAAATTATGGAAATGATCTGTTTACGTGGATTATGATGAAAGTTATAATATAAGCATTGGATTGTTGATTATGATGAAAGTCATAATAAAAGCATTAGACTGATGAAAATCATGGGTATACATAGTATTAGTAAGTGTTATGATGAGTTATGTTGGTTATTATGTGAAAACATGAAAGTTTCTTAGAAATCACAAAGGGTTGAAAATAAGATTTTGGTGAAAATAGAACATAAAATTCAATTGACCATATCTCCTATTATATTTCAAATATGTGAGTGTGGTCAAGTTCTAGAGTTATATCTATGAGTTTTCTAACTTATCCAAGTGGAATCACTGGAAAAGGTGTTGTAAATTTTTGTGTGGACTGATTTTAGCAAAGGAGTCAAAAGCGCAAAATCTTAGAAAAACTATCGCTTGAGAAATTTAAAAGGGCATTTTCGGCCACTTAGTTTGTGAAATAAATTTTAGCCTTTTACAACATGAAATATATATGGTATAAAGTACCTACTGTCTAAAAATGAGCTCATTCAGACTTAAAATGACCAAGTTATCACCATTTTAATTTTTGCGATTTTTTGACGAAAACGGCTATAACTGGAGTTCTATAACTCCGATGGCCATGAAATTTAAACTGGAGGCTCACGTTAACATGTATAAGATTGTGTCAAGATATTGGAATTTCTGGATTTAAGCATGATAGGGCTAATTTTTTAGGCTACACACTAAAAATAATTTTTTATTGTTGAATAATTAAGCTGAGTCTTAGCGATAAAAATTGATGAAAACATTTTAAATCATAGAAGATAGTAGATATCATGCTCTACTTGACTCTTCTAATGGATTGCTTATTCTGCTGCAGTTAAACTTCATGTCTATTGTATTTTATCAGTTTAACATTGTTAAAGACAAATGATAATTTATTCTACATTATCTTAGTCATAATATTTCTTACTGGGCTAGTTGAGCTCACCCTTTCTTTCACTATTCTCTTCAAGAAATGAGAATATATTTGGGGACGAGTCTGGGGAACGGAGTGATGGTCCAAATGATAGCATTAATAGTCCTCACTATTCTGTTAAATAGCGTGACAATAAATGTAATGAGGACTCCATTGAGTGTGGATATTGTCTAGATGACAATATTCTTATTAAAACTCTCAGTTTATGTTTTGTCGTATTTTACACGACAGTTGTATTATTAAGATGTATTTGTATTTTTGCACCATATTTTTGGTGACTAAAGATGGGTGATGTATACCTATTTTGGGGGCGTCACAATTGGTATCAAAGCTTAGGGATATGATTTCCTGGCTGAGATGTGAGGCAAGAACTAGGAGGGGAGAGACGGGGAATTCCTTCGCTAGTATGACCTACCTAATTTATTTGGTATTTAATTGGTCGATCAGAGTATAGGGATAATATGTGATATGTTAATTAACCCTTGTTTTGTGACAATGTTAAATTTGCGGAGTTATCCTGGTTTGCATCCCATTTGGTCGATAATGAGGAGCGAATGACGCGAATGTTTCGAAGAGGTTTGAAACCTGATATACGTTAATACCTCATTTCTCAAAAACATTATTTATATTTAGATGTTGTGAATAGGGCTCAGTTATTGGAGAGCGATAATAAGTCAGCACAACCAAAAAGCGACGACCAACAACATGATAATAATCTTACCGGTGGCAACGGCCATCGAAACAATGATAACCATCGTGGAGGAAATTATCATGCCAAGAATGGTAACTAATTCGGTGGTAATCGTGGCCAAGATAATAGAAGTGGAAAATTCAAGAAGAGAAGATTTAACGATGATGGGAAGACGTCGGCAGTCAGCAACAAATTCTAGGGGAGGAGAACGACCGCCAGTTAGATGCTATAGATGTGGAGAGGAGGGAGACATAAGTCCAAACTGTTCACAGCCTTCCAAGGTATGTTTTAGTCGTGGAAAAGATGGTCACATAGCTCGATTTTGTCTTGTAGCGAAATCAAGTCCAGCTCAGACGGTGGCACCAAAGGCGGATACGGACAAAACAAAGTCGGTGGTTTCAGGAAGAGCGTTTTTCGTAACTTCTCAAAAAGCGAGTAACCCGAACGAAGTTAGCACGGGTTAGTTAATTATAAATTCTTGCGAAGTCTATACCTTATTAGATATCGGTTCTACCCATTCTTTTATCTCTCTTGTTTGCGCTCAACATTTAAATTTGACCCCAGAGAAGTTAGACTTTAACTTATTGGTTGAAACTTCGTTAGTAGAAACCTTCGTTACCTCCACTGTTTATAAATCTTGTTTGATTCAAATCGACACTTTCACGTTACCTGTCGATCTTATCTCTTTGAAAATACTTGCCTTTGATGTGATTTTAGGAATCGATTGGTTAACTACTCATCATGCTTTTCGTAAGGTTGTTAGCTTTTATATTCCTAACCAACCTGTTATGCGAATTCAAGTAACCAAACCACTAAAGTTAATCAATGTCATATCAAGCTATAAGTAAAGAGCCCCGAGCATTTTGCTGGTGACTTCCAAGTCTTGGAATACACCGAAGCTATAATATCCATAGGGGACGTCGTGAATAACGATGGTAAGTTGATAGGTATCAATGTGATGTGCTATCCAAGTCTTAGATGAGAGTCACAGTTTTGAATGATATTTCTATTGTTAATAAATTTTCTGACGTATTCTTGAAGACTTCCTGGCCTACTCCTAGATTGTGAAATCGAATTTTGTATTGACCCCAGTACAAAACCCATTTCTAAAACCCTCAAATATTTCTTCAACTAAAACGAACGTATAATGTGACAAAGACGTTGGCTCGAACTGTTGAAGATTACGATCATATCATTCAATATCATCATGGAAGAGCGAACGTGGTAGCTGACGCGTTGAGTAGAATATCGTATGCATTTACGAGTGCGATGTTGTTAACACAAAAACCCATTTCGTATAACTTACAAAGGATGAAGATAGAGTTAAAGACTCTAAGGACCCCATGGTGATATCAAATATACGAGTAGAATCGACTTTAATTGATAAAGTTAAAGCCGCTCAAACTACACACCTGGAGCTGATGAATGTGAAGAAGAAGGTTCAAGAAGGCATTATCTCAACCCTCGATTTTATTGGCCCATTTGAAATTCTTGATCGAGTAGGAACTGTGGCCTATAGACTCTTTTTACCGCCAAATATGTTGCGTGTTCATAACGTTTATCACGTATCAATGTTATGTAAATATGTGGACAACCCGAACCACATTATTGAATTAGAACTAGACGAGATATCAGAAGATTTAACGTATGAGGAGATATGTGTTAAAATCTTGAATAAGAAGGATCGTATTCAACACTCAAAGGTTATACCTCAAGAGTTAGAATCTGAAATGAAGTCAAGGTATCCTCATCTCTTCGGCATACCAGGTACGTACGTAAATTTCGATGGCGAAATTTCATAAGGAGGGGAGATTGTGAGAACCCAAATTTTATGAATAAAGATTTAAATTTCTCGATTTTTTTTTAATATTATGGTGTGAATTTGATATAATGTTATAGTTGTGGGTAATATTTATAAATTTGTCAAAGTAAGCAAGTTGTTATAAAATATTCGTTTGGTCGGGGAATATTCTTTTTGTTTGGAATATCCGTACGACGGCACAATCATTGGTGGACCCCACAACGGAAGAATTTTTTTAGTAAGAAAACGATGTAATTATCTTTTATAAAAATAACGGTTGAAGTATTTACGAATTAAAACTGTTGAACTACCCGGTAGTAAAAGTACGCGATGTCTGGCGTGGTTGCATAGTAGTACATGGTATTGGTTATTGATGCTTACGTAAGAAGTCACTCGGTTATACTCAATTATTGCTTCTGATAATTGTTTGCATCATATCTCTCATATTATTGATTTAATTATTATCACAGTATTATCTTCATTATACGTTATATTATTAAATTAGTAATTGAGACGACAAAGTTGTTCATATTATTAAATTACAATATTTACAATGTCTAGAAGAGCTGTCAAGGAGAGGTTTGGTCACCTAATTACGTGTCAATAGGGAGAAATCCTTATTAGAAAGCCCCCTCTTTCTTGGGAACGACCTGGTTGTTAAATATTGTGAGTTATAATATTAATGATGAATAAGTTCGTGTTGATTATAGATGAATTTGATAGTTTCACTATATGGAAATTATTAGTGTTAGTAGAAATCGATATTTATTTCGATAATAATTGATGTCTGGAGGTTATATTGTTCAATCGGGTATTCGAAGCACTTATCGTGTCGGAGTACTATTCACGAGTTATTATTCATGGGTTACTATTCACCCAATTACTATTCACTCTCGCATTGTTCACTCGGGTATTTGGGACACTTTTCATATCGGGGTACTATTCACGGGGTTACTATTCCCGAAGTACTATTCACCCGAAAAATATATTTCTTTTCGGTCCAAATCATTTTTGGGTACAATATTATTCCATGAGGAGATGTGCTAATTTTTCAGACCGTTTGTTGAAATTATAATAGTAAATCAATATGGATCGTTGGTTTAAAGTTTTAATAGTAACTTGTCCTTTCGGTTTTCCAAGAGTTATTTGTCCCTTCAGTTTTCCAAGAGTTACTTATCTCTTCGGTGTTCCAAGAGTTAATTGCCCCTTCGCAAATAGTAGTTGTCTCTTCAATATTACCAAGAGTCATTTTGACCCTTCGTTAAGACCAAGAGCTACTTTCAGTTCTTCTATAAATAGAAGCTCATTCCTTCATTGTTTCTTACGAATTCACTGAAACTCTAGAGAGAGAAATTATAGAGAGAAAGAAGAGAAAGTGCGCTACCTCACTTTTCCAATATCCAGTTTCTTCTAAGGTAAGGGATATTATTTGTTGTACTCGTAAGGGGTATTATTTCTTTCATATTCATGAAGAGAGCTATTGTTATTCCATTCCTTATTATTTTGTTGGAATAATCTGTATACACGGACTACCGTATACATGGTGAAATTATGTTGTTATTCCATTATTTATTATTTTGCTGGAATAACCTGTCTATACGAAGTACCGCATACATGGTGAAATTCTGTTGTTATTCCATTCTATATTATTCTGTTGGAATATCCTGTCGGTGCAAATTTCGCCTAACCTGGTTCCGTTCTTTATTATTCTGTCGGAATATCCTGTCTATTTAGTTACGCATGACCTGGTTCCATTATTTATTATTCTGTCAAAATATCCTGTCTGTGCGTTTACGCATGACCTGGTTCCATTCTTTATTATTTTGTTAGGAATAACACATACATGTGAAATCTGCATGCATGGTGAATTCTTGATTATTCCATTATTTATTATTACATTGGGAATAACCTATCATGTGAAGTACCGCATGCATGGTGAATTCTTGATTATTCCATTATTTATTATTCATTGGGAATAACTGTATACATCAATACCGCATGCATGGTGAATTCTTGATTATTCCATTTTTTATTATTACATTGGGAATAACTCGCATCATGCCAAATACCGCATGCATGGTGAATTCTTGATTATTCTATTCTTTATTATTACATTGGAATAACTCGTTATCATGTGGATTACCACATGCATGGTGAATGATCCTTTGTATTCATTTCTTATTAAATTATGGAAATGATGCTTTTACATGGATTATGATGAAAGTCATAATATAAGCATTGAATTTATTGATTATGATGAAAGTCATAATATAAGCATTGGACTGATGAAAATAATGGGTATATGTAGTATTAGTAAGTGTTATGATGAGTTATGTTGGTTATTATGTGAAAACATAAAAGTTTCTTAGAAATCACAAAGGGTTGAAAATTAGATTTTGGTGAAAATGGAACATGAAATTCAATTGACCATATCTCCTATTATGTTTTGAATTTTTGAGTGTGGTCAAGTTCTAGAGTTAGATCTATGAGTTTTCTAACTTATCCAAGTGGAATCACTGGAAAAGGTGTTGTAGATTTTCGTGTGGACTGATTTTAGCAAAGGAGTCAAAAACTGCAAAGTACCAAAAAAGCTACTGCCCAGAAATTTAAAAGGGAATTTTCAGCCACTTAGTTTGTGAAATAAATTCCGACCTTTTGGGATATGAAAATATATGGTATAAAGTACCTACTGTCCAAAAATGAGCTCATTCCGACTTAAAATGACCAAGTTATGACAATTTTAATTTTTGTGATTTTCTGACGAAAATGACTATAACTGGAGTTCTATAACTCCGATGGCCACGAAATTTGAACTGGAGGCTCACGTTAACATGTATAAGATTGTGTCAAGATATTGGAATTTTTGGAGTTAAGCATGATAGGGCTAATTTTTTAGGCTACACACTAAAAATAATTTTACAGTTGAATATCTTTGGCTTACGTGCAAGATGTACTGTTGATTATTGGTTTACAGTTGTATATCTTTGGCTTACGTGCAAGATATACTGTTGATTATTGTTTTTACAGTTGTATATCTTTGGCTTACGTAAGAGATGTCTTTGTTGATTATTAGGTTTACTGGTTGTATATCTTTGGCTTACGTGCAAGATAAATTATTTATTGGTATGATTATGACCAGGGATTATTCAGTATAGTCATGACCATTGATGATTTCATAAATATCCTTGGCAAAGTAGTGCGAGGGATGATTCGATGATGTGGTTTATTTATTAAAAGTCGAGTCTCGGTGATAAAAATTGATGAAAACATTTTAAATCATAGAAGATAGTAGATATCATGCTCTACTTGACTCTTCTAATGGATTGCTTATTCCGTTGCAGTTAAGCTTCATGTCTATTGTATTTTATCAGTTTAACATTGTTAAAGACAAATGATAATTTATTCTACATTATCTTAGTCATAATATTTCTTACTGGGCTAGTTGAGCTCACCCTTTCTTTCACTGTTCTTTTCAGGAAATGAGAATATAGCTGGGACGAGTCGGGGAACGGAGTGATGGTCCAAATGATAGCATTAGTAGTCCTCACTATTCTGTTAAATAGCATGACAATAAATGGAATGAGGACTCCATTGAGTGTGGATATTGTCTAGATGACAATATTCTTATTAAAACTCTCAGTTTATGTTTTGTCGTATTTTACACGACAGTTGTATTATTAAGATGTATTTGTATTTTTGCACCATGTTTTTGGCGACTCAAGATGGGTGATGTATACCTATTTTGGGGGCGTCACAACATAGCTACAAGTGAAGCTGCAAAGGAGGCTGTTTGGATGACGAAGTTCATAACCGAACATGGTGTGGTTCCTAGCATTAGAGGACCAGTACCTTTATTCTGTGACAACACCGGAGCTGTTGCACAGGCTAAGGAACCCAAGTCTCATCAGAAATCCAAACACATGTTGCGGCGATTTTATTTGATCAGAGAGATCATTGAAAGATGAGACATCACCATAGAGCGTGTGGACTCTCAAGACAATATAGCAGATTCATTTACTAAAGTGTTAAGACAACAGCAGTTCGATCGTCACTTAGAGAAGATGGGTATGAGATACCACGACGATTGGCTTTAGTGTAAGTGGGAGATTGAAAGTAGTATGCATACAAGCCAATCATGTATGATGATAAAGCATATACTTTGTAATTAATCTTATTTATTTATTAATAAAAGAATTATTTATTAAAGGTATTTAATTATCTACATGGTATTATTTTAATAATATGTGAGAAACTCATAGTTTTAATCAATGCTTTTAGAATCATGATGAGATCATGCTAATGAGATCTAAATTCTTAGATAGCTTAAAACTAAAATATTCCCAATCAATGGATTACTAAAAAAGGGGATTAGTGAATCCAGATAGATTGGTACATACATTTCTTGCTCATTGGATGAGGATGATTGATCTCATGATCATTTGTGTGGAGACAGTAAAGCAATTATGTAGGTGCTTATCGGAGAATAAGTTCACTAAACGTGACTCATTAAGGAATACCTAATGGAGTTTTACTTACCTGTTAATAGGAATTCCTGTAGTGATAGTAGTACAAATGATCCTTAGACTTGAGATCATCATAGTATCTTATATATAATGAATTACACTTTGACTTATTCCTTAAGACTCTTAGAGTATATCAAAGGGTATGCTTGGGTGCAATAAGTTATATATGGAGATAATGAATGATTAATAAAAATTCTACCACTTTTAGTAAAAGAAGAGAAATGTCCTATGTGATTCGATAAATGACAACCCAGGAATCCTTGGCCAAGGTGGAATGAAATTAGAAAATAGTTTTTAATTTGCATTTATTCGGAGTTGTGCATTTAGGAATTGAAATACAAATAATTAAATAAAATAAGACTTGATAGTAATTCCATGTCTTATATTTCATTGGGACATTGTATGGTGGAAGGATTGAATTGTATGGTAACTATTTACTCAAAGGTTCTTTTATGATTAATGTTGAAATCTATATTATCTGAAAAGTCGTTGATCACTAGGGAGACTTATCCTTATTTTAGAATAAATATTATTTATTTAAATAAATTAATAGTTTAATTTATTTATTTAAATAAGATTACAATTATTCTAATTAATTTATTTACGACCGGTTTAATATGGAGAACCTAAAGGGTCACACCATAAAAGGAAGAAGAATTATTTAAAAAGTTAATGCCATAATCGTAATAATATGTTAAGTATATTTAATTTAATCTATAAAGTGATAAAATAAATTAAATAACTTAATATTTATTATTTAATATTTTAGAAATATTAAATATAAATTGATAAGAGGAGTCTTGTTAATATTATTATAATTGTTATTATTTTTAATTTCTAAAAGAGTTTAAAATTAATTTAATATAAGTACTCTCATCTATTCCTAATAAGATTAGGAGGTAAATTAATTAAAAATAATAATTAATTATCCCTAATTAGATTAGGGAACCTATTTAATTAAAAGAGTTTAATTAAATAAATAATACCTTATTATATTAAATAGGGTTACCTGATATCTTTATAAGAGGAGTCTTATATAAAATATCAGATATAGGTAATTCCAAAAGTTGGAGAGTACGCCCTCTTTTTCTATAGAGATAGGAAAAACTAGGGTTTTAGCCAAAACACCCTTCTTCTTGAAAATTCTTCTTCCTTGGTGGATCACCTCTAGAGGCCATACACTTGGATGTTTAACATTGATTAATGGAAGGAATCTACCCGGAGATTCAAGGAGATCGTGGAGAAGTAGAAGTTAAACTCGTACATGTGGAAGCTCGTATCTACAAGGGTATGATTCCATAAATTCTTGTTCTTCGTTTTAATTAATAATATGCATAAAGGATGATTCGGGTAATTGGTTTGTGAAAAAATTTAAAATCTAATTTTACTTTGCTTCTACTAATTTTACAATTTGATTGGTACTTTGATTTTCACAAAACCTAACAGATAATTCAAGTGGTGAACGATTCTTCGTGCCGATGAATGCAGTGAATTTTGGGGATGACAAATCATCCATGTCCGCCACGAACACCAAAGAGTTTACAAATAAGTGGCATGAAATGGTCGTCTTCGCATATGAGCTGGATTAAAAGGGCAGTGAAAGAGTCGGGCCGATGACTATAAACAAGCGCTTGGTAGGGAGGCAACCCCATCTCAGTATCAAATTTTCTACCCTTTTCCGTGTTCTAACTATTATTAATAGTATATATGCCTCTATTTGGTAGTGTAGTTGTTTTTTTAGTTTATGTGTAATATGCTTACATGATAATTTCCTATACTTTTGACGTTAGTGTTAGGTTTGTAATATTCATGAATGCAATCAAATTGCACAAATTAAGCAGAAACGTGGAAAATCAGAGTTTTAAAATTTTACAAACCATATACCAGGATCACCCTTTATGCACAATTATTAATTAAACGAAAAAGAAAGAACAAGAATCATACCCTTGAAGATTCGAACTTCCTCAGGTAGAAGTTCACCTCCAATCCTTTTCGCGTTCAACTTGAATCCACCGGGTTTGGTTCCTTCCTTTGATCAATGTTAGCCACCCAAGTGTTTGGCCTCTAGAGGTGATCCACCAAGGAAGAAGAAGGATTCAAGAAGATGGGTTGTTGGCTAAACCCTAGTTATCCATCTCTATAGAAAATGAGCGTACTCTCCAACAATTGGAATTACATATGTTGTGAAAAAGTCAACAACCACATCACCCATAATAAGACCCCTCTTATTTATAGATGTAGGCAACCCTCCTTAACAATTAAGGAATTGGGCTTTATTTTAATTAATTAAACTCTTTTAATTAATTAGGCTCCTAATCTTATTAGGAATAATTAATTAAACTCTTTTAATTAATTAGTCTCCTAATCTTATTAGGATATATGAGAGTACTTTTATTAATTAATTCCCAAACTCCTTTAGGAATTAAATAATAATAATAGTAATAATAATAATAAGACTCCTCTTATTAATTTATATTTAATATTTCTAAAATATTAAATAATAAATATTAAGCTATTTAATTTATTCTATCACCATAGATTAAATTAAATATACTTAACTTATTATTACAATTATGCCATTTACTTCTTAAATAATTATTCTTCTTTTTTATGGTGTGACCCTTTAGGTTCTCCATATTAAAAGCAGGTTGTGAATAAATCAATTAGAAAAATTCTAATCTTATTTAAATAAATAAATTAAAATATTAATTTATTTAAATAAATAATATTTATTCTACAATAGGGATAAGC
This sequence comes from Panax quinquefolius, assembly GCA_020205615.1. Lineage (NCBI taxonomy): Eukaryota > Viridiplantae > Streptophyta > Magnoliopsida > Apiales > Araliaceae > Panax > Panax quinquefolius. Next base: position 408,228 of record JAINUW010000807.1, read on the forward strand.
CTCCCTAGAGATCAACGACTTTCTAGATAATATAGATTTCAACATTAATCATAAAAGAACCTTTGAGTAAATAGTTACCGTACAATTCAATCCTTCCACCATACAATGTCCCAATTAAATATAAGACATGGAATTACTGTCAAGTCTTATTTTATTTAATTATATGTATTTCAACTCTTAAATGCACAACTCCAAATAATACAAATTAGAAACTCCTTTCTAATTTCATTCTGCCTTGGCCAATGACTATTGGGTTGTCATTTATCGAATCACATAGGACATTTTTCTTCTTTTACTAGAAGTGGTAGATTCTTTATTGATCATACATTATCTCCATGTACAACTTATTATACCCAAGCATACATTTTGCACTGTAAAATTAATAATCATTGTTTCACTTGGTAAGCTAACTTGGTAAGCTAGTTGGGCGCATTGTTAAAGGTTAAGTGTTGCTTGATTTGCATTGGTTTTCATTGTGTAGGAAAAGTTGGAAGAAATTTTTTTATGTAGGGCCATTGTATGGCAGCGACATTTGCACTTCGCCTTACCGCAATAGCTTAAAAAACCTCATTTCGATGGACGATTCGTCTTTGCGATGGCGAGTTCTTCCTCTTCAAGTCATTACTCGCATTGCCAAAATTTCTTCAACCTATTAGAAAGTCACGCTATAGCGGTAGAAATTAACCTTCTCCTCACGCTGCAGCGCCTCGTTTATTTCTCAAATTTTAATCTCGTAAAGCAAACCTCGCGCTACAGCGTTATTAGCGAGTTTTAGATGTTCAAATTGGGCATTTCGCGGTAAACTCTTCACAAACATTTACTCTTTTCAGTCGAACCTGCCCTAGAACCTCTCTAATTACAGATTTTCATGCCCTACATCCTCCTACTCAGATTCCAACCTTTAACTAGTCGTATTAAAAGGGATTCCTTACTTCATTTTCATCTAGATTCCTAATCTCTACTACAAGGTAAGTGGGATTTAAGCTTCTATTTAGAGTTTTTGAGGGTTCATTTGCTTTGGGTTTGGGCGAATTTGGGGCATGCTCTTATCTTGCGTTTCGCTACACCATTAGCAATGCTGTGATATTTGTAAAAAAGATTTGGGTTTATGATTTCTTAGGCTAGGGTTAGAGCTTTCCCTCTGACAGTGTGCACCCCAGGTGTTTGACATTTTGCCTCTTGTGGTTTTGGGCTTGATTGAGGTTCACTCTCACAAATTTTAATTGCGAGTTTGGTTCTTTTATTGTTGGGCATAGCAATTACTCTTGCTTAGTACTAAAATTTTGATATGGCGGCCAAACGTCCGTGCACTAGCACTGGTCCTTCTTCAGTGGCACCAAGATGGGATACTACAAAATTTATAAGCGAGGAAGCTTAGAAGAGGTATACCAAAACTTTATCCAAAAGGAACTTAGTGCCTAAGAGGGATTTGAGGCCCGATGATAAGAAAGATTGCAAACTTATGAAAATGATAATTGAGCAAAAGTGGGTTCACTTCACGAAGCATCTTGGTTTTGCCATCATTTCTGTGGTACGGGAGTTTTATGTCAATGGTAGTGCAGATGGACCAACTGTGGTCCAAGTTCAGGGGAAGCGGTTCCTTACGATAGCCAGGCCATCAAAAACTTGTTCGGGATGCCTAGTTTTATGGCAGAGACTACTTGGAGCCTGGCCTTAGAAGCTATAACCCGGATGAGATTGTAGCACGACTTTGTAAGCCCAGCACCTCATGGAAGACAAACGGATTCCATGGAAAGAAAAAAAGTTTCCCACAGTAGCATGCATTGAGTCACTATGGTAAGGCGTGGTACACCTTCATATGTTCCAACATCATGCTTACCCGCCACCTAGGCGAAGAGAGCGGGCTGTCTTCCTATTCGCCATTGTCATGTGTTTGAAGGTGGAGATGGGGGTATTAATCAAAGATTCCATCAAGAAGATAATTAAAAGCAACACGATTTCGGGACTCCCTCACCCTTCGCTGATCACCCGCCTTTGTAAATGGGCGAGCATTTAATTGAAAAAGTGATGACATCACTCAACTGCCCATGACACTTATAGATCATTATATCATATCACGATTTGGTGTTTGGAAGGAGCACAGTCTCATGTTCGCAGAGAGGGTTACCTACCGGCTCCACAGTCGTCGCCTTCATCAGAGGCTGGACCTTGTACCCCGGCACCAGAGTTTGTGTTTACTCCACCCGGGGTCCTAGCAGAGTTAATGGCAAGCATGCACTTCCTATATAGGAAAGTGGATACTATTGCCTAGCGGCAGAACCAGTTCATGCAGTACCATGCCGAGTTCGCAAACACGGTCGCACCAGCATCTATGCAACACATGGTGGAAAAGAGGAGGACTCTATGCCATTCAAATTTCCTGAACCTTCTACCTTAACACCATATCCACCATCATCCCCAGCAGAGATGAGGGCCATGAGGAGGGTGTAGAGGGTGATGGCGCCGACTGAGCCATCTACAACATATCTGGAAATGAGGGCATTGGCTAACTCAAGTTTGGGGAGCAGTTTTATCAGCCATATTATCTATTCTACCATATGAACTCTATTTTGTTATTATTTGGTTTTAGTAATATTTTAGGCTACAATATGAACTGTTATTGAATTGCAGCCTTGGATTATCATGTTATTGATGCATGGATGTTAAGTTTCATCATGTTGTTAGGAATTTATGCTTATCTATCTATTATGACATATTTGGAGTAGATTGTATCTTAGTAGTTTTTCTTTATTTATGCCATGTTTCCATAAGGATGCCTTTGTTACTACTTTTTAGTATTTTGGGTTGCTTAGATTTGTTTTAGTATTACAGTCATGTATGAACTGCAGATGACATCTTTTTGGCTTTTGTAGCCTCAGCTTTTTATTATTTTATGGCTTTATTTAGAATTGTATGGATTCATGAGCAGTTTTTAGTATTAGCATGTTTTGTTTATAGCCATCTTTTGGGATTTACACAGATTGGTATACTTGATGCCATGTTATGGCTTTATTATCCTATTTTGAGTTGATATTAGTGCAAGGATTCCCATTATCTTTTATCTTGTCATGCTATGGTTTTTATCTTGTCAAGAATGTGTAGTTTGAGGGGTTAGTTTAGTTGATAAGTTGAGACTGTTATTGATCCGTTCTTCCTAGCGAGCACCGACCAACTGTTATAGCTAGTTATATTTTTGATATAGTTGTGTGGTTATTGTTTTGAAAATGCATTAACTCTATGAACTTAAATGAATATAAGGTAATAAAATACGTAGACGCTTATACAGATTTGGATCTTGGATTTTGGCATGTTTTCATGCTAAAAAAACAAAACTTTAGTTGACTAAGCCTAATTATGTGGCCTTTGTTACTCACGTCATTAGATCCTTAGGGGTGTTCTACACCTAATGCCCTAACACCATCTGGCTTGGGAGTTATTGATAAAAAGCTCATTAATGGGTAGCTCTGAATAGCTTAAGGTAATTAAGCATTACACAGTCATCCTAAAGGTTTTGTTTGTTAATGTGTTTGGAATAAAAGTCTAATTTAGCTTAAGTCTGATTACGTGGCCTTTGTTGCTCGAGTTATTAGATCTATAGGGGTGTTCTACACCTAGTTCCCTAAATTCATCTGGTTTGGGAGTCATTGATCAAAAACTCATTATTGGGTAACTCTAAATAGCCTAAGGTAATTAAGCATTGCATAAGTCAGATCTGGGGGGGAAAATAGACATAACTTCTTCATCCAAACTCCGATTGAGGTGATTCAAGATGATCCGGAAAGAGGAGATGTAGATCTACAACTTTTATTCTTTGCGTTCTTAGAAATAATGGCTGGAGAAATGCTCAAATTCGCCCTGAAGTGACTGCTATGCAAATGGCAAGCCAAAAATGTGAATCTAGCAACCCCAAATGTCGATCCAAGTGACACGTATTCCAATTCATACAAAACAAAGTAAAAACACATAAAACTAATACAAAAACATTTGAAAACAATATAAAACCACATTATACAACAATAAGCTAAAAACACACATAAACCAATTGAAATACCTTAAGACTTGCAAATTATCAAGGCAAAAAGTACTCAATACTTAGGTATAAAAACAACTCATCAAATACCCTCAAACTTGAATCTTTGCTTGTCCTCAAACAAAACACTAAGAACAAAACTATAAAAATAAATTCTAAAAATCAACTACTTGAGCAATAAATTAATAAGTTTGAACAATGGCCTTAAAGAGGTCAAAACATGATAACTCTAGAAAACTTTCAAAATGTCACGTCTAGGATTTCAACTTGCTTTTAGTCATACCTTGCTTTAGATCCTTTTTCGCGCGTGTGTGTATCCATTTACACTAAACTAATTATAGCTTGGATTGGCTTATGAACCTCTATTACCTTATGAAAGAAATAAACTTCAAAAACTACATGCTTAACACATCACTCACCACAATTGTGGACAAATCAAACATTCCAAAAATTTGAGATCAAAGGAATCTTAGGTATGCGCATTTTATGCTCCATCATACCCTGAGTCCGCTTTTATGGGCAAGTGTGTTTTACGCTCCATCTCAATCCACCGCAAGATTTTCGATATATTTTTATTTCTTCTGTTTTTATAGGTGAGTGCGTTTTGTGCTCTATCTCCCCTAAGTATGTGTTTATGAGTGAGTACGTTATACGCTCCATCTCAACCCACCACATGACCAATTAATCAAACTTAAGTATACTGCTTCGAGTGATGTTTCAACGAGTTCTAAAACTTATTGATATCTCCCACAAGTATTTGGTCATATAAGCCTTGTCTAAGTATACAACTAGTTCATTACAAATGGACAAGTGTTCAAAAGTAGGAGTCATAAGCAAAGCAATAACCAACAATAAGTCAATCACCCGAACTAAGCAACACATTTATCCATTTTTCATGAGTTATAACCTTAACAATCATTTGCCTGATCATATATTATAGCTCAATTAAAATTAAATCAATGCTCAAGAGACAACCTATACTAGAAATGCAATTAAACCAAAATAAACACAATAAAACAAAACATATTAAAACAAAACGTAGAAGACCCCTAAACTTGAAACTGACAATGTCCTTCCTAAACGCAATAAAAGAATTCAATGCAAAGGACTTCCGTGATCATTTATCAGTTGTCGCCTTCCGCAACCGGCGTCTACTATTTGCTAAGATATAAAATAAAATGGAAAATTTTCAAAATTTTTAACTAATATGCACAACTAAAAATAATAACATCAAAATAATTGACATAATAACATAATACTAACTCAAGTACCAAGAATATCACGAGTACCACCAAACTTAAGACAAACATTGTCTTCAATGTAAAGATAGATAAAAATTAAAACTGAGGACTTCCCTGAGGCTGTACCAATCGTCATCGACATCATCCTCACCACCGTAAGTCATTTTGGAGACATTCCAATTCAAAAGCACCAACAAAATTCAAGCAATAACTTACTCTTTCTTTTCGGCCTTAACTTCTGTCGTGACATGCCTTGCCCCTTGCTTTGCTTGGCGATTCATTGGTGAATCATGCTTGTAGCTATTTGGTGCCTGAGATTAACTAACAAAAAAATTTTATAACTTGGGTTGCCTCCCAATAAGCGCTTGTTTTATAGTCTTCACCCTAACTTTAAAATAAAAATACAAGTTTAATAAAAATGTGTCATGCAAAATCGGACTGTAAGGATCCAATAGTTACGTTGAGTCTTTCACAAGAGCAATGCATTTACTTACAATCTTGTCAATCTAATCTCACAAACGATAACAATAAACAGAATTGTAAGGCCCCAGCTTATGTCAAGTCTTGCACAAGAGCCGCATTTACATACAGTCTTGTCAACCTTTTTATCGTAATCGGTAAACACGTGCAAACAATGATCAAACAAATAAAATAGTGATAAGAGAGTTGTCAAACCCACGAGGAACTATCACTAATAGTTACCAAGTACCAATTTTATATCACCTCGGTCTTATTTAAACAGTTGATTAAAACGATAAATTATGATTACAATTAATCTAAATAACAGAATTACAAAACATAGATAGATAGATAAAGAGCTAAGAACACAATATCCACATACAAGAATTTTGTCAAACACTTGGCATGCATCACTTTGTTAAAATCTCTTAACTGTCCTTATGATCATGGCAACCACTATGAATTAAAAATACACAAATTATGCATAACATAATCACATGCCCTTATATTTTTAGTCTAAATCCACAATCTATTTTCTAATTTCAAATAGATTACCAAACTAATTACCAGTTTCTTAGCAATTAAACATTAAGCACAAAATATAAAGAACCAATTCGTATGACACCAATCAAAAGGAAAGTAAATTAGAAGTTTAATTCATAACAAATTAATCAAACTATTCCAAATATTAGGTAATCACTCATGGATAATACAAGTATCAAAGAAAAGTTAAAAATTAATTCAATTCCTTGCCTCCATTGGTGTTACACGTGTTTGTGCACTAGATCCCCAAGCATGAGTTCTAGCTGCTAGAAGAAGAAGAAAGAAAAGGAATGGCTTCCCCTTGGTTTCTAGATAAAGCCCCCATTAAAGCACTTCCAATCTTGTTGAACAACCATGGAACAAGGCCATTTCCTTCCTTCTCCAAGCTCTTTCGCCTCCTCTCTCTTTTATCCCTCTAGGTCGAAAGTTAAAATGAAATGTATGTTCACTGGTCATTAGGTTGAGCATTTAACAATTTGAAATCATCAAAAATCATGCATGCTAAACTGCAGTCACTGATTGATTTAACTTAAACGGGGTGCTACAAAGCTTAAAAGGCTGACGACCTCTTGGTTGGGGTCTTTGCAATGCAATGGAAATACACTAAGAAGAAGTGGCTGCAGTGCAAGGCAAAAATCTAGAATTTTTAACTTGACATCTATTGGAAAAATGGCCATAACTTCTTCATCCAAACTCTGATTGAGGCAATTCAAGATGATCCGGAAAGAATAGACATAGATCTACAACTTTTATTCTTTGAGGTCTTCAAAATAATGGCTGGAGCAATGCTCAAATTCGCCCTAAAATATCTGTTATGCAAATGGCAAGCCAAAAATGAGAATCTAGCAACCCCAAATGTCGATCTAAGTAACACTGATTCCATTTCCTAAAAAATAAAGTAAAACACATAAAACTAATACAAAAACATATGAAAACAATATAAAACCACTTTATACAACAATAAGCTAAAAATACACATAAACCAAATGAAATACCTTAAGACTTACAAATTATCAAGGCAAAAAGTACTCAATACTTAGGTATAAAAACCACTCAATTATCCCTAAGCTTTGATACCAAATGTGACGCCCCCAAAATAGGTCCACACAACCCATTCTGAGTCGACAAAAACAACACTACTAACGCGAACTTTCCTATTACAACTATTAAACTGTCGTACAAAATACAACGACACATATGCTGTGAGTTTCAATACAAATATTGTAACATATATAATACAAAAATATTCATGCTCAAATTATTACAATGCCATATAAAATACAGCAACAAATATTTCAAGTCCCCAAAGGAACACGAGAAGATTTATGTCCTCCTCATTCTAATGTGGTGTATTTTTGAAGCTTTCAAAGTCGGGTCCTTATCACCCTATTATTGTTCACCAAAATCAATTATTAAATGACGTATAAAATATGACACACACATTCTAAGTCCTCAGTACAATTATGATTCCACAATGTTCTATAACTTGATGAGGATTGCGACTAATTCGAAACACCACTTTATACCCATGTTCTCTCTGCTAGTCTCAGCTACACTTTTATTTCCTAAAAGGAATTGTAAAACAAAAGGGTGAGCTCAAATAGTCTAGTAAAGAATATCATGACTTAAGATATTTAAATTATCAATAGCCTTCATCAGTAACAAGTCAGATATTTATTACTGTTGTAGCGGAATCAACAATCCTCTAGAAGAGTCAAGTAGAACATAATGTCTACTATCTTCTCCAAATTAAAAGTCCATCATCAATATTTTATTCCTATAACACCAATCAACAATTCTTCGTTGTACCCAAGACAAAGAGAATTTTTACCACCTGTCTTTACCTGAAACACCAAAGATCATGATTATTCCAATTCACGGTTCATGTTTATAATTATGCCATTAAATTCATCTTTTCACTCCAGGCCAAAGATACACAACTATAAAGTCAATAATCAGCAGTCCATCTTTGCACTACGAGCCAAAGACATACAACTGTAAAACCAATAATTAACAGTCCATATTTGCACTACGGGCCAAAGATATACAACTGTAAAACTAATAATTAACAGTCCATCTTTGCACTACGAGCCAAAAATATACAACTATAAAACTAATAATCATGATTAAACCAATACATAATTCTGGTCATGATTATACCAATACATAATTCCTGGTAATAATCATACTAATCAACAGTTCATCTTTGCACTATGGGCCAAAGATAACTTTCTAACACAAATTTAAGTCTAAGGATGATGACAATGATATATAAAATGAATGGACAGAAATAATCAGAATAATAAGATAAAATAGATCTTAGTGATTTTTAACTTATTTATCCAGAGTTCAAATTGCCAACGTGATATCTAGAAAATCGATTAGAATTCTTGATAGAATATAAAGTTCAAGTAAATGTGAAGTTCCCGGCTCAAGTATAATAACTTAAAACTGAATAGAAAGATTCAGGTCACGATATTAAATGAAGCACAAACTATTAAGGATATTTTAATCATTTAAGGACTTTTCACCATTAAAAGATAAGCTGAATAAACGGATAATAATATCTTACCGTAATATTGAGTATGAAAGAAAATGATATCCCTTTACCATAAAAAAATGATTCCCCTTACCTTAGCATGTGATTTGATTTTGCTTTCTGTGAAATTGATCAACTTAAAAAATGCTTGCATTCCTTATCTACACTTGGAGTAACCTTACACTCAACAGAAAGACTCACAATATTGTAGTAAAAGAATTTTATATTTTTAGTATAGTGATGGTGTGTGTTTAGTTGCTCAATTAGGCAACCTATTTATACTAAACATTGAGAAATTACTAGCACGCATGCTTTGACAAAATAACCAAATGAGGTATATAATAATGTTGGTAGTGGAATTTTTGGTTTTACAGAGAAAATTAAACCAACTTGTACACGTTTTAACAAAATTTGTTCAATAATAGAGTTGTGGTCCATACTACTTTAGGAAAAGTAAAGTGTCTGCAAGTCCTGCCAAACTTACTTTTGTAAAAAGAAAATAATTGAACAAACATCTGCATATAATACTTATCTTTAATCAACAACCTTTATTCATCAATTATTTACACTTTTTTAATCTTTCAACAATTATTCACAATTATTAACATAAACTCACTGTGACGCCCCCAAAACAAGTATACATCACCCATCTTGAGTCGCCAGATATCATACTATAAAATCAAATACAAACTTCATTTATATAACTATTGAACTGTCGTGCAGAATACGACCATAGTTAAACTGTGAGTTTTAATACAAAGGTACTTTACATAGAAGTACAGTTAAAAACTATTTTAGAAATTAAAATCTTTGGGAAGTGCTCAAGGAAAAGGTACTTCACATAAAAGTACAGTCAAAAACTGTTTTAGAAATTAAAATCTTTGGGAAGTGCTCAAGGAAACCTTCGTACATGGGAGGCCGTAAATACAGGTTATGATAGATATCATATGTCCACAGAATTATCCTTGGTTGACCCAATAGACCCCAAAGAAAAATAAGAAGATTACTATAATGTTCTTTCTAATGGTGAGTCTTCTCTTGACATATAACTATTTCCACTGTCTCCAATTGAAAATTATATTTCAACCAAACTCCAAGATCATATAGATAGTGCTCGTAGATATACTCAACAAGTGGATGTGCACAACCCTGTCTTATGATAACACGAGGTTGTATGTCATTAGACATCTTGTATGATAGTGACAAAACACCCTTCCAAAGTTGGGTTCACCTCACCCTATTCGGTTCACCAAAATTAAATATCAAATGACGTATACAATACGATACACTTATCTAAAAATCTCAATAAAATTATTTTCGTACTATTTAGGGAGAACCTCAACAGCTATAGACCACCGTTTATTCTCCTGTTACCCCCGCTCGACCCAGCTATACTATTATTACCTGAAAGGAATTATGATGCAAAAAGGGTGAGTACAACTAACCCAGTAAAGAATATTAAGACTAAAGATAATTTACATCATCAATAGCCTTTATTAATAATAAATCAGAGATTTAGAACATATGGTAGATGATAAAACTTTTCAACCATAGTTACAGCGGAACAAGCAATCCATTAGAAGAGTCAAATAGACCATCAGATCTATTATCTTCTCCATGTTAAAAGTCCACCAATAATGTTTTATCCCTGTAATATCAATCAACAATTCCTGTCCACAATTATATGAATAACTCATAATCATAATTGTGATTCTAAATTCCTCTTCGCACCCAGGACGAAGATAATTTTCATCATCTATCTTCACCTGTAACATCAAAAATTATGGTTATACCAAATCATAATTCCTGCTCATAATCATACTAATAAATTCATCTTTGCACTACGACCAAAGATATTCATTCATAATTCATCTTTGCACTACATGCCAAATATATACAACTATATTTTAGAAGAGTCAAGTAAAGCATGATATCTACTATCTTTTACGAATTAAAAGTGTATAATCAATATTTTATCGCTGAGACTCAACTTAATAAATAATCCACATCTTCGAATCATCCCTGAACTACAGCTAAGGATATTCATGTAATCATCAATGGTCATGATTATACCGAATAATCCCTGGTTATAATCATACCAATAACTGTCCATCAATGCACTATGGGCCAATGAGGACTTTTACCACATCATCTATAAAATTACGAGTCATGATTATACCGAATGATCCCTGGTCATAATCATACCAATAAACAGTTCATCTATGCACATAAGCCAAAGATACTCATCAATCAATAGTTCATCTTTACACATAAGCCAAAGATATACAACTGTATAACCAATAATCAACAGTCCATGTTTGCACGTAAGCCAAAGATATACAAGTATAAAACCAATAATTAACAGTCCATCTTTGCACGTAAGCCAAAGATGACTTTCATCATAATATAAGCATGAGGATGATGACAATGATATAAGCATTAATCAAACAAAATCAAAGATAAATATTAAAGACTTTAAATTTATCCAGAGTTTAAAAATATCCAAATTGTCAACATGATACTGCTTTATGGAGTAAAATTCAAGAATAATATTCATGTACCAAAAATAATTTGGACAGAAAAGAAATATATTTTTCAGGTAAATAGTACCTTGCAATAGTACTCTATGAATAATACTTCGGGAATAGTACCTCGTGAATAGTACCCCGGCATGAAAAGTACCCCAAATACCTGAGTGAATAATATTTGGGTGAATAGTAATTTGGGAGAATAGTAACCCATGAATAGTAACTCATGAATAGTACTTTGATATGAAAAGGGCCCCGAATACCCGAGTGAATAATACTATAGTGAATAGTAACCAGGTAAATAGTAACCTGTGAATAGTAACTCGGAAAAAAATACCAAAGAAAATGATATTCCATGACGAGTACAAAAGAAATGATATCTCATACGAGTATAATAGAATATACGAAACTACAAATGGATTTTCACTCGCCATACGGTAATCCATGTAGATAGATCATTTCCACAATTTAATAAAGAATGAATACGAAGGATAATTCACTATGCATGCGGTAGTCCACACAGACAGGTTATTCTAATAGAATAATAAAGAATGGAATAACAAAAGAATTCACCAGGCATGCGATAGACCGCATAGACATGTTATTCCCAATAGAATAATAATGAATAGAACCAGGTCATGAGTAATCCGCACAGACAGGATATTCCAACAGAATAATAAAGAATTGAATAACAATGAATTCACGGGCATGCGATAGGCCGCATGCAGACGAGTTATTCCAACGAATAATAAAGAATGGAATAACAGAAGAATTTCACCATGTATGTGGTACTTTGCATAGACAGGTTATTCCAACATAATAATAAAGAATGGAATAACAACCCTTACGAGTATTGAAAGAAAATAACCCTCTTCATAAATACAAAAGAATAATACCCCTTACTATAATAATAATAATATCCCTTACCTCAGAAGAAAACTGGATACTAGAATAGTGAGGTAGCAGACTTCTCTTCTTCTTTCTCTCTATAATTTCTCTCTATAATAGTTTTTCTATAGCTTTAGTGAATTGTTGAAAAATAATGAAGGAATGAGCTTCTATTTATAGGAAAATATAGTTTTGATAATTGCACATTTTGGGACTCGAAATATTACAGTATAATACCTTCATCTTTTCCTTCATTTTTAATTTAGTCATGCAAGTATTATCAAACTTGCACCACCTCCCCTAATTGTAAATCATGTGAATCAATAGTAAATCATGCGACTCAATAATTCTAAACATGTGAAAAAATTAATTATAGTATACTACCTTCAATTATACCTCCATTTTTAACTTAGTCATATAAGTATTATCAATCTTGCACCAACTCCCCTAATAGTAAATGAATGTGAATCAATAGTACACACATGTAAACAAATAGTTATAATCATATGAATCAATAGCAATTAATTGCTCATTTATCCGGTTAATTACCCGATTGATCAATATAACCTCCAGACATCAATTATTATCGAAATAAATGTCGATTTTCACTAACACTACTAATTCCAACACAATGGAACTATCAATTTCATCTTTAATCAACACGAACTTATTCATCATTAATATTATAATTCACAATATTTAACAACCAGGTCGTTCCCAGGAAAGAGGGGACTTTCCGATAAGGATTTTTCCTTATTGGCGCGCAATTAGGTGACCAAACCTCTCTTTGACAGAACTTCTAGACATTGTCAATATTGAAAATAATAATATGAATAACTTTGCCATCTTAATTATTGATTTAATAATATATCATATTATGCAGATGATACTGTGACAATAATTGAATCAATAATATGAGAGATATGATGTAGCAACTACTGTAACAATAATTGAGTATAACTGAGTGAACTTTCACGTAAGCATCAATAATCAATACCGTGTGCTACTATGCAACCATGCGTATTACTGTACTTTTACTATCGGATAGTTCAACAGTTTTAACAGTAACACTTTCGCGGTTATAAAAAGATAATTTTGTCGTTTTCTTACTACAACAATACATCCGTTGTGGGGTCCACCAATGATTTTGCTGTTGAACGAATATTTCCTGTTAAAACGAATATTCCCCGACCAATCGAATATTATATAACAACCTTCTTACTTTGAAAAAATTTACATATCACCCTTAACTTTAACCTTTTATCAATTTAACCATTTACTAAATAGAATAATTATAAAAAAATTGAATACTTTCATTTCATAAAATTTGGGTTCTCACACTCATAATACTGCCAATTGGTTTAATTATATCATATCAAATAATATTAGTTACTGTGCAATAACTACTATGGAAATTGTTGAATAAAATACTAAGTGATTTATTACGTAAGAATCAATAATATGAATCACTGTACAATACCGTGTGCAACTGAGGAATATCGTGTACTACTGTGGAATCACACGTATTACTGTATTTTTATCACCGATATTTCAATAGTTAACGATAAAATTTTTGCAGTCAATTTTTAAAAAGGTTATTTCTGTCGATTTCCCTATCCGACAGTTATTCTATTATAGGGCCCACAAATGATTGGTTAATTTGGTGTCGTCATACGAATATTTCCCTACAAAAAGAATATTTCTCGACCAAATGAATATTTTATGACAAATTGCTTACTTTAGAAAATTTGCACATATCACCCATAACTATAGCATTATATCAAATCAACACCTTACTATAAACAACTTAAATTCTATTAAAAGTCGAGATCAACATCAAACCATATTTATCTCGAATAACATATAAAGCAAATAATAATTCATAATTCATTCAAGTTGTCTTTATTTATCGCATTATATTCCAAAACCTATAAATGAATAACAAAACTAAAGAAACCCATATATGACAATTTATTTTAAAAACACCAGTCCACTGTTATGGTATTATCACCATTAACCAAAACTTAACTATTAATTTAATTACTTTTAACAGAAACTAGACTTCAAATAATCAAAGTTAGCATCAAAAATCACACAAATCGGATTTAAAATCATTAAGTTATACATTTTTAAAACTTAATGTTTGTTGCTAAAAATTCTACTTGAAAAATTTTGAACCATCCACCTCACGAAATTAATAACAAATCATACGTTAATCTTTAACGGTTCAAAATTTACGGACTTATACTCAACTTATATATGTATAACATATCCAAAAATTAAAACGATCCAACGGTCGAATTAAAAATTATAACTCACGTAACAGAGCTTAAGAAAACTAATTTTTTGGATTATGAGTCCTTCAGACCAATTTCATTCAAACAGTCACCACGAAAAATCTACAAGGAATTTTTGGGTGACTCTAATTTCTATGTTTAACTTACTTCTAGGGCTTTCTTTTGATATAAGACTCATCTTCTAACTCATTATACACAAAGAGTTGTGTATTTTACAAAATCAAGTAGTAAACTAATTTTTTTTTGGAATTTTTCAAATTTTGCTCTTCATTTGATTTCTAGATTTCTCTCATTTGATTCATGTTTATGCATGTTTAAATCATCTAATACATATGAAATATGTACTCTTTACATAAAATTCATAAAAACTTTAAAATAAATTAAAGGTTTTAAACATACCTTTTTCTTGATTTCTTCTTTCTTTTTCTTTTACTTCATTTTCTTCCTTATCTCTAATTTTCAACATTCTTCCTCTCTCTCTCTATTTTCTTCTGCTGAAGTTGGCGTAGGAAAGAAAAATGGAGGTGGGAGGGAGTATATTTATTGTTTTATTTCCTTTTTCATTCTTTTCCTTAAATTCCTCTTTTTTGTCCCCCCCCCCAATAATTCTCTCTCCCCCTCATTTTTCCAGTATTCAGCCACCACTTGGGACCCATCCAACATAATTTTTTTTTCTTCTTTTATTAGCTCATGTATCCATTTAATTGTCCATTTAAACATTTATCAATTTAACATTTTACAGTTTTAGAATAATAATCATAAATTAACTTAGACTTTTATTTCATAAAAGTCGGGATCTTACAGTCGCCGGCAGCGGCGCTTCCCTCTTCTTCAGCTTCTCCCTCTCCCTCTTCTTTTTCTTTTCGTTTACTGGAATGCTTGGTTGACTATTTAGTTATGATATTTAAAAGAATCTGCGGCCGCTATCTGCGACCACCTTCGGTTGTTGATTTTAATTTACGTGGAATTTATAGCTACTGATAGCGGCCGCTATTAGGAATCAGTCGTAAAAAGTCTCCCACCAAAATGCTAGTGCTAAATTTAAGACGGCAAAAATAGATCAGCAACTGTTTGACGGTCACTAATAAAACTAGTGACGGGTTTGGCCGATGGTCACTAATAGCGGTTGCTATTATCGGCAGTAGGGACCGAATAAGGCGGTCGTAGATTAATTTGGTCGTTGATGGGACATTTTCATGTAGTGTTAGGAGATTTTCTTTTCTCCGTTTATGGGATTTTTTTGTTTGTGAGACTTTTTCCATAAATTGTCGAAGATAGATTATTCAGATTTGGATATAGCATTTTCATGGTGACTTGTTCTTTTGTTGTCTGTGCTGAAGAACGGTTTAGATATGTGTATTTTATTATTTTATTTTTTGGGGGGATATAAGTGTATTTCAGTAGTTTATTTAGTGTCTGCTAGCGTTGTTGGCTACAATTGGCCCTTTTCCTGATTATCTGTTATTTATTTGAAAGAATTACTATTTGTGTTTGTTTGTTATAATACTTTATTTTTTTATAATAAATTACAATTTTAATATATTTTAATGTTTGGACTTTGATTAAAAAAAATACTCAAATTTTGAAACGTTATGTTGGAGGTCTTTAGTTGGCAAGTTGGTAAGACCAATGGATTTTTTGGATCAATGGGAGTAGGAGAGTGAGTAACTGAGTATGTAGGGAGTCATTGATCAGTTTTACAATTTTTTGTATTTCTTAGAAGCAGTTTGTATATGCAAAATAGTGTGGGGTCATGGCAATGATTCAAGGAAGTTTTCTAGGAGCAAAACGGTTATTGTATCATAGTTATAGCCCTAAAAAATACACTCAAGTAGATAATTATAATAACACTTATTACCCTTCTACTTTTTTAAGTAACAGTCAATACCCCTCTAGTCTACAATATGTAACATTTACTATCTCTAGCGTGGTTGATCAACTAATATCTAAAAATATTTTTAATATAATGTCTAATACACCCTTCAAGTTATAATGCTTAATTTATCCACTAATAATATAAATTTGTATATTATAACTTTTATTAAACTTGATCTAATTAATTAAATTATGAATTTGTGCAATAATTAACATAAATGTCAAAAAATAATAAATATTCATTTTATCGGTAATATAAATTCATAAAATTTTTGTTAATTAAATTTCTCAAAGATTAAAAATTATGATATATATATATATATATATATATATATATATATATATATATATTCAATTCAAATATATTTTTTGTAATTAAAAAGTAAAATTTTAATCTAGATAAAAAATACAAATTAGCATAATAAAATTATAATTATTTTTCTAAATATTAAAATTTACGTAAAACAAACTTATTATTATAAAACAAATCTTATTATTCATATAAAAAAGTATTAAAAGTTATGTAAGACCCCAACTTTTATGAATAAAGATTTAATTTTCTCTAATTAATATTTTTGAATAATAAGGTGTGGATTTAATATAATGTTATAGTTGTGGGTAATATTTACAAATTTTGTAAAGTTAAAAAGTTGTCATAAAATATTTGTTTGGTCGGAGAATATTCTTTTTGTCGGAGAATATCCGTACGACGGCACAATCATTGGTGGACCCCATAACAGAATTACCGTCGGAGTTAGAAAATGACAGAAATAACTTTTTATAATAATAACGGCAAAAGTTTTACCATTACTATTGAAATATCCTGTGATAAATGTATAGTAATACGCGTGGTTGCATAGTAGCACACGGTATTGTAAAATATCTTTGATTATTGATAATTATGTGAAAAGTCACTCAGTTTTATTCAATTATTTTCATAGTACTTGATGCATAGTATCACATATTATTGATTCAATTAGTGTCATAGTATCATCTGCATGATATTTCATATTATTATATCAATAATTGGGACGACAAAGTTATTCATATTATTATTTTCATTATTGATGATGTCTAGAAAGTTTTGTCGAGGAAAGGGGTTTGGTCATCTAATTGGGCGCCAATAAAGAGAAGTCCTTATCGGAAAGCCCCCTTTTTCCTGTGAATGATCTGGTTGTTAATATTGTAAGTTATAATATTAATGATGAATAAATTTTATTAAAAATGTGTTTGGTGAAGCCAAGTGAATTGAGATAAATAGAGAGATTTTTTATGAAGTATTTGTTGTAAATTTGGCTTATTACATGAACCACCACTTAATAATTTTTCAAAATCATTGGTAGAAAGTTATCTCAGTTTTGTTTTATTACTTATATATATATATATATATATATATATATTTGTGTGTTTGTGCGTGAAGGTCTGTGTATGTGGGTGAAATATATATATATATATATTATAAGTTTTGTTTTGTTTATATTAAATAGAATATATTATATTTTATTTGATTGTATAGTACTGCATAGTGTTTGCATAGTGTTGCATAGTGCAGCATAGCAAAATCAAAATTATTTCAGTGAATTCGTCCGTGAATTCGCCTACTGTGCAGTCCGTGATTATTTCAAATAGTATCATGCCATTCTCCTATAAATAGGATGCTTAGTTTGAAAATCACACTAGAATCAGATAATTCTTTTTCTATAATATTGAGTGTATTTCTTTTGAGTTTAAGGAAGCTTTGAGTGTAAAAAACAATACAAGTTTTCTTCAAGAATATCCTATCTATACCATTCAGAAGTACTCTCTATAAGACCCCAAATTTTATGAAATGAATGTATTCAATTTTCTTGTAGTTATTATTTAGTAAATGGTTAAGTTGATAAAAGGTTAAAAGTTAAGGGTGATTTGTGAAAATTTTGAAAAGTATACAAGTTGTCATAAAATATTCGATTGATCGGAGAATATTTGTTTTAACAGGGAATATTCGTACGACGGCACAATCATTGGTGGACCCCACTGTGATAACCCAGAAAATTGGATTGTCCAAAATTTAAGATTTAAAGAATTAGTTATTAATAAAATGATTTTTTATTAATAATATTCTATGCTATGTGTTTATTAATCGTTCTAGAACCTAGGATGATTATAAATCGAGAGGATTCTGGCTATAAGCTAGACTGAACGAGTATGAATTTGGAAGATGAAAATAAAATTTTTTCGAGAACAAAAATATTTTTGGGGTAAAGACGAAATAGGCACTATTCACCCGACGAAACCCTAAGGGTTAGGGTTTAAATAACCTAAGCCTTTCCGAGAGTTCGGTATGTCAGAATGACATTCCGTCGAAAGATTTGACGATAATATATCGTGAAAAGTTAAGTAAGTCGATAAAAAGGTTTTCTCGAAAAACGTGAAAAAATCGGACAAAATAAAAATGATGAAAAGTACTGTTATGTACTCTTCATTTGTTTAACTACGTTAGGAGAAAAAGTGAAGGAAAACGCTTAACATCAAAAAGTGTTTTTCAATTTTTCGGAGATCCAAAAAATACGTAAAAGTTAATTGGTAAAGGAAAGACGAAATATCCAAAAATATATGGATTTCGAGAATTGCAATATTTAAAACTGTTGGACGAATTCCGCATGATGGATGCACGAAGCTTCCAAGGGAAGCTTCATGAATAGTAAGGAGGTGGAATAGTAAGGATGTGTGAATAGTAACCAGAGGGGCAGAATGACTATTTTGCCCTTAGCTTGGAAAATCTATAAAAGAAAGCTTATTTTTCATTTGTTGGTGATTTTGAAAATCACCAACATTTGAGAGAGAGAGAGAGAGGGAGAGATTTTGGATGAGGAGGAAGAGGAAAAGGAAGAGGAAAAGTTGGCTCGTGAGCAAACTTTGTCCGACAGAAAGAGATTAAAGGAGAAAGGTAATCCGAAACCTAGTCTCTTACAAATTTTCTTTAAGTTTATATGTTAAAAACATAGCTTAATGAGAATATGAAGTAAAAGATGTTAGGAAGGATTTCATATGGTTGAAATCATGAGAAAATGAAGAAATAAGAATTAAAAGTTTATTTTATAAATTTCTTAAGGAAGTATAAGTTTCGTAATAAATTTGAGCGATCCGAATGAATCATATGAACGATTCAGTGAAATAAGTAAGGAATAGTATTTTATAACATCGAATTCCAAGAAAAAGTAAAATCTTAATCAAAATATCGATTAAAAATGAAGAATGAACGAAGAACACACGAAGAACACGAAGAATATTGTTGATGGATAAATTTAAAACCATCGTAGTGTAATTGTTGTTGATGGACAAGTTTAAAACCATCGCTTATAAGTTAGATGCTTATTGCTTGGTTAGGAATGGTAGAAACGTTCATGAAGAACGGATTAAAACTTAGCTATAACGAAGTTATGACGAATATTTCATAAAAGACGAACGAGAAATAGAATGTTAGTAAATGAACCCAAACATGTAGGGTTTCATAAGAATATAAGGGAATGTAGAAAACGTGAGTCATGAACTCAAGAATGAACGAGTTCTGAGTTCGAATGACCGAATTACGGACAAACAAACGAAGAATGTTAATAACATAAAATGAACGAAGGATGAAGATTAAGATAATCGAATGATTCAGAACAAAGTTCTGTCCAAAGGGAGTTAAAGTACGTAAGATAAGGAAGAGAATGGCTTTGGAACGACCTCGTTCCGAGTTATAACGAAGATGTTATGAGATCGGGAAGTAAGCGTCTCAAAATGGAGTTAACACTTAGAAAAATTTTCAAACATTAGGGCTTGGCGCAAGATGCGACCATGCTTTATCAGGTGTTGTTGCTGCGGCGCTAAAACCGGGAGTTCAACGAAGAGAAATTCGACCGCTGCTGAGACGAGCTATAGCACTGATAGTGGCGCCGCAATGCCAATGGCGCTACAATGCGAGGAGTGTGAAGGGAACCGGCGCCGCAAAGCCAGTGCAGGGCGAAGCCTAAAGATGAGCTTTTAACTACTCAAATCCCGACGAAAGTGTAGCAAAAGCTAATGAACGTGTAGTTCATTTAATGCAACACTTAATCAAGTGTTTTAAATCTTTAGTAAAGGTTGAATGGAAAGATTAAACGAGATTAAAAGACAAAGACTGTAAACGCGGGTTACGGAATCGATATTCGGGGACCGTAATCGCGATAAACGAACGTGGGGTATTGCTATGGTTGTGATTCCTTAGACGTTGAGTGACGAGGGTAATGAATAACATTTTGATGTTATGTTGTGATAATTAGAGATAAGTGTAAAGCGTATAGACGCTATGAACGCAACGCAGTTGCGATGAATGACCGGTCTTAACATACAACGAACGGTATGGCTTCAACATTTAAAATAAGTAATGAATGTGGGGTTCATGTAATGGATAACAAAAGTATTAAGTAAGATATGAATTATCAAGAAAGTTGTAATGAGCGGTAATAAGATTAATGAAAGCTGAATGTGAGTCGGATGGAGAATGTTAGAATGAAATATAAGCGTTAAACACTTTAACCGACGTGAAGGTTGAGTGTACGCGAATATTAAACGGGCAGAACCTACACCCCATGTATGGTTTGACCGTAAGGTAAGGAAGATCAATGATTAAACCTGTGAATGGTAATGAACTGATTTAAAGATAATGACGTGTAACATAAAGAAGCCGAGTTAATGATTAACTTGAACGATCGTTATGAGTATACAAAAGACTGTATGACTTAGACGATAAAGAATGAATCTTGAGGTATATCATTTAGTTGCTAGAAAGCCATAAGGAATGAGAAATTGACTTAACGAACATTATAGTTTAATAGTTCGGATAAGTTAAGATAAGATTAGGTTGTGTTACAATCGTAACCTTTGATGGTTGACATATGGGAGCTGGGCTAAACAATTCCTTTAGATAGAGAAGGTATATACGAAACTGGCAACTAATTTAACTCACTGTGATGGCAGTGTAGATGAGACGGAAACTTGTTTGTTGGTTGTTTGTGGGAAACCACTCAGAGTACCATATGGACTACTAGCAGAGATGCGATGTGTACTAAGTCCTAGAGAAGTTATAAGAAGAAGACAATAATGTAAATCATCAAAGATGATGAACGTATTGAGTAAGAAATCTTCATATGTCAGGAAGCCGTAAATAAGTAATAAAAGTTGGTCGCGTAAACCTAGGTTGCAAGAACGCGAACCCTAAGAAGTAAAGTTAAGTAAACCAATGCGTTAGTCAAGTATATGACTAATTGGTGTATGTGTTATAGGGATTGGAATGAGAAGTTCAGTGTAAGCTATAGCTGTGCGTAAGGCAAGTTTCCTAACTTTATTCATATTCTAAATGAATGCTAGTTTCTAAAATTTCTCATATGTTGAACTTGAAAAGTTCTGTCTATGTGCGATTGTGTGATATTTGTACAAGGTGGTAGAACGTATGAGGCCTTGTGGCATAATGTGAACACTTCGGTGTTTTTATGAGATGAACAGTTCAATAAAAGAATGTTCTGTTTATACATGAACCGTTATTGTTAAGTAAGACAAAAAAATCTAGCCAGATAGGATGTATATGAAAAAGGTAGAAGAATGAAAGTATTGCAAAATGAATGTGATTAATGTTTAAAAATGATAGGAATCAGAGATTATTCCTATTATTCAAGCTGCTTCATAACCTTTGTTTGGTTATTAAAGTCTTAAAAGAATGTTTAAATTCTTGAAGTTGTTTGTTCAACTGCTTTGACTTGTTGGGTAATTGAATGCTCACACTTGCTTTAAATGAAAAAAAAATTCAGCGTACGAGTAGAAGAACCTAAGGATTTCGTAAAGATCACGTTGATCGGTATGTAGACGAACTGCCATTTATTATATGAATGAGCGAGAAGATCAAGCGAAGACTTGTAATGTAGAAAGATGAAATTAAATTATAGACTAGTTTAATGAACTGTTATGTATCCTTGGTGGTGAATGAAATTCACTTGTGTAAGACGTAAATAATAATGTAATTATCATTATTTGTAATGAAGGAGGTTATAAGGTATTAGAACTTGGGAATTGAGAATTTATGTTGTTATATTTTAGTATATAATGATGTATGTTTGGAAAAAAGTGGGACCGTGATGTATGGAATCCGAGTATGAAGATAAACCAGATTTTGGGGCGTTACACCCGCAACGGAAGTATTGTCGGAGTTAGAAAAAGACAGAAATATCTTTTTATGAAAATAACGGCGAAAGTTTTACCGTTAACTGTTGAAATACCCGGTGGTAAAAGTACAGTAATATGTGTGGTTGCATAGTAGCACACTATATTAATTATTGATGCTTATGTGAGAAGTCACTCAGTTATACTCAATTATTACTACAGTAATTGCTGCATAATATCTCTCATATTATTGATTCAATTATTGTCACAGTATCATCTGCATAATATTTTATATTATTAAATCAATAATTAAGACGAAAAAGTTATTCATATTATTATTTGTATTATTGATGATGTCTAGAAAGTTCTGTCAAAGAAAGGGGTTTGGTCACCTAATTGCGCGCCAATAGGGAGAAATCCTTATTGAAAAGCCACCTCTTTCCTGTGAATGATCTAGTTGTTAAATATTGTGAGTTATAATATTAATGATGAATAATTTCATGTTGATTAAAGATGAAATTGATATTTCCATTATGTTAAAATTATTAGTGTTAGTGGAAATTGACATTTATTTCGATAATAGTTGATTTCTGGATGCTAAATTAACCAATTGAGTAATTAATCGGATAAATGAGCAATTAATTGCTATTAGTTAACATGCATATAACTATTTGTTCACATGAATGAAACTATTGATTCACATGATGTACTATTAAGGGAGGTGGTGCAAATTTGATAATACTTGTAGGACTAAATTAAAAATGGAGGAAAAAATGAAGGTACTATACTGTAATAATTCGAGCCCCAAAATGTGCAATTATCGAAACTATGTTTTCCTATAAATAGAAGCTCATTTTTCTTTCATTATCACCAATTCACTAAGACTCACAAGAGCAATTATAGAGAGAGAAGCTATAGAGAGAGAAACTATAGAGAGAAAGAGGAAGAGTAGTCTGCTACTTTACTATTCCAGTATCCAGTCTTCTTCTAAGGTAAGGAGTATTATTTCTTTCGTATTCGTAAGGAGTATTATTTCTTTCTTATTCGTTAGGGGTATTATTTCTTTAGTATTCGTAAGGGTTATTATTTTTGTTCAGTATTGGTAAGAAATAATATTTTCTCAGGGTACTATTGACAAAGTACTATTCACGGGTACTATTCACAAAGTACTATTCTCGAGTACTATTCACGAAGTACTATTCACGAAGTACTATTCATGGGGTACTATTTACTTGAGTACTATTCACCCGAGGTACTATTCATGATAAAAATTATTCTCTTTGCTATCCAAATAATTTTTGATACAATATTATTCTTGAATTTTACTCCACAAAGCAGTATAATGTTGAAAATTTGGACTTTATTGAATTCTGGATGATTCGATGATGTAGATTATTTATTAAGCTGAGTCTCAGCGATAAAATTGATGATAAACTTTTTAAATCATAGAAGATAGTAGATATCATGCTCTACTTGATTCTTTTAATGGATTGCTTGTTCTGCTGCAATTAAAGTTGATGTTTATTGTATTTTATCATTTTAACACTGTTGAAGGCTAACGATAATTTATTCTACATTATCTTTGTCATAATATTTCTTATTGGGCTAGTTGAGCTCACCCTTTTGCTTTTATTGTTCTCTTCAGAAAATGAGAACGTAGCCGGGACTAGTCGGGGAGCTGAGTGATGGTCCAAGATGGTTGTTTTAGCAGTTCTCACTATTTAGTGTGATAATAAATGTAATGAGGATTGAATTTGAGTTTGGATATTGTCTATGCGACAATATTCGTGTAAAAACTCTCAGCTCATGTTGTATAATTAAGTTTGTATTTGTATTCAGTACCATGTATTTGGTGACCCAAGATGGGTGGTGTATACCTATTTTGGGGGCGTCACAGTTGGTATCAAAGCTTAGGGATATGATCCCTGGCTGAGATGTGAGACTAGAAATAAGAGGGGAGAGACGGGTAATTCTTTCGCTAGTATGACCTACCTAAGTTTATTTGTTATTTAATTGGTCGGTCAGAGTATAGAGATAATATGTGGCATGTCAATTAACCCTTGATTTTGTGACAGTGTTTGAGAATGGCATCTGAAAATATTGAGATAAGCAATGAAGCACATGAGAACGTTGAGTCACCGATGATCAATAACCAGGATAATGTGCATCAAGAAGGCGATAATGCTCGTGTAAACAACAACACCAACCAAATGACGAACGATGGTATGTTTAGGAACTTTTTAGAATTTATGCAAAACCAAACGAGAGAGACTCATGTTCAAAATGTATGTGTAAACACTGGCAACTCACGACTGGTCACCGATAAGCAGTTCAGGGAGCTGGGACCATCAGAGTTTTTGGGAAAGCCAGAACCACTTAAGGCGGAGACGTGGATAAAGCAGATCACTAAGATATTTGATGTCTTGGAATTCTCAGAAGAGAAAAAGGTTCCCTTCGCCACCTTTATGTTGCTTGAAGAGACTGATTACTGGCGGGAATCTGTAAAACGTACCCAGCCTGTCGCACTCAAGATGTCTTGGGAGAAGTTCCAAGAATTGTTCAACGACAAGTATTTTCCTGAAAGTATTCGTCATATGAAGGAGGTAGAATTCATCAAGCTAGAGCAAAATAATATGACCATATCGCAATACGAGGCAAAGTTTACGGAGTTATCCCGGTTTGCATCCCATTTGGTTGATAATGAGGAGCGAATGACGCAGATGTTTCTAAGAGGTTTGAAACCCGAAATACGTCAATACCTCATTTCTCATAAACTTTGTTTAGATTCAGATGTTGTGAATAGAGATCAGTTATTAGAACGTGATTATGAGTCAGCTCAACCAAAAGGCAACGTCCAACAACACAATAATAATCGTACCGGTGGCAACGGCCATCGGAACAACGATAACCATCGTGGAGGAAATTATCATGCTAAAAATGGTAACCACTTCGGTGGTAATCATGACCAAGATAATAGGAAAGGTGAACTAAGTGAGAATAACTTTAAGAAGAGAAGACTCAACAATGACGAGAAGACATCGATAGTGTAACATTCTAGAATTTTTAATTGTTATATTAAATATTTATTTAATATTTAAGTATTTAATAGACGTGTTTATTGTCTAATAAATAATTGTTCAATGCAATTCGATTTGGTGAATTATTTGTTAATAAATAATTAAGGAAATTAATTATCATATTATAATTTAATTTAATTATTAAATTAGAGAGTTTTGATTAAATGAATTATTATATTTTAATTTGAATTTATAATTAAAAGGATGTGTTAGTTGATTAAATAAAAGTGTGACAAATAACCTTTTATAAAGGAGTTATTAAAATAACTTAAAGGAGTTTAATTCAGTTTTGCCAAACAAGGCCTAATGCCTATTAAGTCTTTAATCTAATTGTGGTTTACCAAACAAGGCATAAGGATTAATTGATTATTTTTTAGTGGATAGCCAAACAAGCCTTATGGCTTTTGATTTTCAAATAAAATATAACTGATGTCAGTTAAAGTTAGAATTATATTATATAATTAATACCTATATTATTATTATCGTTATATTGTTAAGACGTAGTTAGAGTTAGGAAGAAAGAACTCAAGTAGAAGAGAAGAAGAGAGTTTACAGAGAGAAAAGAAGACAGGAAGAAAGGCTAGAGAATTTGAGAAAGGAATTGGGGAGAAGAAGCTTGATAATCAAAAGGATAGTCATCATCTTCTACAAACAAGGTATCATCCTACCCTTTAAAGTTTTTTAAATTTTAGTTTTCTCTTCCCTAATTCTCTATAAAATTCTTGTGAAAGGATAAATTGCTTGATTGTATGTGGCTTTATATGATAAACTAGTGTTGTAAAACTATTTTCATAGGTTATATATGAGTATAGTCAATAAATTGATGTTAGGTATGTGGTTTGTGAAGAAAAACTATTTTACAGTGAGTTTATATGAATATATGTGAATATGGTTTAGTTTAAGGTAGAAATTGAGGTTTAATTAGTTGTTTAGTTGACAAATTGACTATTGTATTTGAAAGAGGTGGTATAAACATAAATAAGGTGCTTTAAATTAACTATTTTGGTTGAAAAATAAAATCACAGTGTTAATTTTCATTGAAAACATCAAAAAGTGAGTTTTTATCAAAAACAATGAAATTGGATGTTTTAAATTCATTGTTTATGTTGTTTTATGGGTAGAAACATGTTATGAGTCTTTGAATTATGTTTATATGAAGTCTCTATATGAATTACATGTTAATTAGGCTATTAGAAAGTAGCTTGTAGGCCAAAATTGGCTTTTGTTCATCTTTATTCTTCAAGTCGTCTGTCAAGTTCGCAATTCAGTATGCCATGGGTCAAGAAGATAACTTTCATACGCAATAGCGCCTGATTATACCATGATCTTGACCTCGTAGTTTAATTTTTCGTCAGATCGCTATCACCGCCGCCATAACGTTAACCCACGAAGATAATCGTGGCGCATAAGAACGCAAGTCAAGCGTAATGGTCTCGACAATTTGTACTTTTTGTACTCAAAATCTAAAGGAATTGTTATGTGTTAATAGTAGATTTGTTAAGTTATGATTTTGGTTTTTATTCCATGAATGAGCATGTTATTAACAATTAACTTGTTTTGTAACGTGATTATGTAATTAAAAATCAAATCTTACATGATGAGTGTACTTAGTCATGTTTGTAAAGTGGTAGTGACTAACTATGTCATGATGACATATGTATATAGGATATTGTGATTCGAATTGTTCGGTTTAATCTACGAGCAAGGCAAGTTCTCTAATCTATTATCTTGTTGAGCCAATTATTGTTTCCAATTCGATTACAATATAATGATGCAAGGTTTCTAAACTTTAATTTTTGATATTGAGCAAGTTATTCTTGTATTTAACTTGTTGTTTAGCATGCAAATTTATATATACTAATGTCCAACAGTTTTATCGTTCAAATTGCTATGCATGCTTAGTATTCAATTTTAAATAACCTTGGCTTATTATTGTTCAAGCAAGGTGTGCTATAGTTATTCAATATGTATGCTATTAGATTATTCCTAAAGCATGCTTTTAATTTACCATGTCGATTCAGTTATGATTATTCCATAATGTAGTGTTATTGATTTTATTCAACTAATCCTTAATTGATGTTCATCGAATCCCAAATTACCTTGAAATGTATCCAAACCAAACTCACTTTGGTGCGGACTTGTACTCTAAATACTGAGATGAACAACCCTATTATTAGGGGTAATTTACGCTTAGCGTTGAAATGTTTATGCATAATACATTGTACGAAGGGATGATCCCCCTAAGTACGAGGAGTCCCTATAGTCTTATGACTGTTAAAGTTTAAGTTGAAAAATTACTTATAACTATGGACATAGTTCGTGGTCTTAGGACCCTCAGTTATATACTTCAGAATGTTGATAAATCATATTATTTAATTCTTTCGAGCCTCTTGTTTGACAATTGTTGTAAATATTTTCATTCATTGTTGTTTAAAGTGAGCTTTGTTTGCTCACTCTTGCTTATATAACTATTACAGTTAAAGATGAGAAGGTTGATGTACCTAGCTTTGAGAAGGGAAAAGGAAAGATGAACAAGTATTGAAGATTTGTAATATGATGATATTCTATTATCAGTTTTCAATTGAATGGTTGTAATGAAGTTTATTTATTTTCCACATTTGAATGATTGTATTTAAAGGTTAGACAACCTGGGAGATTTTTATTATGTAACCCTTTAATGGGGAAGGTTTTATTTATTCAATTTTATTATAATTGGGTAGTTAGATATGAATGTTTGATTAAGTGAACACCAAATCCTGTGGGAATGAAGTACTTAGGTTTGGGGGTGTCACAGATAGCAACACCGGCACCCGTTTTGAAGGAAGGAGAATGACCATCGGTCGTATGTTTCAAATGCGGACAGGAGGGACACATCCGTCCAAACTGTACGCAGCAACCCAAAGTATGTTTTAATTGCGGAAGAGAAGGTCACCTAGCTCGATTTTGTCGTGTAGTGAAGTCAAGTCCATTTGGGATGGCGGACGTCAAAGGATGTCCCAGACAAGTTAAAGCCGATAGTTTAAGTGGGAGCGTTTATCGAGGAACCTGAATAAAATTATCACGGGTAAGTTAATCATAAACTCTTGTGAAGTCTATACCTTATTCGATATCGGTTTTACCAACTCTTTTATTTCACTTAGTTGTGCTTAACGTTTGAACTTGACTCTTGAGAAATTAGACTTTGACTTATCTGTTGAAACTCCGTTGGGAGAAACCTTCATTACATCCACTGTTTATAAATATTGTTTGATTCAAATTGACACCCTCGCGTTACCTGTCGATCTTATCTCTTTGAAAATACTTGCATTTGATGTGATTTTAGGGATTGATTGGTTAACTACTCATCATGCTAAAATTGATTATTTTCGTAAGGTTGTTAGCTTTCATATTCCTAACCAACCTATTATACGAATTCAAGTAACCAAACCACTAAAGTCAATCACTGTCATATTAAGCCATAAGTAAAGAGCCCCGAGCCTTTCGCTGGTGGCTTCCAAGTCTTGGAATGCACCAAAGCCAGACTTTCCGTAGGGGACGCCGTGAACAACGGTGGCAAGTTGATAGGTATCAATGTGACGTGCTATCCAAGTCTTGGATAAGAGTCACAGTTTTGAATGATATTTCTATTGTTAATAAATTTCCTGACATATTCCTGAAGACTTCTTGGCCTACCCCTAGAGCGTGAAATTAAATTTTGTATTGACCCCGGTACAAAACCCATTTCTAAAACCTCAAATATTTCTTCAACTAAAATGAACGTATCATGCGTCAAAGACGTTGGCTGGAGCTGTTGAGAGATTATGACCATATCATTCAATACCGTCTTCGAAAAGTAAACATGGTACCTGATGAGTTGAGTAGAAGATCGTATGCAGTTACAAGTGCGACGTCGTTAACACAAAGACCCATTTTATATAATTTATAAAGGATGGAGATAGAGTTAAAGACTCCAAGAACCTACATGAAGATAGCGAATATACGAGTAGAATCAACTTTAATTGATAAAGTTAAAGCCGCTCAAGCTACAGACTCAGAGCTGATGAATGTGAAGAAGAAGGTGAAAGAAGGCGTTCTTCTAGAAGCAAGAATCGATAAAGAGAGGAAATCTCAACCCTCTCTTTAATTGGTCCATTTGAAATACTTGATCGATTAGGAATTGTGGCCTATAGACTCGCCTTACCGCTAAGTATGTCGCGTGTTCATAATTTTTTTTACGTATCGATGTTACGTAAATATGTGGACAACCCGAACCACATTATTGAATTAGAACCAGATGAGATAGCGGAAGATTTAGTGTATGAAGAGGTACCTGTTAAAATCTTGGATAAGAAGGAATATATTCTACGCTCAAAGTTTATACCTCAAGAGAGGAATAAATTTCGAGGGCAAAATTTCATAAGGAGGGGAGATTGTAAGAGCCCGAATTTTATGAAATGAAAGTATTCAATTTTCTTATAATTATTATTTATTAAATGGTTAAATTGATAAAAGGTTAAAAGTTAAGGGTGATATGTGAAAATTTTGAAAAGTATACAAGTTGTCATAAAATATTTGATTGGTTGGGGAATATTCGTTTTAACAGGGAATATTCGTACAACGGCACAATCATTGGTGGACCCCACAATGGAAGTATTTTCGGAGTTAGAAAATGACAGAAATATCTTTTTATGAAAATAACGACGAAAGTTTTACCGTTAACTATTGAAATACCCGGTGGTAAAAGTACAGTAATACACGTGGTCGCATAGTAGCACACAGTATTGATTATTGATGCTTACGTGAGAAGTCACTCAGTTATACTCAATTATTGCTATAGTAATTATTGCACAAGATCTCTCATATTATTGATTCAATTATTGTCATAGTATCATCTGCAAAATATTTTATATTATTAAATCAATAATTGAGACGACAAAGTTATTCAAATTATTATTTGCATTATTGACGATGTCTATAAAGTTCTATCGAGGAAAAGGGTTTGGTCACCTAATTACGCGCCAATAGGGAGAAATCCTTATCGGAAAGGCCCATCTTTCCTGGGAATGATCTGGTTGTTAAATACTATGAGTTATAATATTAATGATGAATAATTTTGTGTTGATTAAAGATGAAATTGATATTTTCATTGTGTTGGGATTATTAATGTTAGTGGAAATCGACATTTATTTCGATAATAATTAATTTCTGGATGTTAAATTGACCAATCGGGTAATTAATCGGATAAATGAGAAATTAATTGCTATTAGTTCATATGTATATAACTATTTGTTCACATAAATAGAACTATTGATTCACATGATGTACTATTAGGAGAGGTGATGCAAGTTTGATAATACTCGTAGGACTAAATTAAAAATGGAGGAAAAGATGAAGGTACTATACTGTAATAATTCGAGCCCCAAAATGTGTAAATATTGAAACTATATTTTTTTATAAATAGAAGCTCATTCTTCTTTCATTCTCACCAATTCACTAAGACTCACAAGAGCAATTATAGAGAAAGAAGCTATAAAGAGAAGCTATAGAGAGAAAGAAGAGGAGTATTCTACTACTTCACTATTGCAGTATAAAGCCTTCTACTAAGGTAAGGGGTATTATTTCTTTCGTATTCGTAAGGGATATTATTTTTGTTTAGTATTCGTAAGAAATAATATTTTCTTTCATACTCTGTAGTATGTGAATAATATTATTTTATTTCATATTTCTAATTCTACACTCATTCTGTTAAATTATTGCTTCTATACTCCGTGAAATTAGTAGAATATCCTTAATATTTGTGCTTCATCCAGTATCTTTTCATAGAAATATTATTTTGAGCATTCTTGATAATTATTTATCTTTTCATGCTGGGATACTATTCATGAGGTACTATTTATGGGGTACTATTCACGGGTACTATTCCCAGGTACTATTCATAAAGTACTATTCACGGGTACTATTCATGAAGTACTATTCATGGGGTACTATTCACTCAGGTACTATTCACCTGGGGTACTATTCATGACAAAAATTAATTTATTTTCTGTCCAAATCATTTTTGATACAGTATTATTCATAAATTTTACTCCACAAAGTAGTATTATGTTGACAATTTGGACTTTATTGAATTCTGAATAAATTAAATTATAAATATTTAAAAATTTATCCTTTACTTTCTTTTAATTGAATTCTTATATCGTTATCATCATCCTCGTGCTTATATTGTGATAAAAGTTATCTGTGGCTTACGTGCATAGATGGACTGTTGATTGGTATGATTATGACCAGGGATTATTCGGTATAATCATGACCGTAATGTTACAAATGATGTGGTAAAAGTCCTCATTGGCCCATAGTGCATTGATGGACAGTGGTTGGCATGATCACGACCATTGGTGAAAACACGAATATCCTTAGCCCGTAATACATGGATAATTCGTGGTCATGATACTAATGAATATCCTTGGTCGTAGTGCAGGGATGATTCGATGATGTGGATTATTTATTAAGCTGAGTCTCAGCGATAAAATTGATGATAATCTTTTTAAATCATAGAAGATAGTAGATATCATGCTCTACTTGACTCTTCTAATGGATTACTTGTTTCACTGCAGTTAAACTTGATGTTTATTGTATTTTATCAGTTTAACACTGTTGAAGGCTAACGATAATTTATTATGCATTATCTTAGTCATAATATTTTTTACTGGGCTAATTGAGCTCACCCTTTTGCTTTCATTGTTCTCTTCAGGAAATGAGAACGTAGCCGGGACTAGTCGAATAATGGAGTGATGGTCCGAGATGGTTGTTTTAGCAGTCATCACTATTTAGTGCGATAATAAATGTAATGAGGATTGAATTTGAGTTTGGATATTGTCTATGAGACAATATTCGTGTAAAAACTCTCAGCTCATGTTGTATAATTAAGTTTGTATTTGTATTCAGTACCATGTATTTGGCGACCCAAGATGGGTGATGTATACCTATTTTGGGGGCGTCACACTCTCCTTTTAAGGTAAGGGATATTATTTATTTCATATTTGCTTATGATATTATTTTTCGTATTTGTAAGAAATTTTATTTTCGTTCAATATTCGTAAAGAATATTATTTTCGTTCAATATTCATAAGGAATATTATCTTCGTTCAATATTCGTAACGAATATTATTTTCGTTCAACAGTTGTAAAGGATATTATTTTTGTTCAATATTCGTAAGAAATAATATTTTGTTCCATACTTTGTAGTATGTAAGTAATATTATTTCGTTTCAAATTCTGAATTCTACACTCATTTTGTTAAGTATTGCTTCTATACTCCTTGAAATTAGTAGAATATCTTTGAAATTTGCGCTTCATCTAGTATCGTTTCACAATAATATTTTTTTGAACATTCTTGTTAAATTTTAATTTTTTCATTCTGGGGTACTATTCACGAAGTACTATTCACGGGGTACTAATCACCCAGGGCACTATTCATGACAAAAATTGAATTCTTTTATGTCCAAATTATTTTTGATACAATATTATTCCTAAATTTTACTTCACAAAGCAGTTATCATGTTGACAATTTGGACATTCTTGAACTCAGGATAAATTGAATTATAAATATTTAAAATTTATCCTTGCTTTTTCTTAATTGAATTCTTATATCATTGTCATCATCCTCATGTTTATATTGTGATGAAAGTCATCTTTGACCCATAGTTCATAGATGGACTATTAATTGGTATAATTATGACCAGGAATTATGTATCGGTATAATCATGACCTGTAATGTTACAAATGATGTGGTAAAAGTCTGCATTGGCCCGTAGTTCATTGATGGACAGTTGTTGGCATGATCATGACCACTGATGATAATAACGAATATCTTTGGCCCATAGTGCATGGATGATTCATTGATGTGATATTAATGAATATCCTTGGCCTGTAGTGCATGGATAATTTAGTGATGTGAATTATTTATTGAGTTGTGTTACAACGATAAAATATTGATGATGAACTTTTAAATCATAGAAGATAGTAGATATCATGCTCTACTTGACTCTTCTAATGGATTGCTTGTTCCGCTACAGTTAAACTTGTTGTTTATTGTATTCTATCAGTTTAACACTGTTGAAGGCTAATGATAATTTATTTTGCATTATCTTAGTCATAATATTTCTTACTGGGCTAGTTGAGCTCACCCTTTGCTTTCATTATTCTCTTCAGGAATTGAGAACATAGTCGGGACTGGTCGGGGAATGGAGTGACGGTCTGAGATGGTGGCTGTAGTAGTCCTCACTATTCTATAAAATAATGTGATAATAATTGTAATGGGGACTCTATTTGAGTTTAGATATTGTCTACGAGACAATATTCATGTTAAAACTTTCAGCTACATTTTGTCGTATTGTATAAACAAAGTTTGTATTTAAATTTTGTACCATGTATTTGGTGACTTAGAATGCGTTGTGTATTCCTATTTTGGGGGCGTCACAGTTGGTATCAAAGCTCAGGGATATAATCGCTGGTTGAGATGTGAGGTTAGAACTAGGAGGGGAGAGATGGGTAAATTCTTCGCTAGTATGACCTACCTAAGCTTATATGTTATTTAATTGGTCGGTCCGAATATAGGGATAATATGTGGCACTGTTTGAAAATGACATCCGAAAATGTTGAGATAAGCAATGGAGCACAAGAGACCGTCGAGTCACCGATGATTAATAACCAGGATAATGTGCATTAGGAAGGCAATAATCCTCATATAAAAAACAACACCAACCAAATGATGAACGATGGAATGTTCAGAAGCTTTTTGCAATTCATACAACATCAGGCAAGAGAGACTCATTTTCAAAATACAGGTGGAAACACTGACAACTCTCGGATGGTCACCGCTAACAAATTTAAGGAGTTGGGACCACCAGAGTTTTTGGGAAAGCCAGAACCACTTAAGGCAGAGACGTGGATTAAGCAGATCACCGAGATATTTAATGTATTGGGATACTCCGAGGAGCAAAAGGTTCCCTTTGCCACCTTCATGTTGCTAGGAGAGGTAGATCATTGGTGAGAATCTGTAAAACGTACTCAGCCTGCTGTACTGAAGATGTCTTGGGAGAAGTTCCAAGAATTTTTCAATGACAAGTACTTTCCTGAAAGTATTCGTCACATGAAGGAGGTGGAGTTCATCAAACTGGAGCAAAAGAATATGACCGTATCGCAGTATGAGGCTAAATGACGTGAATTTATCTGTGATGTTTGAAACCCGAAATACGTCAATACCTCATTTCTCACAAACTTTGCTTGTATTAAGATGTTGTGAATATGGCGTAGTTATTGGAGTGCGATAATGAGTTAACCCAACAAAGAGATAGCAACCGGCAAAATGATAACACCAATGGTAGCAGTCATCGAAGCGGTGATAACAAACGTGGAGGAAATCAACATGCCAGAAATGGTAACCACTTTGATGGTAACCCTATCAAAGATAATAGAAGAAATGAGTCAAGTGGAAATTTCAAGAAGAAAAGGTTCAACAATGATGGAAAGACAGCAACACCAACACCCATTTTCAAGGAAGGAGAACAACCACCGGACGTATGCTACAAATGCGAATGGGAGGGACATATCAGTCCAAACTGTACGCAGCAACCCAAAGCGTGTTATAATTGCAGAAGAGAAGGTCACCTAGGTCAATTTTATCGTGTAGTAAAGTCAAGTCCAGCTGGGATGGAGACACCAAAGGCTATCCCAGACAAGTCAAAGTCGGTAGTTTAAGGGAGAGCATTTTTCGTGACCTCCCAAAAAGTGAGGAACCCAAACGAAGTTATCTTGGGTAAGCTAATCATAAATTCTTGTGAAGTATATACCTTATTTGATACCGGTTCTACCCATTCTTTTATTTCACCTACTTGCGCTCAACGTTTAAATTTGACTCCAGAGAAATTAGACTTTGACTTATCTGTTAAAACTCCATTGGGAGAAACCTTCATTACATCCACTATTTATAAATCTCGTTTGATTCAAATAGGCACCCTCACATTACCTATAGATCTTATCTCTTTGAAAATACTTACAATTGATGTGATTTTAGGGATTGATTGGTTAACTACTCATCATGCTAAAATTGATTATTTTTGTAAGGTTGTTAGCTTTCATATTCTTAACCAACATATTATGTGAATTCAAGTAACTAAACCACTAAAGTCAATCACTGTCATATCAAGCCATAAAGCCATTCGTTTATTAAAAAATGGATGCCAATCTTTCTTAGCCCATGTCACGGATTTAAACAAAAATAGATTTGAATGATATTTCTATTGTTAATAAATTTCCTGACGTATTCCCTGAAGAACTTCCTGGCCTACCCCTACAGCGTAAAATTGAGTTTTGTATTGACCTTAAACCTGGTACAAAACCCATTTCCAAAACCCCATATCGAATGGCTCCTATTGAACTTCAGGAGTTAAAAACCCAACTACGGGAATTATTAGACATCAGTTTCATTCCTCCTAGTACGTCTCCTTGGGGTGCTCCTATTCTATTCGTAAAGAAGAAAGATGGGAGTATGCGACTTTGTATTGATTATCGGGAGTTGAATAATGTCACCATAAAAAATAGGTACCCGTTACCTCGCATTAATGACCTGTTTGACCAGTTGCAAGGTGCTAAATTCTTTTCAAAAATCCATCTTCATTGCGGATATCATCAGTTAAAGATTTAGACTAATGACATTCCAAAGACTGCTTTCAGAACTCGGTACGGGCGTTACGAATTCCTAGTCATGTCTTTTGGATTGACCAATGTTGTTGCTACCTTCATGGATATAATGAACTGAGTATTCAAAGAATATTTGGATCATTTTATTGTTGTCTTTATTGATGACATCCTCATTTACACCAAAAGCTGTGAAGATCATGAGCAACACTTGAGGCTGATAGTCCAAAAGCTTCATGAAAACAAACTATATGCCAAGTTGAAGAAATGCGAGTTCTGGCTTGAGGAAGTAGCATTCCTTGGGCACATGATATCAAATCACGGAATATCTGTTGACCCAGTAAAGATTGAAGAAATACAAAGCTGGGAGCAACCTAAGTCAGTGACCGAAGTACGTAGCTTTCTGGGCTTAGCTGGTTATTATCGGAGATTCGTGGAAGGATTTTCTTGAATCGTTACTCCATTAACTCAATAGACTCGAAAAGATACAAAATTTGATTGGAGCGAGTAATGTGAGAAGAGTTTTCAAGAACTCAAGAGGAGACTCATTTCAGCACATGTTCTGATAATACATGTCGACGTCAGGATTTTTATTTGTCCCATTTATGTTCTTGTTCTTTGGTGTTCTCATGTTATGTGAGATTTGTTTGAAAAAATAAGTGAAAAAGGTCCGACATGTATATGTCGACGATTTGACTGTAAGAGTCGCCAGTTGGTGTTTTTAACTGGTTGCACCAACGCAACCGAGAAAAGTTTTGCACATTGACCCAGTGATATGATACTGCTAAACGGGTCTATGAAACTGAGATTCATTTGGATTTGGGGGCTTGATTATGCGGAGGGAAGGTGTTAGGCAACCCCTAACATCCTTGTTACCATGGTGACCGCCACTTTCCAAGAAAATATTAAATGAATGTGTGTGTGTGGGTCAATGTGCTACTATTTGGAAGTAGTGTTATACCTCGTTCGCACCTATATACACAGGGTTTGAAT
The DNA here is from genome assembly GCA_020205615.1 of Panax quinquefolius. Taxonomy (NCBI): domain Eukaryota; kingdom Viridiplantae; phylum Streptophyta; class Magnoliopsida; order Apiales; family Araliaceae; genus Panax; species Panax quinquefolius. The sequence goes on from JAINUW010000807.1 coordinate 445,534, forward strand.
TTGTATAAAATTTCAATTTTAAACAAGATATAGCAATGAGGTTGTATAAAAGAGGTTTTTTCAAACTCTGTGTTCAATAGTAATTGAGGCTTTTGATACTTCACTTTAATTATTAAATGTTCGGCTTGATTACTTTTATTTTCGAGATGCGAAGCAATCAAGCCGAACAAGTATTAATAACAACATGAACAATCCATGCTATTAATACCCTCACTTAGATAAATAGTTCTTAAGGATCTCAACTAAATTGAAGATTCTAATTACATCTATATATGTAAGGAAAACACGGTTGCGGAAATAAAAGATGTTATATATCATAAATATTAAGGTTTTATTACATGATTCTTATAAAGAATTTCTTATTACAAAGTATTCAACTAGACAAGAATATAACCTAATCTAAGCAGGGACGCTTCCCTTTATCTACTCCATATGTTCTAGGGTTACCATCTAAAACTGCAAAGGGAATAATTTGTAAGGGTGAGCTATGACATGCTCAACAAGTTTTGTATTTATAACAATATATGATTTGAAGAAATACAACAATTCAAATTTTGACTGATAGTTGTCACCATTTCACTATGGATTTATATTTCTGTCAGTCACATAGACTTAGAAATTTTATTCAGATATGAGATAGAGGATCAGCCTATTCAACATCCTAGGAGTATGCATCTCATCCTACCAGTGCTCAAATGCACCCAACATTAGTGTCAATATATTATCGACCGAAGATCCCATACGGGATACCCAACTTCAGAATAGGATGTCTTACCAAACAATTTGGTTTGACACAACAATTTAAGCTTAACAATCAATATGAATAAACAATTCATTTCTTAGTTATGTTGAAGCTATAACAATAACCTTACAATAAGAGGTAATTCAAATGTAGGTGTAGTATATTATATCAACAGCATATCAAGATAAAAATCTTGTTCAGCGAATAAATAGGTTTCAGAAATTTGCATTAATTTAAGGGTTAAGAAGAACTTGCGAAAGTAATAACTTGGGTATAGGAAACGTGCCTTGATGTTTAGTATTCTAAACTATAAGCGTAACCTTGTTAAAATAATCCTACACAATTATATAGTGCATAAGCGGTTAGATTCATCGATTTATATAACTTTATATGTTATATAATAACTTAACTTAAGTATTTTCATAGGTGATATAAGTTTCTTAACACCCTATCTCTTTTAAGCCCTTAAATTAGAGAGTCTCCAAGAAATTTTCAGCTTTAACGTCCTCTACGGAAATTGCCATAACATTTTCGTTTTAAAACATTTTTGGGCGATTCTTGCACTTACGCTCTCCTAACTTCCATATCTACAACTTTATTAATCATTCAAAAGCATATTACCATTTTAAAATTTTTGAAAATGGACAGAAATGTCAGAATTGTGATTTTGGTTCACAATTCTTCTTTTCATTTAGTAAAACATGATACTACGAGCATTAATTTCCTAGGATAACATGTTCTAACACTTAATAAAATATCATAACATAAAAATAATAAAATCATAAACCTACTTATGTAAAATTTATGACTTTTGCTAAAGAATATACGAGGAACGCGAAGAACACAAATAATGAAAAATCGATCATGGGAACGACTTATGTTCTTGAGCTTTTGGTTTTTATAATTAAAATACTTTAGGCATTATAACGGCTTGCATATGTGATTATAATATTTTATAAAAGAAATAACATAAACTTAAATAATATTAGATTTGCTCAAGAACACATGAAGAAACACGGAGTTGGAAAATCCGAACATGGTAACGACTTGTGTTCTTGACATTTCTACTATACAATTACATAAATTGAACATAATAACGTCTTGCTCAAGAACTTATGAAGGACACGAAGTTGGAAAATCCGAATATGGTAACGACTTATGTTCTTGAGCTTATAGACTATAAAATGAAATAAAATCGAACATAACAACAACTAGAGATGTTACCTCTTGTAATTGCTAGCTTTACTTCCAATTGTGTAGTGCTTCGATGCTTAGAAAGTAATTATTTTCTCATAATATCTCTTAAAATATAAATATAGAGTATTTTTTCTCTTGAATTCCTTGCGAATTGGTAGGAAATGAATGAATTTAGCTTACTATTTATAGAAAAACATAGTTTCATTAATTGCACGTTAGGGGCTTGGCTTATTACAGTTTGCACCTGGCTTATTACACTTTGGTACCTAGGTTAATTAAACTTTAGTACCTAGGTTAATTACACTATTTATACTTTACACCCAACTTATTATATTTTGGTACCTAGGTTAATTACACTTTAGTACCCAGCGTGTGCCAAGCGTGTGCCATGCATGTGTCAGCGTGTGTCAGACGCGTGTCAGCGTGTGCTAGGCGTGTGTCATCGTGTGTCAGGCGTAAGCACGACAAAGAATCTTGTCAGTATAAGCATGACAAAGTATTTTGTCAGTGTAAGCACGACAAAGCAGCTTGTCAAAACAAAATATACCGAAAAGTCCATAGGCGGAAGAAATTTTTTTAAGCACGACGTTTTTCAGAGAATAGTTTTTATTGGACAATACGACTTTTCACGATGTATTACCGGTATATCTTGAAAGAAAAAGTCAATACGACGTATGGATCTCTCAAAAGAACTTAGGGTCAAAACCTAAATCGTATCGTTCTTCAAGTGAATAGTGTTTTTTTAACGCAAACTTTCTCCGAAATTTTTTATTTTTGTCTTCAAAATTCTTAATTATTTATTCTTGCACGTAATAAAAATACTACAATATTATCACCATCCTAGGTCATAAAATGACTTTTAAACACACAATTTAAATAATATTCAAAACTTAATTTTTAAACTAAGGGAAATTTCTCGATCGTCCCCAGAATCACGATACACATTACCCATAAAAAATATAGAAGGTATATTTTACTACTCAACACTTATCTATCTTATCCATTCTATGGATACACCATCTCTTTAAAGACCCAAAATTAACTTACTCTCAGCCAAAATTCATAAGAATTGAACTTAGTTCACAACTTCTTCCCTTTTTAGTGTTACCACGCTATCCTTAACTTTTAATATGATCCTTCTACCGATCAAAAAGAACTTCTATTATAACAATCTGTACCTACTTTTAATAATTACTTTGTTCAACAACTTATAGTTGAACAAAAGTCTCAACACTTCACTCTTCTTCATCTTGACAAACAATAACGGTGCTTTCTATATAAACACACATGATTGAATAAATTTTATACCTAATAATTCTCCATTTCTATCATCAATTCCTTCATTTATTATTTATACTTACAAAAATTTACACAGAACATAAAGTTTTTTTTTATGTTATTTTATGTGTAAGTTAATATTTTTACGGACTCGAAGACTATATACTAAGAAACCTCTTCCTTATATCTATAGCCTTAACTGCTCTGATACCAAACTTGTAACGCCCCCAAATCTATACGCCCGCAGTATCCGATTTGGTGCTCACGACTAATCAATTAATATAAAGCATTTAAATCTATACACCTATGGTTTCCGATTTTATGCTTATATCTAATCGAGTGACTATACAATTATTACAAGATACAATTCCCATAGATCCAGGGTTCACAGTATCCCATAACAGATAATAGTTCTCGTCAGAACTATTGTTGTGTTTGGATACCCTCACTTGGATGTATAGACTATATCTACAAATAGTATCTATCTATCCAAAATTCAGAGTACTAGTAATAACATGAACAATCCATATTACCAATACCCTCACTCAGATGTATAGTCTATATCATGCGAATTTACACTATTGTATCGATAGTAAATACCTATCCGAAATCACAAGTATTAATAACAACATGAACAATCCATGCTATTAATACCCTCACTCAGATTAATAGTTCCCAAGGATCTCAACTAAATTGAAGATTCTAATTACATCTATATATGAAAGGAAAACACGGTTGCGGAAATAAAAGATGTTATATATCATAAATATTATGGTTCGATTACATGATTCTTATAAAGAATTTCTTATTACAAAGTATTCAACTAGACAAGAATATAACCTAATCTAAGCAGGGACGCTTCCCTTTATCTACTCCATATGTTCTAGGGTTACCATCTAAAACTGCAAAGGGAATAATTTGTAAGGGTGAGCTATGACATGCTCAACAAGTTTTGTATTTATAACAATATATGATTTGAAGAAATACAACAATTCAAATTTTGACTGATAGTTGTCACCATTTCACTATGGATTTATATTTCTGTCAGTCACATAGACTTAGAAATTTTATTCAGATATGAGATAGAAGATCAGCCTATTCAACATCCTAGGAGTATGCATCTCATCCTACCAGTGCTCAAATGCACCCAACATTAGTGTCAATATATTATCGACCGAAGATCCCATACGGGATACCCAACTTCAGAATAGGATGTCTTACCAAACAATTTGGTTTGACACAACAATTTAAGCTTAACAATCAATATGAATAAACAATTCATTTCTTAGTTATGTTGAAGCTATAACAATAACCTTACAATAAGAGGTAATTCAAATGTAGGTGTAGTATATTATATCAATAGCATATCAAGATAAAAATCTTGTTCAGCGAATAAATAGGTTTCAGAAATTTGCATTAATTTAAGGGTTAAGAAGAACTTGCGAAAGTAATAACTTGGGTATAGGAAACGTGCCTTGATGTTTAGTATTCTAAACTATAAGCGTAACCTTGTTAAAATAACCCTACACAATCATATAGTGCATAAGCAGTTAGATTCATCAATTTATATAACTTTATATGTTATATAATAACTTAACTTAAGTATTTTCATATGTGATATAAGTTTCTTAACACCCTATCTCTTTTAAGCCCTTAAATTAGAGAGTCTCCAAGAAATTTTTAGCTTCGACGTCCTCTACGGAAATTGCCATAACATTTTCGTTTTAAAACATTTTTGGGTGATTCGTGCGCCTACGTGCTCCTAACTTCCATATCTACAACTTTATTAATCATTCAAAAGCATATTACCATTTTAAAATTTTTGAAAAAGGACAGAAATGTCAGAAATGTGATTTTGGTTCACAATTCTTCTTTTTATTTAGTAAAACATGATACTACGAGCATTAATTTCCTAGGATAACATGTTCTAACACTTAATAAAATATCATAACATAAAAATAATAATATCATTAACCTACTTATGTAAAATTTATGACTTTTGCTCAAGAATATATAAAGAACGCGAAGAACACAAAGAACAAAAAATCGATCATGGTAACGACATATGTTCTTGAGCTTTTGGTTTTTATAATTAAAATACTTTGGGCATTATAACGGCTTGCATATGTGATTATAATATTTTATAAAAGAAATAACATAAACTTAAATAATATTAGATTTGCTCAAGAGCACATGAAGAAACATAGATTTGGAAATTCCGAACATGGTAACGACTTGTGTTCTTGACATTTCTACTATACAATTACATAAATTGAACATAATAACATCTTGCTCAAGAAATTATGAGGACATGAAGTTGGAAAATCTGAACATCGTAACAACTTATGTTCTTGAGCTTATAAACTATAAAATGAAATAAAATCGAACATAAGAACAACTAGAGATGTTACCTCTTGTAGTTGCTAGCTTTACTTCCAATTGTGTAGCACTTCGATGCTTCAAAAGTAATTATTTTCTCATAATATCTCTCAAAATGTAAATATGGAGTATTTTTGCACTTGAATTCCTTGCGAATTGGTAGGAAATGAATGAATTAAGCTTACTATTTATAGAAAAACATAGTTTCACTAATTGCACGTTAGGGGCTTAGCTTATTACAGTTTGCACCCGGATTATTACACTTTGGTACCTAGGTTAATTACACTTTAGTACCAAGGTTAATTACACTATTTACACTTTACACCCAGCTTATTACATTTTGGTACCTTGGTTAATTACACTTTAGTACCCAGCGTGTGCCAAGCGAGTGCCGACGTGTGCCATGCATGTGTCAATGTGTGTCAGCGTGTGTCAGGCGTAAGCACGACAAATCATCTTGTCAGTATAAGCACAACAAAACATTTTGTCAGTGTAAGCACGGTAAAGTAGCTTGTTAAAACAAATATACCGAAAAGTCCATAGGCGGAAGAAAATTTTTTAAGCACGACGTGTCAAGCACGACGTTTTTTGGAGAAAGTTTTTTATTGGACAATACGACTTTTCACGACGTATTACCGGTATATCTTGAAATGGAAAGTCAATACAACGTATGGATCTCTCAAAAGAACTTAGGGTTAAAACCTAACTCGTATCGTTCTTCATGTGAATAGTGTTTTTTTTACGCAAACTTTCTCCAAATTTTTTTTATTTTCGTCTTCAAAATTCTTAATTATTTATTCTTGCACGTAATAAAAATACTACAATATTATCACCATCCTAGGTCATAAAACGACTTTTAAACACACAATTCAAATAATATTCAAAACTTAATTTTTAAACTAAGGGAAATTTCTCGATCGTTACATCCATTACGGGAACCGAATCTAGATTCAGTGGACTAAATCTGTGATCGCATGATTCCTAGGCTTACATGATGCCGCAGCTTATATGAAAAGTAGTAAGCAGTTATATATATATATATATATATATATATATATGTATATAGAGCAAAGATCAAATGCATACCCCTTATCTTACTCACCTGTGCTCACCGCCTTTAGCAATGGACCCGGCGACGGTTTTGGTCATACAACCGTCGTCTATACTTTTAGCGACGGACAACATATAGCGTCGCTAAAAGTATAGACGACGATTGTATAACCGAACCGTATGCACTTGATCCGGACCGTATATATATATATATATATATATATATATATATATATTATATATACAAACATGATCAAACACCACGAAGCACCTCCATAGGGGATCGTAAATGTAAATACATAAAAGCGGTAAATATATATATAGAGACATGATCAACCACCACGAAGCACCTCCATGGGGGATCTGAAATGTAAATAAAGCTATAAATCGATCAACCGCCACGAAGTAAACTCAAAGTGAACTAAATGTAAATAAAGTAGTAAAATGATCAACCGCCACTTAAGTAAACTCCAAAGTGGACGAAATATAAATAAAGCGGTAAAAAGGGCACGAAGTAAACTGTGTAGGTCATGTAAAATATATATATATATATATATATATATATATATATATATATATATATATATATATATATATATTAACCGGATTATATGTCCGATGAGCACTGGATTTTATCCAGCGTTCATCGCTTATATATATATAAAAGCAAGTAAACGCCCGCATATAAATCTAGCTCAATGAGGTATAACTCGATAATGTTAGTTCATATATATATAATATATATATATATATATATATATATATATATATATATATATATATATATATATATATATATATATACTGTAAATGAAAACCACAGATCAAGTAGGGCATACACACACACAACATGACTCTCAATGTGAAGAATATTATGTGCAAAAATGAAGAGAAAGGCTTTATTGTGTGTAAGAAGGCTTACAGTGGGCTGCCAAAGAAGACTTCTATGACTCTAAGTGAATGAACACTCAGCTCACGCCGGTAAAAATATAGCTATATGTGAGCTAATAGGTGTTTAAAATGAGAAAGTACTTAATATAGGGTGTGTACAGAGCACATTTGACAGCGCTTCCTCGCCTTTTTCTTTTCTAAAATGGCCACCCCAAGCTCTATATTTATAAATTTGGTGGCATAAGTGTCTACTATGGTAGCCATGCAGATGCACTACGGTTGCCAAAAGTGCCGGGCTCTCTGGTCCCTTGATCCATTGTCTCAAAGTACGTTCACTTGTGCACTGTGATGTCCGCTCGAACTTGCAGAACTTCAATTTGAGCATCCAATTGAGGTGTACAAGACCTTTTTCGGACTGCCATTGTCGAGAGTTACACAACACAATGACATGGGATTAGAGGTTGTACGAAGTCAGGAAGAGGGGACCATGCCCATGGTCTTCAAGCATCAAATTCTATCCGGTGTGCTGCCCTACGTAATAGTCATTCAAGATTGGAACTCCTTGGCTCTTGTGGGACATTGTTGTGTAGAAATGTATGTATGAGATGTTGAGATGACGTAATGTGGGGTTGAGGTGGCAAGATGATAATTTTTCCCCTCACCGGGGTTATCTCCGGTTTGGGTTGATAAAGCAAACGTTGCTTAAAGTTATCTTTGAGATTGGAATGCTGTAAGTGTTTGAATTCCTCAGGGTCATCTTTAAGTGTGCCTGTCTTCCCGGTGTTATCTCCGGGTCTTTGGAATGAGTGCCTCGGTAGGAGTTCCGAGGTTGAAGCTGATTGCATGCATTTTAAAAAAGCATTTTTGGGGTTATTTATGGAACTGCAACGACATTCCTTGGGGTTATCTCTAAGGATGAAACTTGGGGTTATCTTCGAGGTTGGAACTGATACTCCCGTTGTGTGTTCCGGGGTTGAGACTGAACTTCAGTTGGTATCTAGAATGTATATGAGCTGTCTTCCAGGGTTATCTCTGAAAGACAAATCTGCCCTCCTACAATGTTAGTAACAGTGTGCAAAAAATTTTAAGTGTCTACAGATGCCCCTGTTTATCATATTCATGTAATGTAAGGCATGGATAGGATAAAGAATCCTAGACACTTGAAATGTAACAAGATAAACACGATGCCATGTGTAGCAACATGATGCAAATGTATGATGCATGTGTTTTGTTAGATTGTTTTCCAACATGATGGGATGATTGCCGGTTCCCGGTTAATCCTATCGGGGATGACAATCAGTGATGTCTTGGACGTGTAATCCAAGTCTTTCAGGATGTTGATGTTTGGGTTATCACCAAAATCTTGTATCCTTGATACAGACTTTACTCTGAAGATGTGCCTCTCGTGTGCAAGAGATCTGTGGGGATAAAGCTTTGTCTGTTTGAGGATGTGTATAACATATTCCATCATCGGTCCTCTCCGATGAGGATGGTCTTCTTTGGTTTGTGTCACCAGCATATATCACCGTCCTATTGGAGTTACTGCCAACAGTATGTATTGTCAGGGCTGCCTGACCTTCGCTGATGTGTGTATCACCGGATAGATCCATGTTGGGCAAACTATCAAGGCTGCTTAACCTTCATTGATGTGTGTATCAACGGATAGATCCCTGTTGGGTGAACTGTCAAGGTTGTTTGACATTCGTTGATGTGTGTATCAACGGATAGATACGCATTGTAACCCCCGCCGGGGATACATGGATATGGGTACCACTCATCGAATAGTTTCCGATGTTTCGATGGGTTTACTTGCCATCGGCTGAGATGACGTCAAGGTTGCTTGACCTTCATTGACATTTACATTAATGGATGAGAATGCGTTGTAACCCTCGCCGGGGATTCATTCATGGATGAAGAATGCATTATAACCCCCGCCGGGGATCCTTATCAATGAATGAAATATGCGTTGTAACCCCTGCTAGGGAACCTTTTAGGGTTACGACTCTGTATTTGGTGGCATCAGACCTGTGTGAGGCATTGTCAAGTATGATTTGCAAAAGCTAAGATCATCAGTATAATGTACTTTGTATTTAGCTAATACCAATGAGTGATATGTAAAGCCAAAATTTGAGTTGTGTCAACCAGGATTCCAGGCTATTCCGCTCAATCGCGTAACATTTTTATTTCTGATTTGGCCTTTTCGAAACATAAGACCTCCTTCGCAACCTTCGAATCTAATCGAAAGTAGGAGGGTGGGCCCCATTCTCGCTTATATCTTTTGATAGGCCTCTATTTTGTTATTGCCAACCTATGCCCCATTTCCCTATTTTTTCACATACGAGAGATGTATTAGATGATGACGCGTGTTAGGAATTTATGTGCACGTTTTCCATTCCTATATTATATTGCCATCTATTATTCATCATGCATGTATTATGTTATGCATATGTATGTATATCCGGAGATATTAAGCATTGACCTCACGACTGGATGGTCTTATGAGCAAGGCCCGTCTGAGATGTCTTCTTGGCTACTCCCACGGTATACGATATGGTGCTTACTATGAATCGATATAATGCATTTAAATCTATACACCCATGGTATCGATTATAAGATTACATTAAATAGAGGGACTCGGATATAATTCCCATAGATCCAAAATTCGGTATTCACGGTATCCATATCCATATGAGATGTAAATTCTCGAGAGAACTATTACTTGTGTTTGGATACCTCACTTGGATGATATATGAGCTGTATACGTGACTAGAGTCTATTTATCAAAATTGAGTATCGATAATAACATGAGCAATCCATATTACTAATACCCTCACCCGGATGTATAGTACATGCCAAACAATTTATCTTATCGTATCGATAGTAACTATCTATCAAAAAATCAGAGTATCAATATAACAACATGAGCGGTCCATGCTATTAATACCCTCACTCGGATAAATAGTTCCCGAGGATCTCGACTAGATTTGAAGAAGTCTAATTTTACATCTATATATGTAAGAAAACACGTTTGCGGAAATAAAAGAATATATATATATATATATATATATATATATATTAAGATTCGATTACATGATTCTCATACTTGAGTTCTTATTACAAGGTATTCAAGCAGACAAGAATATAATCTAATCTATGTAGGGGCGCTTCCCTTTATCTACTCGGATGTTCGGGATTACCATCTAAAAAGCTGCAAAGGAATAATTTGCAAGGGTGAGCTATGACATACTCAACAAGTTTTGTATTTTATAACAATATAGGATTTGAAGAAATATAACAATTCAAATTTAAATTGATAGTTGTTACCATTTACGGATTTCTATTTATTTCAACCATTTTGGAATTTTTCTTTATTTACATCGGTCGCACGGACTTAGAAATTTTGTTCGAGATGTGAGATAGGGGATCGACCCATTCGACATCTTAGGAGTATGCATATCATCCTACCGGTGCTCAAAATACACTAAATGTCGATATATTATTGACTAAATTTTGATCCCTTACGGGATACCTGACTTCGATATAAGATGTCTTACCAAAACAATTTGGTTTAACACGACGGTTTATGCTCGATAAACAATATCATATGAATAAACAATTCATTTTTTTAGTTATCTTTGAAAGCTATAGCAATAACTTGTACAATAAAAAAAGGTAATTCAATTGTAGGTGTAGTATATTATATCAACAACATATCAAGATAAAAATCTTGTTTTTAATGAATAAAAGCAGGTTTAAGAAATTTGCATTAATAAAAAAAAGTTTAAGGGTTTAGGAAACTTGCTTGGCGTAGATCGATCGAGTTATCTTATTTGATCGTTAATAAATACCTACGATGTTCATATATATAAATCTAACACGTTAGTATTGATATGATACTCAATTATAACATTTATATAATATCGGGTTAGATTAATAGGGTTTGGTGTTTAATACCTTTGATAAATGGACTAAGTTTTATTTAAGAGAAAAATTTAATTATCCTTAATAATAATTTTAAAGTATTTTAAAACATTTATTTATCTTTTAAATGATTTTTAAATCATTTATTTCTATTTATAAGTAATTAATATTACTTAAAATTTTACAAAAACATTGATTATTATTATTAAATAATTTATATTCATTTATTATACTTTTTATATCAATAATAATATTTTTCTCTAATTATTTAGTATTTATAAATAATTATTCTAATTTCTTTATTAATAAGTTAATTATTAATAATATCAAAATAATATAAAATAATTATTGAATTTATGTAAAAATATAAATTTATTTATAATAATTTAATATAATTTTAAAAAACTATTTTTTATATTTATTTATTAATTATTTCTAATTTTTTATAATTTATTTTTAGAAAAATAATTTACATGCATCGCTAAAGCCCTTGATGTGAGAGAAAGTGTATTTGTAGGTGTTCTTGAGTTTTACAGGGCGGTTTGAGGTAAGTAGTCGGTGACTAGTTTGACCACTAATTAAAAAAATCTTGATGATGATTTTTGGTTTGTTCGAGAGTTGATGTTGTAGTACTAATACTGGTAGTGTAACATGAAACAAATTTTAGGCTTTAACCTACATATAACAAGAAGTTATTATAGCTCGAAAGTCTTTATCGGGTTTGTTCTTGAGTTTACAGGTAACCGAGAGCGATAAGTAGTAATGGTAGGTCAGCGGTTTTGTGGCTTAAATATCTTTGATTATTATGTATTAGATGTGTGTTGTATTTGTTGTAATATATGTAGTATATATATCGAGGGTACATATATATAACATTAACATGAACAAAGCATAACTCTAAGGTCTCTAATTATCTTTGGTGAAATGCGATAAACGTTGTTCTTCGTGTTCTTGATTTTTTGGAAAACCCGAGAAAACTTGGTCGAAAGCTTCGGTCGATGGATTTTGACCATTAATTCGATAAACCTATCGTTGTTTGTTCAATTTAAGATCATAGATATGTAGTATATATAACATGGTATTAATCTATAACAAAAACTTACAAAAAATAACAAAGCGAAGGCGATTAAGCAGGTTGGTCAAAAGTAGTGGGTTCATTTGTTCTTGAGTTTTACGGGTAACCCGAAAAGCGCAATCCGTGAGCAGTCGACCCACTTTATTTGCTTATAACTTGAAATCTATGGTTCAAATGAACTGTTTTCTTTTCAGATTAAAGACCTCTACTAACGGGCTACAAATACCAAACAATTAACGGACAAAACATAAACACGTATGAATCTATAGGCCACGACATTGATTTATCGGACTTAGTTTTCAAAATTTCAGATTTCTTAAAACACTTAATTAAGGCATCTAGATGTTATGAAAACGTGTTCTACCAATCTAACATACTTTCTAACATACTAACACATAATTCTAAACATCTAAACAACAAATCTAACATAGGATCAAAGAGCTAATTATGAACTAGGGTTTGTACCTTTTCTTGAATGATTTTTTATTCTAGCTTATGATTTCGTTGCTGCTATCACCCAGGCTTGATTTGGTAAGTTTATAAGTGTATCTAGGCTTAGGAATTTTGTGAGTTTGCTCAGCCCTAAGGTTCCTATTTATAGAATTCTTTAACTTGGCTTTTTGGTCATTTTTGTGCAACTTGCCTCTACAAATATCGATTTGATGACTATTGTCATGCTTGGGAGTTCTAAGCATGTCGTATGCTGACCTTGGAACTTGCAATGGTGACTCTAACCTACTTGTGAGCTAGTTAGGTTTGTTTAGTAAGCTTAATTAGGCTTTAATCTTCACTAATCTTGATTAGGGTTTTGTTTCTAATGATTAGGATTGTTAAGTAATGTTAATTAGTACCTAATTGAAGTTTACTAACCATGATTAGGTGTTAACATAAGCTAATTAGAGTTAGTTTAGCTAATTAGGGTTTAGGTTTATAAATTAGGGTTAGGGGTTTTTGCTAATTAGGGTTAGGGTTTGTAATCTAGGATTGTTAACCTAAATTTCTCACTAATCTAACAAGCACGACAAAGCGTTTTTTGTCGGTGTAAGCGCGACAATAAAAACTTGTCAAAATAATTTTTAAAAAGAAAAGAAGAATCGATATAAAAAAAAAAATTTTAAGCACGAGGTGTCGAAACCACGGCGTTTTTGGACAAAAATTTATTTGGTCAAATTTGTCAAACAAAGTATATATTAACACATAACACATTGAGCGGAGAAATTTTATTTATATAATGGGATTTTTACATCGAGTCTTATTAGGGTTTTGGGTTTTACATTCACCCCCACTAATAAAATTTCGTCCTCGAAATTGCGATCTACAAGTTTAAGTAAATAATTGAGGATAATTCTCGCGCATTTTATCTTCAAGTTCCCATGTAGCTTCTTGACGTTACGATTCCTCCAGATTACTTTTGGCCGATGCTATCACTTTATTTCTCGGGACTTGCTCTTTTTGATTGACGATCTGCGCGGGTTCTTCTACATAAGAAAGATCTTCTTCTATTTGGATTGGCTCATATTGTATAGCGTGTTTATAATCGAGGTTTATATGGTGCGTAATCTGGACACATGAAACACATTATGAATATGATTGACTTTCGAGGAGGTCTTTATTTCATAAGCAACTTCCTGACCCTTCTCAAAATTTCAAAAGGTCGATGAATCTCGGACTTAATTTTCCTTTCTTGCCAAAAGCGTATCTTGCCTTTCCAAGGAGATACTTTCAAGAATCGTGACTTCCTACGTTAAAGTTTTGTTGTTGTGATGTGGATCGGCGTATTTTCTTTGTCGATCTTGAGATGCTTGTAATCGTTGTGAATAATTACGATAGTTTTAGGTTGTTTGTTGAATTATCTCGGGTCCTAACATTTGTCTTTTCCTGACTTCATCCCAACATAAAGGTGTTCTACTTACTTACGCCCATATAAAGCTTCATAGGGTGGCATACCTATGCTAGCATGATAACTATTATTATAGGCAAATTTGACTAAAGATGGTGATCTTTTAACTTCCTTTGAAAGTCTATAATACAAGTTCTTAGCATATCCTCTAATGTTTGTATGGTTCTCTCTCTCATCCATCGATTACGAGGATGATAAGTTGTACTTAATCTTAGTTGTGTTCTAAGTGTTTACGAAGGCTTTTCAAAAATTAGAAGTAAATCTTGGATCTCGATCGATCTTATGGAAGCAGGTACTCCATACTAGAGATAATTTCATTGATGTATGGTTTGGCAAGGTGATCTAGGTTATGAGTAATCTTAATAGGTAAAAAGTGGTGATTTTGTTAAGCGGTGACTATTACCCAAATGGCATTATGGCCCTTTTTGTGTGGCTGGAAGGCCAACAACAAAATCCATAGTTATATGTTCCCACTTCTACTCGGGAATTGGTAAGGGTTGAAGTAAACCACTCGGCTTTTGATGCTCAGCCTTAACCCTTTGACACGTGAGACATTTACTTACCCATTCGGCTATTTATTTCTCTTTTTCATGTTCGACCACCAAAAGTGTCGACTTAAATCCTTATACATTTTTGTCTTGCCGGGATGTATGGCAAATTTAGAATTATGAGCTTCGTTTAAAATTTCATCTTTTAAAAAGCAGTTAATGGAACCCAGATTCTATTTTCATATCTTATTATTCCATCAGTATCTATTCTAAATTTATTATACTTATCATGTGTTGAATTAGATTTAAACTTGACATTCTTCATCCTTCTCTGTATCTCTTTAACTTTATTAAGCGAGAGA
Source organism: Panax quinquefolius (assembly GCA_020205615.1). NCBI lineage: Eukaryota > Viridiplantae > Streptophyta > Magnoliopsida > Apiales > Araliaceae > Panax > Panax quinquefolius. The sequence continues at coordinate 460,817 of JAINUW010000807.1, forward strand.
TGAAACTCCTTCTAAAATATACAATTTTTGGGTAGAGGTAGTTGGACATTCCACCTCGATTTCTAAATTTTCAAAGTCTTTTATTAACTTTATCATTGGTGGTTAATACATTCAATTTTCTGATTCTTTCTACTTAGCATCAATTTACAACATTGGCTTTCTAGGGATGATATAAGATTTCACAAGTCAAAATCCTTTATCGATTCTAACCATCGTCTCATCTTAAATTTAATTCCTTTTGTGTAAAAAAATATATTTGAGACTTTTATGATCATATATATCTCGCACTTCTCCCCGTACAAATAATGTCTCCAAAATTTTAGAGCAAAAAACTACTGCATGGCTAACTCTAGGTCATGAGTAGGATACCTCTTCTCATAATCTTTGAGTTGTCGTGATCATAAGCTATCACTTTCCCATGTTGCATCAACACACACCTAAACCTCTGTGTGATGCGTCACTTTATATACTCTGAGGCCTCTGTATCATCTGGTAAGGATAACTTTGGAGCCATGCTCGATCGCTTCTTGACTCTTGGAAGCTTTCCTCACATTTATCTGTCGGGCGTATTTCTAGTCTTTCGAGTTAAATTGGTTAATGGGGTTGCTATTTTTGAAAAATCTTTTATAAAATCATCGATAAATAACAGCTAAGCGAGAAAACTTCGTACTTACATTGGAGTTGTTGGTTGTTCCCAATTCACAACCGTTTTGATCTTAATTTGGATCTCTGAGATATTCCATTCTTATCAATTCGTGACCTAAAAATTGAACTCTCTTTGACGAGAATTCACACTTGGAAAACTTTGCATAAAGTTGTTCCTTTCGTAATATCTCAAAAGCGACTCTCAAGTGTTGGTATGCTCTTCCGTGTGTTTTGAGTATACGAATATATCGTCGATAAATACTACAACAAATTTGTCAAGCATGGTTTAAACACTCGATTCATTAAATCCATAAATCTTTGCCGGTGCATTTGTTAATCAAAAAAGACATTCAAGAAACTTCATAATGTCCATAAGCGTGTCCTAAATTTTTTTTTTGGCACATCCTCCTTTCTTACCTTTAATTGATGATAACTTTGTTCTAAGGTCGATTTTTTGAAAAATGTTTGGCCCTTTTAATTGGTCGAACAAATCATCGATCCTTGGTAAAGGATATTTATTTTTAATAGTTAACTTATTTAGCTCCTATAGTATATATCATAGTCTCATAGTTCCATCCTTCTTCTTTACAAACAAAAGCTGGTGCTCCCGAGGGTGAAACACTAGGTTGTATGTACTTTTTATCTAAGAGTTCTGTAATTGTATAAGTAACTCTTTGAGTTATAGGTGCCATTTACATGCGGTGCCTTAGAAGCTGATGCGTTAGTTGTTCAGTGAAGAATCGATAGCGAACTCAATTTTCCCCTATCTGGAAGCAAACACGGTAAGTCATCCAGGAAATACATCGGGAAAATCCTTAACTATAGGTATTTGATCTAGTTTTACTCCTTCTGTCGATGTATCGACTATATAGGCCAAATATATAAAAAACCCTTTCTAAGTAATCTTTCTTTGAACTATAGTCAAACGCCGAGATTTGCTTGGGTGAACAACTCTGGTTGAACACTACACCTTGACTTGAAGCGGTGAAAAGGTTTATACATTTTTTGACAATACAATCAACAATCGATCATAGCGTTATGATTAACTAACCAATCCATTCCTAAATTACATCAAATTCTCCCAACTTGAATTGGTATCAAATCTACCTTAAAATTATGTCCTTTTATTACCACACTACGGTTACGTATATATGGTCTTAGCAAGAATTCTTTCATTATTAGCAATTTCTCATAAAATGGTTTGTCTAAATTTTCACAAAGGCATATTCAAGTTTGTAGAAATTTCTGAACACAAACGAACATGTAGCACGAGAATCGAATAACACATATGCATTTAAAGTGTTGATAGGGATGATACACATCACCACGTCTGTGAAACAATGACATCCCTCAGAGCATATTAAATGTTCTCATGGTAGGTCGATTTGAACCCAAGCTGCTGACTCTTTGTTGATTGATTATTCTACGGTATTCTAACCCCTTTTCCTCCTTGATTCTTAGGTTTGGGACAGTTCTTTGAAAAATGGTCAATGAACCACAATTAAAACATTTATTTTTCCTTGGAAGAGAGGACTTTGTGGATAAAATGTCATTTGTCCACAATTAAAACATTTGTTATGAAGGCATTCTCCTCTATGTTTCTTACCACAATTAGGACAAGGTTTAATAATATTATTACTAAAGTTGTTATTAGTATTTTCTATCTTTTCCACAGGTTGTTAGAAAAAGAATTATCCCATTTCGTTTGTTATTAAACCCCACAGGCGGGTTACTGTCCTAATTTTCCTTTTTCATTCGACTTCTCTTGTCTGATGAAACTTAGCAAGACTTTCATTCTCACTTTCGGCTATAGTGGCCTTCTCTAGTATCTCGAGAGAAAGTTTTTATTTGAAATCTTGACAATCTACTCGAATCGAGGTTTTAAACCTTCACGAAACCTCTGAGTCTTTCTAAGTTCGATTGGTTACTTGATGAGGAGCAAACACAGACGATAGTTCATTAAACTTAGTTGTATCTTTGGAGTTCTGATAAGATCTCCTTGTTTTAAGTCCAGAAATTTTATTTCCATTCGGTCTTTTCGGGATTTGGGAAAATAGTTTTCAAAGAACAACTCTTTGAATCTATCGAGGAATAATTTCAGTTTCTACTGAGGCCTTTGGTTGATTCCACCAATAATTAGCCTCACCCTTTAAGAAAAAGGTTGCAAAAGTTGTCTTTTGGTTATTATTAACATTGGTTACTAGGAAAAATTTCTCTATCTAGAAATCCAAATTTGTGCATCTGAGGTTACGATGTACCTTTAAACTCGGTGGTCGACTAATTTAAAGTCTTTTAAAAGTTGTGTTTTGGTTCACAGGTCTATTTACAACTCTAGCATAAGGTCTACTAGCTGCTTTGGGTAGAATTATCATCATTCATTTCTCTTTGGGGTCTTACGGTTGGTGGCATGATTCTATATAAACCAATAAAATTCACATAAAATTTGAGTAACCTGACATATTTATTTATTTTATATATCATGATGGTATTACACAACAACTTCATAATTGAAACATACTCTTATCTTACAAAATCTTGATTACATTACAAACTTTGAATGCTTCTTTATTGTACTAATATAAAGCATTCAAACCACTATACTCTCTCTAGAATTCATTGATATCATCAAAGGAATCTGAATCATGTGACAAACCACAGATCGATCGATGAGATAAGCCGTCTTCTTCTTCTCTCTCTAGGATATCGAACTACGGCGTTGCAAATCGTTAAAAGTATCTCGAACACCGGAGATGTTTTAAGAAGCCTTGGTGAATTTCCTTTACGCCCCTCTGTGCGTAGATGCGGTTGTACTTTTAGTCGTTGACTATGTCCCTCTCTCATCTTTGTAGCATTCCCTCGCTATATCGACCCTAAACCTCATCTTATTACCCTCGTATTACATTGTCTTGACGGTGATGCCATTGCCTCATCATGCTCATCAATTCTCATTAAGCATCACCTTGCTTTGGATCCTCCTCTTCCTCAGCATCTAACAGTTGTTGATCATGAAGCAATTCCTCATCTTCTGCATCACTGGCTATGTATGACTCTATTTGTGGTGGATTATTGGCTATTACCATTTCCTCAGCATTGGAGTTGGCCATCTATAAAAGAAAACTCCTTTAATACTGGTATAAAATTTTACACAACATAATAATTTTAATGTTATATTTTATATGTACTTTTAAAATTTTTACGGACTCGAAGACTATATACTAAGATTTCTCTTCCTTATATCTATAGCCTTAAAGCTTTGATACCAAAATTGTAACGCCCCCATATCTATACTCCCACGATATCTGATATGGTGCTTACTATGAATCGATATAATGCATTTAAATCTATACACCCATGGTATCTGATTATAAGATTACATTAAATAGAGGGACTATCAGATATAATTCCCATAGATCCAAAATTCACAGTATCCCATAATGAGATGTAAATTCTCGAGAGAAGAACTATTCTTGTGTTTGGATACCCTCACTTGGATATATGAGCGTATTTGTGACTAGAGTCTATTTATCAAAATTGAGTATCGGTAATAACATGAGCAATCCATATTACTAATACCCTCACCCGGATGTATAGTCTATGCCAAATGAATTTATCTATATCGTATCGATAGTAACTATCTATCAGAAATCCGAGAGTATCAATAACAACATGAGCAGTCCATTTATTAATACCCTCACTCGGATAAATAGTTCCCGAGGATCTCGACTAGATTGAAGAAGTCTAATTTTACATCTATATATGTAAGAAAACACGGTTCTTGAAATAAAAGATGTTATATATATATATATATCATAATATTAAGATTCGATTACATGATTCTCATTCTCATGAGTTCTTATTACAAGGTATTCAAGCAGAGACAAGAATATAATCTAATCTATGTAGGGATGCTTCCCTTTATCTACTCGGATGTTCGGGATTACCATCTAAAAGCGCAAAGGGAATAATTTGCAAGGGTGAGCTATGGCGTACTCAACAAGTTTTGTATTTTATAACAATATAGGATTTGAAGAAATATAACAATTCAAATTTTGGTGATAGTTGTTACCATTTACGGATTTCTATTTATTTCAACCATTTCTGGAATTTTCTTTATTTACATCGGTCGCACGAGACTTAGAAATTTTGTTGAGATGTGAGATAGGGGATCGACCCATTCAACATCTTAGGAGTATGCATATCATCTACGAGTGCTCAAAATACACTAAATGTCGATATATTATTGACTAAATTTCAATCCCTTACGGGATACCTGACTTGATATAAGATGTCTTACCAAAACAATTTGGTTTAACACGACGGTTTATGCTCGATAAACAATATCATATGAATAAACAATTCATTTTTTAGTTATCTTTGAAGCTATATAGCAATAATTTGTCTGATAAAAAAGGTAATTGATTGTAGGTGTAGTATATTATATCAACAACATATCAAGATAAAAATCTTGTTTAATGAATAAGCAGGTTTAAGAAATTTTTTAATGAAAAAAAAATAGTTTAAGGGTTTAGGAAACTTGCTTGGCGTAGATCGATCGATCGAGTTATCTTTATTGATCGTTAATAAATAATACTCTACGATGTTCATATATATAAATTAACGTTACGTTAGTATTGATAATGATACTCAATTATAACATTTATATAATATCGGGTTAGATTAATAGGGTTTGGTGTTTAATACCTTTGATAAATGGACTAAGTTTTATTTAAGAAAAAATTTAATTATCCTTAATAATAAATTTTAAAGTATTTAAAACATTTATTTATCTTTTAAATGATTTTTAAATCATTTATTTCTATTTATAAGTAATTAATATTTACTTAAAATTTTACAAAAACATTGATTATTATTATTAAATAATTTATATTCATTTATTATACTTTTTATATCAATAATAATATTTTTCCCTAATTATTTAGTATTTATAAATAATTATTCTAATTTCTTTATTAATAAGTTAATTATTAATAATATCAAAATAATATAAAATAATTATTGAATTTATGTAAAAATATAAATTTATTTATAATAATTTAATATAATTTTTAAATTTTTATTTTTTTATATTTATTTATTAATTATTTCTAATTTTTTATAATTTATTTTTAGAAAAAATATTTATATGCATCATTAAAAGCCCTTGAGTGTGAGAAGTGTGTCATTTGTAGGTGTTCTTGAGTTTACAGGCGGTGGTTTGGTAAGTAAGTCGGTGACTAGTTTGACCACTAATTAAAATCTTCTTGATAATGATTTTTGGTTTGTTCGAGAGTTGATGTTGTAGTACTAATACTGATAGTGTAACATGAAACAAATTTTAGGCTTTAACCTACATATAACAAGAAGTTATAGAGGCTCAAAGTCCTTTATCGGAGTTGTTCTTGAGTTTACAGGTAACCCGAGCGATAGTAAATGGTAGGTCAGCGGTTTTGTGGCTTAAATATCTTTGATTACGTGTATTAGATGTGTGTTGTATTTGTTTGTAATATATAGTATATATGTAGAGGGTACATATATATAACATTAACATGAACAAAGCATAACTCTAAGGTCTCTAATTATCTTTGGTCAAAAAATGATGAAATATTGTTCTTCGTGTTCTTGAGTTTTTTACGGAAAACCCGAGAAAACTTGGTCGAAGCTTCGGTCGATGGATTTTGACCATTAATTCGATAAACCTATCGTTGTTTGTTCAATTTAAGATCATAGATATGTAGTATATATAATGAGGTATTAATCTATAACAAAAACTTACAAAAATAACAAATAGAAGGCGATTAAGCAGGTTGGTCAAAGTAAGCGGGTTCATTTGTTCTTGAGTTTTACGGGTAACCGAAAGCGCAATCAATCCGTGAGCAGTCGACCCACTTTATTTGCTTATAACTTGAAATCTATGGTTCAAATGAACTTTGTTTTCTTTTCAGATTAAAGACCTACTAACGAGGCTACAAATACCAAACAATTAACGGACTAAAAACATAAACACGTATGAATCATAAATACGACATTCATTTATCGGACTTAGTTTTCAAAATTTCAGATTTCTTAAAACACTTAATTTAAGGCATCTAGATGTTATGAAAAGCGTGTTCTACCAATCTAACATACTTTCTAACATACTAATACATAATTCTAAACATCTAAACAACAAATCTAACATAGGATCAAAAAAGCTAATTATGAACTAGGGTTTGTACCTTTTCTTGAATGATTTTTGATTCTAGCTTACGATTTTGTTCTTGCTATCACCCGGGCTTGATTTGGTAAGTTTATAAGTGTATCTAGGCTTAGGAATTTTGTGAGTTTGCTTAGCCCTAAGGTTCTATTTATAGAATTCTTCAACTTGGCTTTTTGGTCATTTTGTGCAACTTGCCTCTACAAATATCGATTTGATGACTATTGTCTTTGCTTTAGGGTTTACAAGCATGTCATGTATGCGACCTTGGAACTTGCAATGGTGACTCTAACCTACTTGTGAGCTAGTTAGGTTTGTTTAGTAGCTTAATTAGGCTTTAATCTTCACTAATCTTGATTAGGGTTTTGTTTCTAATGATTAGGATTGTTAAGTAATGTTAATTAGTACCTAATTGAAGTTTTAACCATGATTAGGTGTTAACATAAGCTAATTAGAGTTAGTTTAGCTAATTAGGGTTAGGTTTATAAATTAGGGTTAGGGTTTTGCTAATTAGGGTTAGGGTTTGTTAATCTAGGATTGTTAACCTAAATTTCTCACTAATCTAACAAAGCACGACAAAGCGTTTTTGTCGGTGTAAGCGCGACAAAGCAACTTGTCAAAATAATTTTATCGAGAAAATTCGATTCGGGAAAAAAATTTTAAGCACGAGGTGTAAAAGCACGGCGTTTTTTGGACAAAAATTTATTTGGTCAAATTTGTCAAACAAAGTATATATTAACACATAACACATTGAGCGGAGAAATTTTATTTATATAGCGAGGATTTTACACATACGAGTCTTATTAGGGTTTTGGGTTTTCGGCCCGAAGATGCATTGATCAGAGTGGGATGCGACTTTATCTCACTGAAAATGGTAAAATCACCGCAGATAGTACTTCGAAATGATATCCTATACTGATCGACATCCTTGCCGATGAAGTGCATACATTGACGATCATCATGACACCATGTAGTTAGCCTTCCGGATCCGTTAGCTTCGTATGTAGATACCATTGGTAGGAGCTTTTAACGTTACCTCCTTCTTCTGGAGAGGGCTATGTTAGATCCGATAGTCCATATACACACCAGTCTAGTAGATAGACTTGTATTTTCACCGCACATGCATGAAGCTTATCCATTTTGTCATTGTATAACACAAATTGTATATATCAAAGAGTATATATATGGTAGGGAAATATATTTTGATTCACTTCCCTTTCAACAGTGCTTTGATACCTTCTTGATATTTATCGCTCTTTCACGGCATGATCTTGATATAATTCGTACTTTCGTCCTCGATGCGTGGACATTGAGATGTCGTAGGATCTTTCAGTAACAAATCATTAATCCGTGTGTGTATCCCTACCATCTTTGATGTCTTGAGACCTGTTTCTGGGGACATGTAGATGTGGAGAGGAGGTGGCTTTTCCTCTCCGAGATTGATCGCGACCTGAGGATGGTCACTGTACTCCTATTTAGGAGGAGCCAGCTTAGTTCCATCTCTTATGGATTGGGGTTGCTCTTTGAGGCACAATAGCAGACAGATGGTCCTTAGAATCTCCTGTTGTGAGGAGATGTTAGGTAGTTCCATCCTACAGTGCGAAGGCGATGAAATGTGGTGGATTGAGGTTCGATCCTAGTGCAGGATGATAAAGTAGCATATATTTTGGTAAGGGATTACACCCAAACCATAAATGGTCGCTACGCACTCCTATTGAAAAGGAGATTAGATCTGGGTATAGTTCAAAGTTTGTGTAAGAGGTTCCTATCTTTGTATGGGAAAGGTGTAAACGGGTGTAGAAGCTTTATTGATGAAGAAGAGGGTGTAGAAATATTTTTGTTGTTTTTGTTTATGTGAGAAGGGTAGAAGTGTTTTTGTTTGTTTTATATAGAAAGGAAGAAATGTTTTTTGTTTTATATAGAATATGGTTGCCTACGTACTCACGGTATCGTAGATCGTGTCGATGTAGTTACCCTCGTAGACGATTTGTGACCAAAGAAGTTGGAATCCCATATGCAGAAATGAATCTGGTGGAAATAAAAGTTTCATCCTTGCTTGGGAAAAGCTGCAGTGCAACAACGAAACAATCCCGTCTTGAGGATAAAAGCAATGTACGAAAGGTTCGATCCTCGATGTGATAAGCAGAAGTTGTATGAAGTGAAACCAGTGCGCTAGTTTAGAAAGTGTGTTTTTCCACGAGGGGGAGATGGATAAAAGGAAAGGATGTATGTAATGAGGGTTAAAGAACACGAAATGGTAGTGATCGATGATCGAAAAAACTGTGGTGTTTGATTAATGGTAACCTCGTATATAGTACCATTTCATGGTGTCCAAAATTGATCAGCTGTGGAAATTCATCACCGCCCATTTCTCTATAACGAGAGCGCCTCCTCGCCGATATTATCTCCGATGATAAGCGGACTTCCGAGTTAGGAGTGAATTTTCCATTGGATTGATCTTGGTTGTCAATTATCTTCTTCAAAACCAAGTCGTATTGTTTAAAATGTCATGGCCATGGGACTTTCCTCGCTGCCTTAGATCTAGCAATCAACTGGCGATATAACTTCCACCACGGAAGATAGTTACGATTTGCCTTTCGTAAATATTAGTAGAGACAATTGGTGATACCTATCTTTTATCCATTGGTCTTCATCCAACCATTGAATCTGATATTAACACTCGAGGGGATTCCATTTCCACCTTTATAGGGAGCACCCGCTTCCATCCCATAGATTAATGTATGGGGGTTTCCCGGGTGGAATGCACGCGTTGAAGTTTTGTAGGCTAATAAAATCAAAGAGAGCAATAGTCGAGCCATCCCTCAGAGTTGGCCCGTGACATTTTTTGCATGATTTTCTTGATGTTTTTATTAGCCGCTTTAATGGCACCATTCATGCTGGATGATACGATTTTGAAAGTTAAGGTGTTTGATGTGGAATTTCTTCGCGTACAATCCCTCCATCATTTTGTTGTTGAGGTTCATGCGCGTTTCTGGACACGATTACCTCCTCGTTGTCTCAACGCATACAAACGATATTGTTTCAAATGAAAGCAAGCTGATGATGACTTCCTGAGGGAAGGAGGTCGCTTCCATCCACTGTGAAGTAATCCATCATGGTGAATATGGACCGATGTCCATTCTTTTAGGCATTGGGCTCGATAGCCTGAATCACGTCCATTCCCTCAGATTGAGAAGGGCTATGTGAACTCATGTTATGGAGTTCCCCAGGAGGGGCGATAGTTACTCCAAGGAATTTGGCATTGGTAGCACCTCTTACGTAATCATCACATCGGCTTTGAGGGTAAGCTTTGATCGCCTTTATTTTGAGGATTTTCTCGAACAAGAAGAGGGTCGGGCTCATGTGTGGGGCCACATACTCAATTTCTATGGATCTTATCCATGAGCCTCTCCGAGCTTGGTCCTTGTCTAAACTTTATGAGGAGACCTAATCCTCGTGATCTCTCTTGTAGAGACATCTCCATTGTGTAGAATTTCATGTAGTTAGTCGATGGATCCACTCTATCCGGCTTGGCTTGCCTTAGCGGAAGTAGATCCATCTCGTAAGGTAGACTTTTGGATGTGATGATACCAAGGGTTGTGGATGGAGGTAGCTTCATCCATACTTCTCCAACATAGTTCCATGGGGGCCGGGGCCTTTTGCAAAGGCAAAATGTGATGCTTGGCATGTTTTTCTTTATAGTTATGTGAATTAAGGAGGCCAATGTTTCTAAAGCCGTCCACAAAAATCATTCCGCCATGCAGGAATGTGTAGAAAGGAGATTTCTTCAAACTCCAAAGCCATCTCAGAAACTTGTTAATGGTAAGGCAAGAAATGTAGTTCTTTGGTTCGATAGATTCCCGTGATCGTTTGATTACCAACCTCGAATTCCCTAAAGATAGTTAACGGCTTTTATGCCCATTGAAGCACGCAAGTTTTAGCCCCACGATATGTCACTTGTATATGCCGTAGCCGTGGTTGTTGGTGCGTATAAACCGTAATTTGATGGGCAACGAGGATCGGCTTCCTCCGTCACGGAGACATACATTTAGAACCGCCAATACCCAATTTCCGTAGCCTTCAGACAATATCTCCATCAAAATACATTTTCCACGCACGGCGTATATACGTGATCGGCGGTGTTCATTGAACCGCTACATTATCCCCTTCATCGAGGAAGTATGTTCTAATGGTTTGAAGTCTCTTGGTGCGGATGACCAGCTTGATCCGCAATTCCTCGGATTTCGATAGCCTTTTGTACACGCAGACGTATATCAAATTCTTCCGCAGGATCACCGCCATCCTGACTGACAACCGATAATTTAACATGGGTTCTTGAACACGCATTTCTGAGAGGATCCACAGCGGATATGAGATGGGTTGTGGGATGACCATTGAGGTAGCCGCTGTAAGCTCAAGGAAGCCCATATTAAAGCACAACAAGTCTTACCAATCAAAGGTGTACTTGTGTTCACCGACGCTAAATCTTTCACCGAAGTTAATAAATAACTTTCGCTTTTGGCCTCTATCATCTTTTTGTCCCAACATGCAAACCTATAGCATTTTCATTAACCCGGAAGCGTACACAGAATAGGTGGAACACCATCTTCTGAGGTACCCAAATGGGAGTCTTTAACTCAGTCGCTTCTTTGATTATAAGGAAATTTTGACACATCGTTCCATTTCCCATGGAGAGGAGTTCTTCCTAACACCTTGAAGATGGGTTCATAGGTTGTCGTGAGTCGAGAGATGAATCTGTTAATGAAGTTGATTCTTCCCAAAATCCCTCGTGATTTCCTTTCTCTGCTTGAGGAATGGGCATTTTAAAGACGGCTCGGATTTTTGTGGGATCCACTCAATCCCTTTGTGTCGATTTGGTAAATCTTAGCAACTTGCACGATTGAACGTCAAAGGCGATTTATCGGATTCAACTTCAAGTCAGGACTTTACGTTAACTCGTCAAGTGCTTTCCGAGATGGTGCAGGTGGTCTTCCTCCCTTCGTGACTTCTGTTAGTGATGTCATCCAACGTGAGATCTCTATCTCCCTTGTGTAT